>JARFJB010000001.1:2235000-2802500 GCA_036346205.1 Vesta saturnalis
TGAACATTTTGCAAACATAACCTAAAATCGACTTGTTATATATCATGGTAATGTTTTCTGCATATCTCAGTTTATATGGTTTCGTATTTCTGGGTAAGCAAAATGTAGCTATATGGCAAAACCTCGGAGGCGAACTTTTGTATGATTACAAGCTTCTTGGTTGAGACTGTGAATCAGTAAACTTTATTCATCTGATTGGTTCCACTAATGAGTGATGGGGTTTAGCAAACCATAAGCTAAGTAATTTAACTTTTAGTATCCAAACACAACATATATATATATATATATATATATATATATATATATATATATATATATAGATTTTTGCTACTGGAACCATTCGTGAGAATAGGAGAAGCAGTTGCACTTTAGAAAGCATAAAAAGTGTGTCCAAAAAGCACAGAGGCTTTTACGATAGCACTTTTCAAGAGGTTTCAAAGATTTCACTTGTAAGGTGTGGAATGACAATTCTGTAGTAACAGTGTGCAGTGATACATTGAATGTACAGCCAATGTATACTAACTCCTTATAGTAAAACCACCCAATGTTAAAATTGCGATCTCATTTTCTTCGCATGAGAGCGACGTCTCCCTCTGGTGTTGGAAGTGAGGTATTAAAATTTGCTAATTTGAACCGATTTGAACAGTTAATTGCAGTTTTCTTCAGACGTCTTGGTGTATTTTACATGCGAGGTTGCCAAAGGTTTAAATTTATCGCTATTTTTGTTACTCTCATAAGAACGTATGTCTTACACCAATGGAAAACGTGATTCACTATTGTCTGAGATATGGCGAGTTTGTTATTTGATTACTTTGTCGAAATAAAAATAACATTCGCTGATATAAGTTTTAGTTACTTAGTTGTTATACCTATTCCGGAAGCGAATACATAATCTTGCACATTTAGTGATTAGCGTCACCTTAGCTCCAGCATTGACTAAAACTAGTGGTGTTGTAATTTTATATCCCCTTATTGCCAGCAAATCGTTCCAGACATTATAAAACACCGCTAATTCAACACATAATTTTTTGTTTCCATAGCTCCACCTTGTTATGTTAATAATATAATTATTTATAGATACTAAAGTATGTGGTTAATGTTCATTCCAATATTTATAATATTACTTATTTACTTATAATGTAAATATTATTTCTGTACTTAATGTTTCACGTGTTCTTTCTTTACAATTTTTGTGATAATAAATTTTGTTATTTATTTTAATTGTTTATTTACAATTCTTGTCACGTGGGGGGAGGGCCCATTATTAGATTTGGAACCCGGGCCCGGCGCCTGCTAGTTAAGCCACTGGTTGTGAATGTATATTTTATTGCTTTTATCTCTACAAACTAAAATTTAAAAATTTCAATTTTCAGTTTATAACTTTTCGTGAGAGTGTTTTAGACTTAAAATTATCGCGCCGGGGTCGGTTGTTCTATTTAGTACTGAATTAATAATTAATAAATCTATTGTAGTTCTCTTTATTAGTGAGTGATATTATTTCATTCTTGGTAAAAATTTTAATATCGATTTGTGGCGGACATTTTAAAATTTATATTTCAAAAAATGTCAACTTCTATAGTTGGCAGTTCTTGCAATTGTCTGAACAGTAGATATAAAAATAAAGAACTATCTTTCTTTAAATTTCCGGTGAAAGACATTAACAGGTGCAAACAATGGATAGTGAATTCTGGGAATATTACATTGAACGCTTTAGAAAATGATGAATTAATTAAAAAATGTTTGTGCGAAGTACATTTTAAAAAAACCGATTTTTTTAACCCAAATACAAGACCGAAAAGATTGGTACGTAGTGCAGTACCAATATCAATTGCGTCGAGTGAAGAAATTCCTGATGAACCCGTTCCTTCATGTAGCGGGACACAAACGTTAAAAACGTATTCCAGAAATAAAAGACCATTATCACAGGCTTCATCTGACGATTCCGAAACTCTTCAGATGTTAAAACATAGTCCTGGAGGTAAAGTAAGAAAGCAGATCATATCTTCTAGTTCAAGTCAAGATACATTCATATCACCAACAAGCATATCATCTGCAATAACTCATACACCCAGAAAAGTAAAGCTAAAAAGAAAATTGGTTGTAAAAAATAGGCTCGTACAAATCTCCAATCAACGCATTCGTTGATTACAACATTTACAACAAAAATTAAATATTAAAATGACACCAAAATCTAGTAAGATAGTAAGTCCAGCAGCAGCAACATTAACAGCTATGCAGCAAAAGGGAAAGAGACAACAATGGACACTTTCCGAACAAAGACTAGCATTATCTCTTTACTATAAATCCTCAAGTAATTATCGTTACATGTTGAAAACTTTAAACTTCCAGGAGTCAGTACGATCAGAAGGTGGCTAAACATTTCGCATTTAAGGACAGGAGTACAAACTACTCTTATACGAAAATTAGGAAATAAAGTAAAAACTATGTCTTTATATGAAAGACAATGTATCGTAATGTTCGACGAAATATCTTTAAAAGTTGGTTTAGCTTTAAATTTCAGATATGGGTATGTGGAAGGTTTCGAAGATTATGGACAATTTGGTAGAACACCTAAGAAAGCAACTCACACAACTGTGTTTTTATTAAGGGGTCTACAATATTCCTGGAAAATTCCGTTTGCGTATTATCTTAATGCTAACATGAAGCCAGAAATGCTGAAAAACTTAATTCTACAAGTTCTTCAAAAGTTATTTTTCATTGGTCTGCTTCCGAAAATAATAGTGTGTGATCAGAGTCCAAATAAACAGAAAAGTGTTCAATTTGTTGCAAATTTCGGAACATCATCCACATTTCGAAATTAATGACAATAAAATATTTGCGTGTTACGATGTACCTCACTTAATAAAAAGTGTTAGAAACAATTTTTCGAACAATAATGTCATATTTAAAGTGAACGGAATAGCAGCAAGATGGAGTGACGTTGTCAACACTTATAAGATTGATAGTACCAGTAACACAGGCAAGAGAAATTAATATATGCCTTAGGTAATGTTAATTTGAAAATTAACATTTTTATTTGTATTTCAGGAAGAGCCTTACCAAAACTAACAAAATCGCATATTTATCCAAATACTTTTGAAAAAATGAAAGTTAAACTTGCTACCCAAATTTTCAGTCATTCAATGTATGCAGCAATATTAACAGTAAAACAAACAGGGAAATTTCAGAGTGATTCCGCTGAACACACAGCTCTGTTTGTCAAAAAAATTAAGGACATTTTTGATTGCTTAAATAGTCGCAGTACGTTCGATTCAAATCCTCTTAAACGAGGTTTATCTCTTACTAATCCTTCTTCAATTAACTTTCTAAAAGACTCTATTCCATGGGTGGAATCAATAACTGTCCACCAGGAAAAAAGTACTCTTAAATTCAGAAAAAATATATATTGTCTCAATGGGCTGATTTTATCTTTACGAAGCATCTTGGAATTATGGTCCCACTTCACAGAAAATAACGATTGTAAATATTTATTAACTGGCCGCATTAATCAAGATGCGTTAGAATAGATATTTGGATTAATTCGGCATCATGGAGGATATAATTTGCATCCTACTTGCAAACAATATAGATTAGCACTACAACATACAATGCATATAAAACTACAAGAACCAATTGAATCTGCAAATTGCGAAGTAGATATGGATGATTTTGTCGATATTCCTGAAGAAATGTGAGTAGACTGATGATACTACTTTAGGATACAATTCTTTTTGAAATTACAATTTTTGATAAGACATCAAAAAGTTAATTATTTTCTTTTTACTCTAAAGTAGGTACATTAATAATCCGTTTCTTTGCAAATAGGGTGAAAAACTCGGAAAGCGAGGAAATAGAAGATGATAAAGAAATACAATCCCCTCAATCACCCGACCCAGCGACAGAAAAAGATGCTGATTTGGAAGCAGCGTCAATAAAATATTTAGCCGGATATTTAATTCACTTTTTTACTAAAAAGTGCGAAAGATGTGTGAAAATAATTATAGATCAAACTTCCGAAATCAGAGATATAGATTTACTAACAAAATATAGAGATTATGGGGAAACTGACAAACGTGTCTCCTATTTGAAAAAACCTTCCGTGGCCTTTTATAATTTTGTTAAATCTGTTTTGATTAATTTTAATATTTTTTATTAGAAAGAAAAACACTCAAATAATTTTCTTAATAAAGTTTTTAATTTTACAAATAATAAAATAGAAGGAAATATTGATGAATGCTGCCAAACACACAAAGATTTAATATTGAAACAACTTTTAAGGGTTAAAATCTTTAAGACTTTAAAATGGAAAAGCGATAGTAAGGAAACCAGATCTGAAATGGGCGTTACAAAAACTAAATCTAGAAAACTTCAAAAACTTTAAGAAATAATTTTCTTGTCATGTAAGATTTGATTATTTTTGGGACGTCAGTAATCACTTTAATATTACATTATGGTTAGGTATTATTTGCTATGCAGTCGTTTTAAAAGAATAGATATGGCTCTGTTTCACACAATGGGACAATTCAAATGCAGAAGTGGTAAAAAAAAAGTCTCCCAATGTTTAATTTTTTAACCATTTCTGTAAACTTGAATCTTTACGTTGCCTTACTTTTGAGTAGCAGTGCAAAATTATTATGATTTTTGCTAGTTTGTATTTTTTTATTTTGGTTTCTATTCTCATTTTAAAACTTTTATTTTAGTTAACAATTAAATAAATGCTCAGCTTAATACCTTTTTAAATAAGTTTTATGAAAGGAACGTAAAATTTTAGCAAAAACGATGTTTAAAGTAAAACACAAAATAAACAACTGACAAAAAATCACATTTTTAAAATGTTACCGAAATGACAAATTGTTACCGAAATGATTTTAAAATTTCAAGACTGGGATTTCATAGCAAATAAAAGTGTTATCCAAAATATATTTTATTCTTATAATAGAAATACAAAATAATAAAAGTTATTTTTTACTTCCACACACTCGACATATAAAAACATCAGTTGATGATGTGTAGTTAAGTTTATGTTTCAATATACAAGTTAATTGGTATGATCTTTTACATTCCAAACATTTGGTACCAGAGAAACTTTAGTAATTGCAAAGGTACAAGAAAAACATATACCTCTCGTGAGCTTAATATTCTTTGAAAATGGTAGAATTTTGACATCCGAAATAACAATTATGCTGGGATCTTTAAGTCAATTTTGAGTTGCTCTGTCTTTTATAACTTTTTTTCGTCCCATAGTTTTTCGAGTATATTGTTTTTCTTCATTCTTAACGTCTCTGGATTCATTTTCTTTTTTAGAACAGCTGGGTATATTGTCACTTGCAACATCATTGTCTCAATTTGGATCTACCTCATTGTCGCTTACAGGTTTGTTTTTGTCTTTGTTATTTCTCTGTTCTTTTTCATTAATTTTGATCCAAAAACTATTAACTACTTTATTATCATTTTTGAATGTAGCTTATCATCTCTTCCATTTTTGGTTGTCTTAAATTTTTGGCTTGCCTCAGTCCCATTACTTTTTGGTTTTCTTGGGTTTCTTTTCGTACATGTCACTTCTACACATGAAGCGACAGTGTTCATAGTTGCTGCTTCTTTTCTGTGATCACCTTCCAAAACTTGCAGAAAATCTTCCTTGGTTTCATTTATTTTCAGTTTTTTTTGCTGCACTTTTTTTTTAAGTCTGCTTCCTAACCAAGTTAGTCTCGTATGTTTGTTCCCTGTCCCTCTTCAACCTCTTTTTTAGTTCATCAAGCTTCTCAGCATCCATTTTCTACTGTTTAGAGAACTAATTTCCTACTATCAGTCATTTCGATAACATTATCAAACTATTCTATCTGCTACCGAAATGATGTTACCGAAATGACAAAATTAAACCAAACTACAAACAGCGTCATTTGTATTGAAAACTAAGAACAAGTTTAATTCAAAAATAAATTAAACAGACATAGACCGATATTAACATAAACGTTTAAAATAAAAAGTATATGAGTGGTGTTAAACACTTTTAATGTTTGCAACTTTTTCGTGGTATTAAGCAATCAATCCTAAATTTCATGAAACGGACAGTTACCGGAATGACGTTTTTTCACTTTAAAACTAAATAACACATTATTAAATTTTAAATAAGTTATTAAAAAAAAATGCACCAAGAAGGACGTTTATTAATTGTTACGAACAGTGAAACAAAAAGAAATTCGCATTAGTTTTTTTACTACAACCTCGAAAATGCAATTGTCCCATTATGTGAAACAGAGCTACCTATATAATAAAATAGAAAACAATTACACAAGGATTAATTTTAGAAAAAAAAAACTAGATATTTTCTATTATTTTTATTATTAATAAATTATCTATTGTATTTTATTGATGAAAAATGAAAAAATTATGCATTGTTTGTCTAAATTACGTTTTTTATTTGTGTATAAAATTTCTGCTTTAAAGTGTAATTGTGGCAAATTAAAATTTATCTTTCCTAAATATGTTATAAATTTTATATTTTAGGACTCTAGGTAATAGAAGTGGGTATGTTTTAATTGGTTAGAGATAAAGATAAATTTAATAACGTAATTTCTTTCTGGTGCCAATTTATCTAATAAAATTCAATCTAGTCGCGTTAAATTAAAATTTTGGTTTATTTTATGAAGCATTAAATGCAATTTAAGAAAAATTATCGTAATTTTTATTAACTCCTCCCCTACTTCGTAGATGGAAAGTAAAAAAGCGTTTAAATATTACATAAAATTATTGTGGTCACGATGACAGTGTTTGTTGTTTTGATGATAATAATTTCAAATTTTTCTATTTATGTGACCAAATTTTCAATTATTACTCAAAGTGTTCATGTACATTAGAAAAAAGAAACCATTCACATTCATCCATTTGTACGCTCCTGTTATACACCGTCACAGCAATTTAAATTATAGCATAGTAGCATTTTTTATGATTCAACACCCAAAGCTAAAAGGGACAACAATGTAAAAGTATCGCAACTTCTTGTTTGGAGTCGCTATCGTCCAAGCTACATTTAAATAATGAGCGAAACAATTTCTCTCTCGGCTTCAAAGTCTCGTATTCCGTGGTTTTACTATAAGGAGTTAGTATACATTGGTACAGCCCTTGATTATAACAAAATGCTACAGTAGAAAGAAAAAAAAAGAAATTAGAAATCCACAACTGAATGTTATCTCTGAATACAATAAATATATGGGTGGAGTGACAATGCCATTGCCAATTTCAGGTCTATAGTGTTCGTCAAAAAATGGTGGTGGTCGATGTTTTCTAACTCGGTCGATCGTGCAGTAGTAAATAAATATTAATATTGTCAATGAAATTAAAATGTCTCAAATTGATTTTAAATCTTATATAGCTTTAAGTCTGGTGAAAAGTGCACCCAAAACCACAAAACATCAACAACCTACCAATATTGACGAAGTGTATTGTGATACAGTTGGCCATATAGTAGCGACACTAGCAGAGAAATCTCAAAGAACGTGTAAAAGATGTGTACACAATTCAAATGTGTAACAAGTACAACGTCCATCTTCATATTCCATGTTTTAAATTATACCATCAATAACCAATTTTCTATATCCATTTTACCAATGGATCATTTGTGCGCCATAGTGAAACATGTCGTTTTTTAACCTTTTTTTTAATACTGTTCATTTTGCAACGAAAATCTTTTATGCTCAGTTTATAATATATTATGTATACAATAAATTAGAAATATGAATAATTAAAATTAAAAAAATGTTACTCATATTTTACCAATGGAGCGTTACGCACCATCCTCTTTTTGTATATTTAATTAATTTTTTTTTTAAAAGTTTGTTGTACTATTAAACCTCTTTTCACAACCATAACCTGAAAGAGAATTTCCTTAGTTATAATTTTTCAAGTCCATAAGTGCTCTTACCTTTTAAACATGAAGTTATTGTTTTCACTCTTATCTCATATTGAAGAAAAAGTATACTTACTTAAAACAAATCTCTTGAAAGGATTTAAAACTAAATTTATAAAAAGAGACTGTTCAACATTTATATCGCATAGGAAAAAAAATTCCATTTTATTTTAAAAAAATGGATCTCAAACAATATAAATTTGCTATTAGGAAAATAGTATTAACTTCCTTGATAAGTAACAAAAGAAATGTTTTCAATATTTAAAAATTCTGAAAATATTGTAACATACAGTAAGATGTGTATCGACAATAAACGTAATTTTTTTGTGTATGAGTAACAAGTAACTTCTGGTTTTTAAAACTTTTTACTGTGTAATTCATACACACTGTATGTACAATTGTATATACCAAAAAAAAAAAAAATGTGAACGATTGTATAAAACAAAAAAGTATAGATACAAGTACAATAAACAATAAAATAACGATACATTTTCGTTTTCTACTCATGACTTGCTTAACTACGTCTTATCACAATGTCCGTGGCGAACCACCCACACAAACAGCACAGTATAAATAATTAACATGTATTTATTTGCGAGTTTTATATTGGACATTTGGCATCCACTCGATTGCAGCACAGGCTGGTACAAGATACTTAAAAATAAGTTAGCCGAATGTTGCCAAACATATTGAAAACGTCAACTACAACATTGTTTATTAATTGTTACTATTTCTTCAACTGTACACGATACAACCTTATAAGTAAGATTAAAACTGTTAAAGTTTATTCTAAAATATACTGTGCTTATCGGAAAAATCCGTTTAACACAATACATAATCGGAGCATGATTTTCAACGTTTGTTTGGCATTCGATTCAGTTCAACAAGCTAAAAATTTACAAATATCTTGTTTGAGACATTTTTTTTTAAATTTTGGAAAACCTCACTTTGTTTCATCATTGTGTACATGACTACTGAAGAATTAGCTTATTTACAAATTAAAATAACTTACCAACTATGTAAAAATTTGGTACGAACAAATTGAGGTTTCTCTATACATAGTTGCTACCTACTTTTAAAAAAATTTATATTCTAACTGCCACAGTATATACAAGTAATAATGTATAAACTTAATCATTCATTGACAAACTAATAACCGCAATAAATTAAAGAAAACCTCTTTATATAACGAATAAAACAATTGTAAAAATTGTAACTGTCGTTACAAAAATGTCTCAATGCTGCAAAGAGAATAATTGCTTATTAAATAAAAACATGCGAAACATTAAGCTCGTAAAGCTGAGCGTAGTCCATTTGATTTGAGAGATTTAATAAGCGTATCATCACCATAGTGATCGACGTTTTCTGTACAGATTCTACTTATAATAATAATTATCGAAAATAGGGATTGTAGCGAACCAAATACACACTATGATACAAAGCAAGGTCACTTTATAAAATAACTTAAAATGTATGATACTATCAACTTGCACTTGTTTTAGTTTGCTGGACCGCAACTTCAGGATTTCAACCAAGTTTGAAAATTTTCTTCAGACACCATAATATTATTACATTTTTGTTAAAACAACGCACCATTTTTAAATGAACTGTTGAAGTGTTTTAAAGGATTTTGTGTTCATGACCTCGAATAAAATTCTCAATCTTCGTTATAAAATTCCTTTTGGACAGGAAGCATAAGCAGTATGAGGAAAGAGAGAGATAAGATATATATATAATATATAATGAAAAATTGTGGTGTCTTTATTTTTTAGGATCGTTTATTTATAAAGTGTTCACTGTTGAATGATCATTCTCAAATCACGTTTCACTTAATTATTAATTAACTAAAGTTTTTTTAAAAGTTAAATTGTACGTAATTAATATTAAATACACTTTTTAAATAACTTAGGAAACACAGCACAGCACTAAGACGATGATGAAGCATTCATGGCCCCACCGAAAATGCCCGTTGAAAAGGAACCTACTTGTTGCTGCTGCTGCTGTTGTTGTTGCTGCTGCTGCTGTTGATTGGAGGTAAGCCTTGAATGCTTGGGCATTGGGGGTTGTAGATATTCATGCCTAGCCAATGACAATACATCTATACGATCTTCTTTTCTATATGCTAAACAGGAACGAATGAAACTCTGAAACAAAACATTTTATTTAATAAAAATTTTTATTTAGTTAACATAAGATATCAAGAAAGCATATGAAAATTGTACTTTGTACTAATTCAATCTTATTTAGCTCAACTTCTCAACAAATCTTAATAAACAAAAAATATACAGTAGAGACACATTTTTTACGGTCTCTAAAACAGTAAAGGTACGTTTTTTATGGTACTAAAATCTAAATATTGGATTTCGATTATATAATTCAAGAGTCAAAATGATCAAAAATACACTACTTTATAACAATAGCAATGATAATAAAATGATATTGAAACTAAAAAATATCTGGTGTGGATCAACACATGACCTTCCATCCTACAATGTGGTAATTAAAAGAAATGAAACAACAGCAATCTATGTCAGACAACGTTTAAAACTACGAACTTAAAAAATGTTCAAAGCTTCTATAAAATTTCGATAATCCAGTTTAAGCATTTTCAATCACATTTATTTAATTTTTAGACTTATTTGGCTTTATATTAAGAAACTTTATAAAGAAAAGATATGTAAAATAAAATTTTCCTCTTTAAAATAATGCTTGAATATTTTCTAAAAAATTAATTGTTATTCACATATTGAACACTTAAATTCTACTAACTTAGAAATTTTTTTGCCGCTAAATTACGTGTCAGGAGACCATGCACAACCTGGAGAAAGACAGTGATACAAGGAAGTGGGAGAACAATAGCACAACTTCAAACCATAGCAGACAATCGAACACACAGGAAAAATTTCATTTCTACCCTATGCCCCACCCGGGAATAATGGGATTTATTATTATTATTATATGTTTAAGGTATACATACTGGTATTTTTATATCTTTGAAATAGCTGTTTCAGAAATATTTGATAAAAATCAAAAACGGCCACCAAATCCCAAAATTTTATCAGCTCCGGGAGAAATTAAAACTACGAAATTTTAAGTATGTACGTGTTTTCCTTCAGGAGTAATCCTGGACACCAACATACATCTACACATCTAAACACACAGGTATCATTGCCGATCATGGCAAAACTTAGTCAAATGTTGTAAAATGAGCTAATAAGCCGATTTAGCGACAGTAAAAAAAGGTCAATTGGATAACCTTCTACCAACATATGTAGATGTAGGTTGGAAGTTAAAAAAGATAAAACAGAGGTTTTGAACATACCTATTTGTTCCTTACCAAAATTCAAAAATATTTTTCAACTAACACAATCCTTTGTCTGTGTGGAACAGGAATATCAATGAAATATTTATTGTCTAGTAATTTGTAAATGAAATACCATTACCACGGAGACAAACAAGGAAACATGGTAATATAGTCTGTAAAATAAATCTTTGACAAAAGATGTTCAATCAAAATAATCTGTTTCAGTTGGAATAAACATGTGGCAATTTTTTTTTTGACATAATCTCTTGCTAAGCATAATTCAAATCTTTAATGTTATAATGGTATATCAAATATATTTGCCAAATATTGTAACTCTGGTTCATAGTCCGAAAAAGTCCAGTTATTGCTTTGAATCCTTAAGTGATTTGAACACTCATGTTCAAAATCTTCATTTTGGTTTGATCGCAGCGTACTCAATACCAGGTGAATATATAGTTCCCACTTTCTCCTTCAACGATGACGTCAGCAGGTCAATTTCCACATGGAAAGTATTGAGAAACAGACCAATTTTCTTGTTGTTAATCAAATTTTAATGACTAAAAACCAAAACTCTGGTCTCTAATGATCGGAAATTATACTTTTTAATAATAACAATCCAGCATGTTTCATGGATGATTCATTACCTGACAGAAACTGTAGTAAATAGCTGGTAATCCTATTCCTATTATTAATCAACCAGATTCATTCAAATTAGTAAAATATCCATGTATTTTTTTTTAATAAACACATGTAACTGCAATTTCAGTAAATAGAACCATTAATTAGACTATTATTTCCATGCTTTAAAGTATCGCTATGATATTAAACTTTTTTGACGCTCACAATTAATTTATAGAGGTTTCGTAATTTTTTATAATTATACAATGCAATATTTTGTAACATTAAATAAAGTCGTACTATGACAGGTGGTTCGAGAATCCAGTACATGGCATATGCAAATCATATTCTGACAGATATTATTAGGATTTGTTGGTCAAACCAAAAAATTCCATGATCTCTATATACTACTGCATACATTTCATTACAATTCTAGATATATTGATGTCACGTCTCCTACTCTTATATTCCCGCCTTCCCGCCTGGTTTGCCGTGGTTTGATGAATTTGCTGGATGTTTGTCCTTCCAGCAAGGAGTTTCCTACAAAATGGAAGAGCAGTTAAAATTACTCTGGTTTTTAAAACAACAAATTTCCTCCAAGCAACAAGGTTTTTACAAAAGAAGGTCCACTGAAATAAACATTAATTTTCTCTGAATTTGTATTCAAATGTTCTTGAAGATAGAGGAGTAATTAATGTAATATACTAAGATTTTAGCAAAGCTTTTGATCTGGCATGTCATGATATATAACTTAATAAACTTAGTACAAAAGAGTGTTACCGTTTTTTGCTTCTTACCTTCAAAATAGGGAATGTAGTGTTTCTTTCTTAAACTTTATAATTTACATCATCCCCTTTTATTCGCAAACTCAGGAATTGCACAGGGGTCTAAATTAGGGCCGCTACTTTTTTTAAATTTCATTAATGATTTATCAGAAATATTTGTCTCTCTGTTTTTTGTATCCTAATGATGTAACATTGAACATTGTACTGTAGAATTAATATCATCAATGATGTAGTTATTCTTCACAATGATTTAAATAGTTTGAATAACTAATGTATTTAAATGGGCTTAGTTTAAATATCAATAAATGTAATATAATGCCAATAAGTAGACAGAAGGTTATTATGTTGTCTAAATATTATACAAGAAGTTCAGAGATTAACAGTGTGGAGAGCATGCAGGATCTTGGTGTAATTTTTAATAGTATTAAATTTAATTTTAACGATCATATAGATGATATAATCTTAGTTCTTAAAAAATGATGCGGCTAATTAAAAGATCAATTCAATACTTTAAAAAAGCAAAAGCGATTTTGTTTTGTCTACAAAGTTTCTCAAAAATTACCAACTCCTTTTTAAAAAAAGATCGTTATGATAAACATACATTTCTAGTTAGCAAAACAATAAATATAATTGGTACAAAATTTGAAGTGTATGATAACCTGAATTAACAAAAGCTCATCCTTAAAAACTTCTTTTGTTACTAATATGGTAATAATTAAACAAAATCACGTCTGTCGGGGTAGCCCCCCCCCCCCCAATAAAATACATGAAAATTATGAGCTATTTATGAGCTTTTATATTTCGCAAATTAAAAATTTTGACATACTAGGGAGGAATTTAAAAGTTAAAGTGGGGGTGCTGAGTCGTCATCAAATCAGCCCCCCCCCCCCCACCCGTTCCCTTATAAATTAAAAAATTGAATCATTCTTTGTGGCAGAATTAGGAGCTATTTATGAGCTTTTAAAATAATATCATTTTAATTTTTGAGCTCATCGTTTTAAGCCCAAAACAACCCTTTAAATAATTTAACTCAAGTGAGAACTACACTAAAATTGTAAAAGTAACTCTTTTGCAGATAAATATGTGTATTGATTTTGAGAGCTCTCAAAATACGCAATTAAATTTTTGACCAGCAACCCTTTTACGACAAAACTACCCCTTATTTCCCGGGCAAAAGAGAGAATTATGCTTAAAATGAAAAATAAAATTATTTTGTAGATAATTATTGTTTATCGATTTATGAGCTCTCGAGATACTTTTATTTTGATTATTGAGCTGCAACCCCGTTACGGTAAAACCACCTCACGTCTGTCCAGCACACAAGAGAGAGCTTTACTTAAAATGAAAGAAAATGAATATTTTTAACTGTTTTATAATTAAACAGTGCTTGTTATAGATTATAAGTTTGCATGATGGTTAATTTTTTTTTCTTCTTAAGTATAGTTCACTCTGATGTGAAGAAAATGCGGGGTGATTATTTTTATAGAATAGTTTTAAACTTAATAACTTGTATTTTCTAAGCTCTTAAATCGATATACAATATTTAGTTGCAAATTATAATCTTTTACTTTACGTATACTGTTGTACTGGAAAAATTTGGGACTAGTTTTATTTTATTATAAAGGAATTGCAGTTCAATAATTCAAATACACATATTTTGTTCATAAACAATTTTTTTTAATAGATCAAGTATGCAACTCAAGAATGTTTTCAAATCATAAATTTAAAACAAAATTAAATTAATTGCACAATGTTTTGGCTTATTTTGATAGCTTTTTTTTGATATATTCTTTTTATAAATTCTATTTTTATGTATTAAATAACAATTTACTGTAGCTGAATTATTATTTATATTGAACTCTTCATCATCAAGTTCTTCATCCATAGTTGCGTAACTTTCTGCATCATTTAATGTTTCGCTTGTCAATAAACATTTTAATTTCTGTTTTTGAATTTCGCAACATGTGGGTGTTCCTTTGGGATTATTTCCTTCTGTTTCATTAACAGCAATAGTTAAAATAGCAAATATATTTTCCGCTTCTTCTATATTCCGCGCTAATATTACTGGACTGATACTTGCTAAGTAAAACGATTTTACGCGTAAACGTGCAATTTTTAAAAAGTTTGCGTATTTTTTGTACAGGGTGTCCTGTAAAAAAGGGGCGATACTTCAGAGATAGTTTCCTTGGGTTAAAATAACCACTTTGGGACAACGTACCTTAGTCCACTTCTGGTTCCTTAAAGAGTTATGGACCTTTTAAAGATGCATGTTTTATTTCACTTTTTTCGATAGCTGTCGCATTTTTCAAGATATCTTATTTAAACTTGTTACAGGGGAATGTTTCAGTAGACAAACATGAATATCTATTTACTTTCAAGGTAAAAGATAGAGGGCGCCACAAACACCTTACTCATGTTTCTGGTTTTCGCTGTATTTGTTTGTCGATAAAGATTTTGAAAGACTTCTTAACATTTCTGAAAGGTGCATTTTATTTTCCTTAAAAAGGTACTCTTGTATATCGCTAAATGGTTCCGCTTTAGAGGAAAATGCACTTAAAGTGAACTCTGCAGAATTTACATATTTCACTTGCATATTTACAAACAATTATAAAATATTGAACAGGTATTTAATTAGGATGAATCGTATTCCCAAAATGTCCGCCATTCGGCCCAATACATCTTTTAAAAAAAAAAACGATGGATGCAGATTTCTAATTGCACTTTCAGCTGGTACAATTTTTTGATATCGTTCAGCTCTTGTATTAATCACACCAGCAGAATATACTCAAGTTTTTATGTACCCCCAGAATAAAAAGTCCATTGGATTTAAATCAGGACTTCGTGGAGGGCAACAATGTTCACTTCCTCTTCCAATACAAAGATGCAGGACATAACTTTTTAAGGAAGCAGAGTTGGACTAAAGTAAGTTGGTCTAAATGGAGTTATTTTAACTCAATGAAACTACGTCTGAAGGCCTAGGGGTGGGCGATATCGCAAAATTGATATCAAAGTTTGATATTAAAAAAATATCATATCAATTTGATATATTAAATATAAGATATCTATTATCAAATATCAAAAAATCAAAATATGAAATTATTTAAATATCAAGATATCCAATATCAAAATATGAAAATATCAAAACATCAAAGTCTCCGCGCCGGTTGTGTGGATAAAAGAATGAGATGGGACTGATGGGAGCATCGTAAAAACTTCCCTCTAATTTTATTAAGGATACCTAACTAAACATTAACTACTTGGATATGTAGGCACATACGGTAACACGGTACTGAAACTGATTAGTGATTTTTATCTAAAAGCAATATAGTCTCGTTAGTATGTGCATGTACATTTGAGCAAGTGAGGAATGAAATGATGTTCCGACTTCCAAGAATTGAGAAAGATTGTTTCATTCCAGTGTAATATTAAATAATTTGATAATTTGATATTTTTTTTATTTTGATACTTTGATATTTTAATATTTTGATATTCTGATATTTTGATATATCAAATCATCAATATCATATCGTATAATATCAATATTTTGTTAATTGCCTAGATATATCAAAACATTGCCCACCCCTATCTGAACTATTGCCTATTCTTTATGAGTGTATAATGAGCACGATCTATACGGATGTAACAAAGAGCTAGTTCTTTATCTTCGCATATGTTATTAGCATAATCGTGTGTGCGTGCGTGTGTGTGTCTGTCTGTGTAAGTATGCATAAATAAATAGTATTTAATATTTCATATAGTAATACTCATTTAATACATCAAAATATAATTTATAAAAAGAATATATAAAAAAATTTATCTAAATATGCCAAAACATTGTACAATTAATTTAATTTTATTTTAAATTTATGATTTGACAAGATTATTGCGTTGCATACTTTGTATTTAAAAAGAAACAAAATACGTGTATTTTAATTATTGAGCTGCAATTCCTTTACAGTAAAACTATACTTACAGTAAAAGAATTTATTTTGCGATTAAATATTGTTTATCGATTTAAGAGCTTAGAAAATACAAGTGTTTGGTTATTAGTTGAAACTCTGTTATAAAAATAATCCGCCGCATTTTCTTCACATCAGAGAGAACTCTATACTTAAGATGAAAAAAAACCATTTTGCCCCTATAACCTGTAACAAGCACTAATAATATAAAATATTTAATTATAAAACAGTTAATACAAAGTATTCAATGTCTTTCGTTTTAAGTAACGCTCTCTTTTGTGCTGGAGAGACGAGAGGTGGTTTCACCGCAACAGGGTTGCAGCTGAATAATCAAAATAGACGTATCTCGAGTACTCATAAATCGATAAACAATAATTACCTACAAAATAGTTACATTTTTTCATTTTAAGCATAATTCTCTCTTGTGCTGGGGAAACAAGGGGTACTTTTACAGTAAAAGGCTGCAGGTCAAAAATCAAAATACGTATTTTGAGAGCTCTTATTAAATCAATAAACAATATTTACCTGCAAAAGAGTTACTTTTTCAATTTTAGTGTAGTTCTCATTTGAGTTAAGTTATTTCAAGGGTTGTTTTGCAGTTAAAACGATGAGCTCAAAAGTCAATGTCGATTCAGCCTCCCCCCTCCATTGAAATTTTTCAATTCCTCCCTAGTTTGATAAGCTCAAAATTTTTAATTTGTGAAATATAAAGGCACATAAATAGCTCGTAACTTTCTTATATTTGTTTTTCCCCCAAGGTGGGGGGGCTAACTCGACAGATGTAAAAAAATCTCCACGTTTTTGTTTGACTTACAAATTTCAATAAATTAAAGTTCTACAGTATTTTTAAATATGTAAACTTACGACTTCATCTATGCATTTATGTTCTATGGTATTCTTACTACTTCAAACTTCAAAGCAATAGCACAGTTTGAATTTTTCTGATCATATTATGTAATGCCTTTTTTATTATATACAGAGAAGTCAAAAACTTTCTACTCAGTAATACGTTCCTCATTGAAGAACAAACTATGTTATTAATATAGCAACATCTAGGATACAAAAAAATAGCAGAAAACTATTAACAAATAACAAGATTGCTATAGCAATGATCGCTAATTGATAATAAAGCTGTGTTGAAATAATACTCTCATTGCAAAACCACTCACCACATTCATATTCCTCAAACGCATGCATTTAGAGGAACATGCTAAAATGTATAGTTAATAAATTAAAAGAAATTCTACTGCTTGAACAACTTAGTTTAATGTTGCTTAACTAGTTTCAATCATCAAAATGAATGCACCAAAATGATTAGACAGTTTAAAAATCACATTTCACCTTAGATTTTATACTCATGCTTTAAGCATTTTGTATTAAATTATTAAAAGTAAATATACTATTAGTGCAACATGTTAGATTATGACAACTGATTTAATACACTTAATACACTTCGAAATCACTTCACTTGTAGAAGCAAAGATCATTTGTTAATGTGATAAAATCAGATTAGTTGAAGTGTAAATCCAGAACGCCGTATTTACATTAACCAAGATGATATTATCATGCTGAAACCCAAATATAATTTTACATTTAATTAAAGACATTTGTGATTATAAAAGGCACAACCCTGTTTCGTTACCTCATTGTATCTATTGACAATGCAATTGGTTAACATTATATGTTTTCATATTTGTTTCAGGCATAAAAATCTGTAAGGGACTCATTTTACATTCAATATTGCAAACCTGATGGCTATTTTGAACACACTCCCCCCGTGAAGATGAAAAAAAATTTAATCCACTTGTTCACATAGATCCGAGTGTGATAATTTATATGAAAAATTTGTAGACCAAAGAAATATAAAAAGAAATGAAAAATTAGTTCATACTACTAATTTTTCATAAAGAATCAAACTCTGAGTTTAGAATTTTAACATATGGAAGAAAGCGTGAAATTCATAACGAAAAAATTTGTTCAAAAGTTGAGTTCTCTCCAAAATTATTATTTTTCTCAACAAAAAAAACTATTAATTGACAACTTCTAGGTTACTTAATTACTAACAAGCCCTTCGAATAATTAGAAATTTCTAGAATTAAATAATGTGACTGCTTAATTTAACAAATTAAATACCTATTTTTTTAATTATCTAATTTTTAATTTAATTTATTGTTAAAACTGACCATCAAAGAAAGTCAAAGTAAGTTTTCAACATACACCACAGAATGTTTCAACTAGATAAATTTCTAATTAAACTTTATTACATAGAACTGATGCTATGTTTGGTCACTCCGTTTGGAGTTGCTGACTTTTATTTACCTTAGCTTCATTAGTGACTGCAGGTTTATTTGCAAATTGGACTTCAGTAGCTTTTAAAATAGTATTTTCTTCTAAAATTGTAGCTTGTGACTGATTATGTCCAAATGGCTTTTTACCATACAAGCACTGATAAAAAATAACTCCGACGCTCCACACGTCTACTTTTGAGGATATTTTTGGAGGATTTTTACCAACTACAAAACATTCAGGAGGTAGATACCTAAAAAATAAACAGTTTGAGAATTCTACACATTGCAGGAAATAACAGTAGGAAAATATGTAAATTCAGTCCCGTCTTGAAACACATGTTCACCAACACAGTTTTTCTGGGAACAGTTTTTCATCACTGAAGGTTTATTAAGAAAGACGATAAAAACAATGTTCTTACCAATACGTGCCAGCTCCCTGCGACGTAAGATCCATACCCTGATCTGGATTATAGTTCTCTTCATCCATAACTTTACTAAGACCAAAATCTGTGATTTTTATTTCTCCACAGACATTGCCTTCAGTGAGCAAAATGTTTCCAGGTTTTAGGTCGTAATGTATCACGGGAGGTTTAATTTCATTCAGGTACTTAAGAGCAGACACTACTTGCATTACTATTGATCGCGCTTCTCTTTCTGGTATTGTTTTATGCTAAAAATCGAATACATTATTTACGGTTGTAAGAAATGAGAATAATTTTACCTGTTTAAGGTAAAAATCAAGATCATGACCATCACAGTATTCCAAAACAGTACAAAAAGAATTAGCGTCTATTTCAAAAACATCGTAGAGTTTAACAACTCTCGGATGATCTAAAGATTTATGTATATTGTACTCCCTTAACGCATGCTTAATGTAATTTGCTTTCTTATCTTCTTTCCAATCTTTATTGAGCTGATGTACTTTACAAGCTACGTATCTTTGTTCTTTTAAATCAAATGCTTTATGTACTTCACTAAAACCTCCTTTACCCAATAACATAAGTAAAAGATACCGATCATTGAGCACTGGATGATTATTAAAACGTGATTGATCCTCATTGTGAATACGTTTTAATTCTCTAATATGAAGGTTTCTTTCTCTTTCTAATTTTTCCATTTCTAGTTGAAGATCCGCATCTTCCTTTTTCAGTGCGCTTTGTCTTAACTAAAATTATAGCATTATAGAAAGTATTCAATGTAATGTAAGTCTTACTTTTAATATTTCATCAGCCTCATAATACTCCTGTAAAGTTAAGGAACCAGGTACTGCATCTGGCTTTAGAAACGTAGTATCTGTGCCATTATGCATAGCAGAATTATTTCTTTTCCGACCGCCTTCGCTATTTGAAGGCCTTTTTTTACCTAATAATTTTTTCTGTCTATCAATTTCTTCTCTTTCTGCAGTAATTTCTTCCTGCCGCCTAAACATTAATGAATCAATTGTGAGAATTTTAAAATAAAGAAATTGTATCAATCAACTTACCTTGCTAACTCTTGAAACGCGTGACCGTCCGTCCAATTTTCTTGAAACGTAGCTCCCACCCTTTGAGTAACAAATTGTCCTAACCTAAGTCTATTTTGCATACATTTTTGTCGTGCTTCCTTTTTCTCAATTGAACTTTTTTCCATTAATAATTTTTTCACTACTTCAATGCACTTAGTTATATGTTGCTTGTGCTGATCTATGGTTTTTTGTTGTGCTGATATTTGGTGTCGGAGTTCCTCATTGGTTCGTGTCAGTTCTTCAATTTTATTATTTCTTACTTCAAGATCCGATGACGCTTGCGTCTCAAATTCTTGTATCCTCTGACATGTTAATTCAGTCTATAATTTTTGTTTCCATTAGAACTTTGTACATTGTTTTCACAGTGATAGTTACCTGTACAAGTTTGCTAACCATTGTTGGGAGAGGAGGAAGTCTAGGAGGTTGCTGTTTGTAAAATTCAAATGGGGTTGCACTCACCGGCACCTGTGGCGATGGTAGCCCCACCTGTTGGGGGGACGGTGGAAACTAAAATTAAAAGTTGCATACTAATTAATTTTGTATACCTCTAACTACGACGAATTGCATTTTTAGTGTTTGCATTGTAAATTAGAAATATCAGAAAAATTTCATTTTTGGTTTAACAATATTAATATACTGCTGATCTACATAATCTATATCTATAGAAAAAAATTCTGCTTTATGTAATACAAATTAAATAAATCATAATGTTGTTTATGACAAATTGTTTCTGCCAAAGGTTTATTGGAACGTTTCCAAAAAAAATAATCATATTTAAGGACAAGGTAATTATTTGCGAGCACATCTTAAGACATAAATTAATATCGCAGTATTTTATTTAATAAGTGTCATTCACATAAAAAGTGCTACTTGTGGAAAGCAAAATTAATTTGCAGCAATTAACACAATTAAATAAGTTAGAGACTGACTTTCACTAAATGTTAATAATTATTATGAACTAACATTTTAGGTGTCCTAAATTCATAACAAGAAATAGAAAAATTACTATTCTTTTTAGAGCAGCATGGTATTATACAGAGAAATCTGAATCTGCACTTACAAACAGAGAAATAATAATTAGCAAAACTTTTTGATACCGGATGTTAACATATTGACTGAATGTCAACAACCGTAAAAAACGCACCTATTTTGCTTTAAGGTAGCCATCTTCTGAGTAACAATATACCCGGGTATCCCACCGAGTGGCTCGCCTCCATAGCTTTTAAATTATTAGAGATAGAAATACGAAATATTTTGGTATATTAATTTGTTCCGAGGAACTTCCGGTTTAACCGGAAATTACCCCGACCTTAAATTTTCAAACGAGACACCCTATATTGTTTGCTTTTGTGTAAAATGACATTCTGAACACAACGACAGCATTTGTCTTTATCTTTCATAGATCAACTCATTTTTATTTCAGTTTTTATTTTTCGATTTAAGATGCCATGCAGATCGTTTTATTTTTTAATCAAGTAGCATGGGAAAAATATAATTTTTGCATTAAGATATTTTCTGAAGTTGTAAATCAAGAATATGCCAATACTCACTTTATTTACAGATATTGTGACGGAAATGCAAGAGGTCAGTGCGGGAATATCAGCGGAAGTTTCCTGATAAACAAGTGTCCATAAATGTGCATTGTACAGTAAGAACTTGCCAAAGAAGAAGCTGTTCTTAACATGATCGAAAATAGTCTCTCTAACTAGTGTACGGAGAATAGCTAATCATGTTCATGTTAGTCGAATGAAAGTGTGTAGAATGTTACACAATTTTAGTATGTACCCATACACATACAATCTGTTCAACGTTTACAACCAGCAGACTATGCAGCACGTATTGACTTCTGTCGTTGGTTAATTACACACCAACAGATTTGTGGTCAAATTATGTTTTCAGATGAAGCCACATTTACCAGAGATGAAATTACGTATACCAGAAATTCACATTCATGAGCAGCTTGAGAACCCTTTTGAAACCAAGGAAACGCATTTTCAACATCGCTTTTCTGTGAATATTTGGTGTGATGTTCTTAATAATCTTCTTATTGGATCATTCTTATTTCTAGAACGTTTAACATCCGAGCATTATGTCAATTTTTTTAAAAATGAATTGCCAGGATTAATGGAGGATGTTCCACTTCAGAATAGAGTAGACATGTGGTTTCAACATGATGGCGCACCACCTCATTTTGGTGTAAATATGAGAGAATATCTAAAAAAACAGCTTTACTAACCGGTGGATTAAAAGAGGAGGTACAGTATTCTGGCTTTCGAGGTCACCAGACCTAAATCCTCTTGGCTATATCTTTGGGGAAATATGAAAAGTCTGGTGTATTCAAATAAACCACAAACCAGAGATCAGCTAATTCCAAATATTATGGCTGTAGCTGAATTCACTTATTAGAAGAGCAATAATGTGTTGTGAGGCGGCGGGGGGACATTTTGAACCAAAACTTTAATTACATTTGTGTTTGCAACACAAACATTCTTAATTAATAAAACATTATACTACTTTACTCAACAATGTCCTTTACTTTATTGGTTAAATTTAATAGTGCACATAACTCCTTAACTATTGAGTTTTGGACAAAAGTATATAAGGCACTTTCGACTTAAAATTGTCAAAAGTATACGCTCTTAAACTATGGTCACTGAGTCATGGGACACCCTGTATACATCTATCAAATTTCATTTTTTTATCTCTAATAAAAAATTTATAAATGCAGGACACACCTGTGAGGATCATCTGGTATAGAGACCAGTCCCGATTTATGACCAGTAGTTTCTAAAAAACTCAAGTCACACAAAGTGTCGAAACATTGGTCAGAATTACAGCAATTCCACACTTTTGATACGGAAATGTACCGTTTTAAAATTACATGAATAAAATGATTCGTCTTTCAAGATACCAATGGTCAAAGTTTTGAAAACATTTTAGATTTTTCTCAATATCTGCAAAACTGACTAAGATGTGAGCAGGATTTCTTTGCATTATTCTTCCATCACCCATCGCCCTTTTCGACACGCACACATATCGGAAAATATACAAATGATTCTTTTTTGTCTGTTTTATAATTTGACTAAAATGCATTCTTTTCCGGCAAATTTTGTTCTGTGACCAAAATGCAGTACACAATGTGGAAATGCACGGGCTTCCTCAGAAGAGGTAGCCAAATAAGTTCTTACACGGCTTGAAGAAAGCCGTCAGAGGAAGAAAGGGCAAGTGAAGCTAAAATTTCCGGACCAAGAATGCGCTAGATTTGTCTGAACGGTACAAATGAAAAAACATATGCGTAAAATAGACCAGAGGAATTAACCGCGCCATGGAAGTGTTAAAATCCATAGTAAACAAAATTCTGTGTGAACAATTATTACATTCGTACCACTGGCAACTTTCATTTTGTTTGGCTCCTCTGAGTAAATCGTTGAACGTAAACTTCCACACTCCGCACTGCATTTTGATTACAAAAGTCATACATTAACAACGTATCACAGAACTCAGAAATGGTAAATTTGATGCAATTTTTATTTGTTTGATTCATTTGGCAGATTTAATTCGTTTCTCAACAAAATGTAATTTTGCCATGAACGGTTCCAAGTGTTTCTGGATGTCGTCCATCCATGAAAAAACGACAGTTTTTATAATGTTAATGTGACTGTTTATATCGTAATTCGGCCTTTGAAAGTTTCTAGACATTATTCACACTGTTAGGTTACGATTTCTGTCTATGGTGACAATGCGCTGTTGCCCATTTACAAATTTGTAATGTAATATGCATACCAAGAAATAAGAGTGATTATTCCGGGTTTTTGCAGAAGATGTTTAATATGCAACAATGTTTAAAACACGCAACAAGCAAGAACACTTTAAAAATGCAATTGTACAGTTAGATAACTTGAAAAAACTATATTATAGCCGACCGAGATCCAGAAACCGTTGGTATTGATTATAGGCTATAATGAAATTCGTATGCAAAATATTTGCGAATGGTTCCAGAATGGTACTTCGGTTAAATCTTCGGCACATATTTTGACAAGGCATTTAGCTATAACGAACATTTTCGTCCCAGGACTCTGGGGTTATAGTCGTCCTCAGCACTCTGGGGTTGTAGCAGATATTGGAACACCCCCTTAATTAAGGTCTTGCATACTTACTCCAAATTGTTTTCGGAAAAAAGGGGCTAGATAGAATTACAATGAAGCTTGAAAATGTAAACTTTCACGATTATTATACATAATTAAAATACTTATTTTCTGGGCTTTAAATCATGTGTTTTTCTGTTTATATTTTATATAAATTTAAACATTTCGATAACAATTACAGTTATCGTCCTCAATAAATGGTAATTACTTTAAGAATTACTTGAGATGTTAAATTATTAAATTTGTTAACATCTTAAGTAATTCTTAAAGATATTACCATTTATTGAGGACGATCATAACTGTAATTGTTATCGAAACGTTTAAATTTATACAAAATATAAATAAAGAAATACACGATTTGAAAACCTAAAAGATAAGTATTTTAATTACTATGAAGCTGTTTGCGAATGTGATGGATAACTGAGTCGTACCGCCACAACAGTAGGAAGAAATTGGTAGGCGAATTGTTGCCTTCTTCCACTAGTAGATTTTGATTTTAAACGTTTTAAAATATTTGCAAACAAATTCGATTAATTTAAACTTCGTGGATGACTGCTGACTGATTTATTTCAACGGTAGTAATTAAAGCATTAATTGTATACCTATTTGTGTAATTTTGTGGACATCTATTTTGATATGTACTCATAAAAGCAATGAAAGTTTCAGGCATCTCGATACTCATCAGCATTGCTAGAATTTATCTTTACTGAAAGAATTACACCTTGAATTTAAGGAATCTTAGTGTTTCCATCTACCACAAAGGATGTGAATTGGTTTTTTTACATTAAATTTTATAGCACACCTATAGAAATAACGTATACAGAGTGACCGATTAATAGTCAAGTCCAATAACTCCTTTGCTGTAAAATTTAAAAAAACCGATTATACTGAAATGTTAAGAGCCATATTTTAAATCATTCACACCCTGTATTTTCTTCTCTATATAACTTCCACAAACTTTCTGGGTTTCAAAAATATAATCTTCATCTAGTGTTTCAAAAGATATACTCAATTTTACCTCAAAATAACGTGTATATAGGGCGCGTCAAAAGTCAAGTTTCATTTTTATTCAGCTATTTTAAATAGAACAACCTGTATATAATTAACCCAATTAATAGGTCTTTAGGTATACTTTAAATTTTATTAAACGCAACGCCTCCTATACCTAAATTTGCTGATTTTTGAGATTCCGTCTTCTGTAGCTTGATAATCACCATTTACCGACAAACCTAGATCTAGTGATCGTCAGGTCATTGAACAGGTTAATTATTAACGATTTCAGAATTATACACTGGATCTCACCCGTGAAGAAACCACATTGTTTGGCGAATATTTAAAGGTACGCCCTCCAATAATAGGGGGAGGTATTTTCTAGAAAATGCAAATATACCTGACCATTAATTCGGCCTCTGAAAAACATGTAGTGTTATAAGGTGGTCGCTTAAAATTCCTCCTCAAACATGGACCATGGTAAATTATCAGCTGCATAATAGTGAAAATTGTGTGACGTGTAGCGCGTGTGTGTGGCGTGTGTGTGCCGTGTATGTGGTGTGTGTGTGTGTGTGTGTGTGTGTTGTGTATGTGGTGAGTGAATAGTAGGCTATCGAAGAATAGTGCTCTTTATGTTGAGCGCAATCACATTGTCTGAATGTAGGTAGGACGTAATTTTAAATCCATAGAAAGTTCTGTAGACCTAATGTGAGAATTTTCCGTAACACCTAACAACATTCCATTCGTGATCTTGGGCCACAATAGTTTTTTTACAATCTCCACCCAACCAAATTTTCTTGAATGGTTTGCGCCGCACCATTAAAAATATTCCATCCCGTTTCTCTGTACTGTTTAATCGAATATAAATATTCCGCTCTTTTAGCAGCTATTGTAGCTGTTCTCTAATTTTTTATAAGTAAAATTCATTTCTTTTTATCCATCTTTTTAATGTGTTGGTATATAATTGTAGAAAATCTGGACACTAGTCTGTCAATCTCTGATGCAGCTCGACTACGATGGTTGGAAACCTTTTTTCCATATAAAAATTTAATATTTGTCTTCATATAACGCCCTTTAGAAAATCATCGATATCTACTCTCGGTCTTCCACTTCTTGGCCTCGCCCCTGACACGAACATTACTACTTGTCCCTTGTTCAATTGATACCCTTACAAACCTTCTTTCACTAATCTCCAAGTATTCCGCAGTACGCTTTGTAACTTGATTAAGAATAATTGCGTTTACGACATTTTTTCCGCTTCAAAGAAAGCTTTTACAGTTAGAACAATCTGTTTAAGCTCGGCGGACATATGCTTAGGCATTTTTCTTTTTGGTAAGAGGCTGCTACGATATACGTATATACTCGTGTATGTGTGTCTATATATATATATATATATATATATATATATATATATATATATATATATAGTGCGTTCAATATAATCGGACGCACTTAATAACTCTTTTGTATTGCGTTCCACAAGAAAGTGTTTAAATAGTTTTTTATTCAGTTACAAATACTCTATTAAGTGCTTGGTTTAGATAATTTTTTAAGCTTCCGGTTCACACTGTATATACATTTTTGCATTTTTGCATTGCTTATTTTTTTCTCAATACATACGTATAAAATTCTTATAGGGTTTTATAAAAAAAAATTAGAGAAAAATGCCATCGGAAGTTTTTCAATTTTATTATACGATTAGAAGAATCAAACAAAACCGTAGGCAGCATACGTCAACAAAATCGCATCGCAATTGTTTTTTTCGTTTATTGCAATTAACAATCAGATAAAAGTTTAATTTGATTTCAATCGAAATAATTGTTTAAAATGAATAACAGTGAAAAAGTTGACCTGTTGTTAATTTTCGGTGAATGTAAACGTAATTCTCGACGAGCGGTAGAATTATACGCACAAAGATATCCCAATAGATACCATTCTTCCGAAAGTTACATACGAAAAATTAAACAAGCGCTTAGAATGCGTGGAACATTACCACGAGTAAATTATCAGAATTTAGAACAACACGGAAATGTTTTGACCGAAGATATTGAAGTACAAATATTGGGTTATTTTAGAGTTATATTAGACATGTAGCGCAAGAAGTAGGTGTATCAGTTGGCTCAATTCACAGGACATGAAAAAAATTCAAAATGCTGCCGTATAAAGTCGATTTGGTTCAACACTTGCGGCCTCAAGACTCTGATCGGAGATTAACTTTGATTGCATGGATAGTATAGCAATGTGATCACAATCCATTATTTTTAGATCATATTTTATGGACAGATGAATCCAAGTTTACAAATAATGGAGTTATTAATAAACAAAACAATCGTTATTGGTCTGACGAAAATCCTCATTGGTCAATGGAAACTAACCATCAAACCGTATGGGGTACTAATGTTTGGTGCGGTTTAATTGGAAATCAATTACTAGGGCCTTATTTCTATGATGGTAATCTAAACGCCAATAGGTATCTTGAATTTTTAGATAACGTGCTACCAACAATGTTCGATGAGATTCCTCTGCTTCTGAGACAACAATTGTATTTCCAGCAAGATGGAGCTCCAGCTCACAACGCGTTGATAGTAAAAGAATATCTTAACCAAACGTTCAATGAACGATGAATAGGAACTAACGGCCCGGTAGAATGGCCTGCGAGATCACCGGATCTTACACCGTTAGACTTTTTCTTGTGGGGTCATTTAATAACAGTGGTGTATGCCGATCCACCTTTAAATGTTATAGACTTAAAGAATAAAATTACAGCTGCATGTGTTAATTTAACCACGCAGCAAATCAAAAAAGCAACTAACTATGAACTCAGGCGACGATTAGAAGCATGCGTAGAACAGAATGGTGGCAACTTTGAACAATTTATTCGCTAATTATAACTGATTTTGTGTAATTTTTCTACTCATATAATAAAATTGAAAAACTTTCGATGGCATTTTTCTCTAATTTTTTTTTATAAAACCCTATAAGAATTTTATACGTATGTATTGAGAAAAAAATAGGCAATGCAAAAATGTAAAAATATATATACAGTGTGATTTAAAAAAATAACATTATGTGCACTTCCGGTCAAACCGGAAGCTTAAACAATTATCTAAACTAAGCACTTAATAGAGTATTTCTAATTGAATAAAAAACTATTTAAACACTTTCTTCTGAAACGCACTGTATGTATATATATATATATATATATATATATATATATATATATATATATATATATATATATATATATATATATATATATAATACTGTTATATGTCCTCAAATAATATATTCACTTAAATTGAAGGTAGAAACATGTGTACAAATTTTTCATTCACGCGCTGCAATACATGTGCGTCACCTTTCCTAGATTAAAAACGGTTACGGTTTGTCATCCTTATTGATTAACAGCACATTTTTTAAAACCGCATAATCTTACAATCGCGAGTATATTTTAAGAAAATATTTTTACATTTATGTTATTTAGGCAATTCCTTAATGTTATGACAAAAGTTTACTTCACGTAGTGAGAATTGGTCATATTTGCCTGTTTGGGCTATTTACAAGCAGATGAAAACAATTTGTTACAATTTCTTTTTGGCAATAGGTTCCAAAAGAATCGAACTACCTAATTCTTGAATTTTATTGATTTGCAGTGGAAAATAAAATATTTATAAAGGTCTAAAGTCGAGCGTGTTGAAAAATGATACGATTTATAACACCTTTTTGTACTCAACAGTTTTAAAACTACGCCAATTAAACACTTAGAATTTACCTATTTTAATAACAATATATCATTTGTTAAATAGCAAAAATTTTAGGCAAATCGGCCCCACCAATTTTGTAAAATAAGCCTTCAAAGTGAAAGGACTAAACTTTTTACTTTGATAGTAGGCGAGGTACAGGTTTTCTACGTAACTTAAGCCGCTGTATGACCTCTTAGAAAGGTAAACTTCGGACTACCCTGTGTGTGTGTGTGTTGTATATATATATATATATATATATATATATATATATATATATATATATATATATATATATCACCTGATCTAGACTATAAACTTGACGTGTTTTTGTCAAATTTTAAGATTAATCGCAGTGGATATTAAAACTGGACAGTTTTCAAAAATGTCAACTTTTTCCATTAAATGTTAATCTTAATACTGACCATCCAGAAATTGAAGACGGTTGATTGTCGCTTACTTTATGTAAATAGCAACTGGTCTAGCGGCAAAACTAACAGATACAATTTAAGAAAATATTTCATAAATACACGTAGTGTAAACCGGTATCCATGTGGATAACAATCGATAGCGATCATCGTCAGTAAATAAGAAAACGTTTGATTAATAGATTTAATGCCCAAGTAGACTTTCAAGTACATGTACCTAATAGTTTGCTCTTTTTTAGTCAAACGTGTCATTGTTTACTAATGACAATAGCTGCAATTGTTATCGAAACGTGTATATATATATATATATATATATATATATATATTTACAACAATGAACTTACATCGTAATATTTTACATTTTCACTGAAACATTTAGCCCATGTTGGATACTTTAATATTAAGCTAAATAAATAAAACGAACATATCAAATTTACTAATGCTGTTACACTGTAAATGATAATTACGGTTACATAACGCTAATTATAATGGTAAGTGTAACAATTAACACGTAGCAGATTCTAACTAACAAAGAGTGTGAAATAGATTAAATCAAGGCGTATACGGAGTTAAGTATAATATAATAAATTCCATTCATTTTATAATGAAAGTGACCAACTTTTTTAATAGTAAATGAACTTATTTCTTATAATTGCATTCCTTCACTAAATTTCGCAATTTGTTTAATTATTTAATGTTGAGAGAAATACATTTCAAAACTAATTAGCAATTGAAAAAAATGTTCAATAAATCGTAATAGCAGCTGTTTGAATTGAGATGAACCATATGTTTGGTATAACGCAAACACCAAAAATATAAACAAACATAAATGATACTTACCATTGGGTATGGTTGTTGCGGCGACGGACTTTTTGCTCCACCGTGTCTAATAGGACTATTGCCTGAATGTTTATTACTAAAATAATCGTTAAATTTTTTACTATCTGTAGATACAGTTCTAACTCCCTTAACCGCTCCCCCTGTGTCGTCAACTTTCCGTTTTCTTTTTCTTTCTGAAGGTGTTCTTGGTATTTTTTCTGGAGTATTTGAGTCCACCTCTTTATCACTGTGAGACGAACCTGTAAGAAAAATAAACGGAATTAAAATCAAAATAATCAAAATATCACATTGTGAAAAAGCATATGTATCGAGTTTTATAGAATTTAAAAACAATTGCGACTTATTTACCATCAAGAATGATCTAAAGGTCAAAATTTGTTAAAATTACCGAAAGGCATTGGGTTGTGAATAGCCCGCTATTATTCTTATATGCGGGTTTTCGCACATCTGCAAAATAAAGCCAAATTTTTGACTTGACTTGCATATTTCATCATCCGTCACTCAAAAATTTAACAGTCAAAATAGATTACAGACTAGATTCATTCTTCTAATATAATTGGCACTTTTAGTAAATGAAATGACTATAGTTAAAAATACTCTTAAAGAGAATATAAAGAATCGTTCCTAGACAAGTGTCAAAACGTCAAAAATTAGCAGTCATAAAGTAATTAGAAAACTAATGCTTAAAGAACGATTTAAAATAACCTATATTTAGGTTTTCCTTTCTTCAACAAAAAGTAACTATCATCATTCTTATGAGTTTAAATTCTTTATAAAATTACAGAATTTATAATGATCTAAAACTTATTTGTGATTACAATATTTCTTTAAACAACCCTAACAAGACCTCCATTTAATATTGAGTTATTCATTGTTCACTGTTTTCTTCGGAAAATTCAATTATGTTTTGGAACCCATTCAACACTTTTTAATCTACAAGCTAAAGTAATTTTTAATTACATATTTACCTTTGAACTTAGTCGTTCATAACAAAAAATTTATAATAATTTAATCTCTTTCCGTTTCTTTTTTAGTAATTGGATGGAGTCAAAAATATAATCCTGGAAAATTGTGCTTTTGATACACTTAGTACCATACCTTAAACAATTTTGATTGCGATTGTATAGTGCCATTGATTATTCTTCTGGTACAGTACTTATCATTTTTCTGGCGTAATTTGAGTGTTTTTAACATTATTCGGTAATCATTTTTGAAGAATTTTGTGTTGAATGAAGCTTTCGGGGTAATGAATGATTTATCCCTTGCAACCATCAAGATAATTAACTTTTAATTATCTTTTCCTCATATTTTGCCAAACTTGATATGTCTTATGTACAGATTATGGTAATGTTTTGCCCGTCTATCCGTACGACTTTAGGAGAACATTGCGACACAGAATGATGCGCATTTTTAAATATTCTTTAGGTGTCACATAATTACGGCCACTAACTTGGTTGACCTATCTCGCCCCTAGAGAGTCAAAAGTCAAGGTCAAGTTAAGAACATACCGAGTGAGCCCTTAACAGAGGACGTCGGTCGTATCTAAAAACATTTAATGATACAGCAATGGGAAAAAAATGATTTTAATAAAAGTGGCCGAAAAATAGGATTAACGGATTTTATCCAATTTGGTATCTTTGGTAAAACTTTTCCGTTCTCTTTGATCTGCGATGTAAACCGTAGTATGTTTTTACCATAACCGAAAAGAGAAATTTAATGAAAACCGCAAATCTCTATCTTTTTTTAAAGATATTAACAAAAATATTTACAAAGGTGTAATTGAAAGTGTGTCCAATTGAGTGAGTATTAAGGCCGAGATAGACGCTCCGTCATGCACCTCAACTTACTTGTACAAACTAAAGTTGTACGGCAAGACTGGATCGTCATTTGACCACTAACTACTCAGTCTTGTTGATCAATTTGCGTTCAGTTTTATAAAAATGAATATGGCTGACGATCTATTAATGTGCGCGGCTGTTATTGCAGTAGTTATAAAAAAGAAAAAAAGTAAATAGAAAACTTTCAAAGTGGTCGAAAGAATGGTTACAATTATCATACGTTAATTTAATGAATGAGCTTCGATTAAAACCTGAGGATTCATTTCAAAGTGTTAAAGAGGATGCAGAATAAAATGAGACTAGCTTGGTATTTAGATCTAAATATTCACACAATTTGTCGCAATTAAAAAAAATCACAGAGTAGAAACCGTAACAAATTTTGGCAAAGAACATTACAGAAGTATTAATGGAAATTTAATTTTGGCCAAACAATGTCTGGAAAACATGTTTACCTCGAAAATGTCCCATTTTTTAGTTTACATTCTTTGATACCATCTCCGGCTATCTTTGCGAGAAACACTCGGTTCGCTCATTCACATCATCAGTATGCAGTACAAATCTCCACTTGTCGTACCAAACGGGCTCAATCCACATTTTTCTACACGGCTTCTAAACTCTGGAATGATCTCCCTAGTTCCTGTTTTCCTCTCACTTATGATATGAGAAAATTTAAAGCTGTTCATAGGCATCTATTGGCAATTCATTATCCCTCTATCCATCCTCCTAAGTGTTCTGAGTGCTTTAGCACGATAGGCCTTATTTAGCCTGTTCAGGTCCACAATCATAAAAAAAAAAAACTTTCGAAACCTTGTTCCATCTGTACATAACCAATAATTGAATTTTTTCCGAGATTTGTCTGGTCTCTGTGTATTTAAAAATTTCCTTGATATCGAGAGATTGTGCATTAAACCACGATTAAGTATTATTTTAATGCATTTTATAGGTAACATGTTTCTCGATGATATTTACCTAGTGTTTTTGTGAAAGTCGTCTTTACTCCAATTCTCTAACTGAATTCAATAGCTAATAATCTTTTCTTAATATGCTACTAACTTTCAAATTTCCAAAAATGTGTTTCTTTCGTTTGTTAACAACTGCCCATTTTATTTTCTATGTTCTATTTGGTATAATCTCATCCCAACGCCTGAACTCAATCTGTATGAAGTTTTGCCTTTTCTTATTCTAGTGTTTTGCCTATAAAAATTCTCCCTTTCATTTCATTCAAGCGCATTTTTATCACAATTATCATAAATCCGATTTTAACATCATTTCCCATTTGTATACCGGAAACACAGATAATTCAAATATAAATAATTTAACATTGGTAGAGGAATATTATGGTAACCATACCACTTCCGGTTTAACCAAAAAACATAATTACTTGCTTATTCAAATATAAAAATTACTCTAGTTTTGCACATAACGTGACGTGATGACGTTTACTCTCAAAATGGCGAACATTACTAGAACCAATAAAGTTAAGTTTTAGTCATTCTCAAAAATAAAGTTTTTGGAAAGGCACGTTAAATCAATGATTTATTATTTTATATTTTTGCTCTTTCTATTCTGCAGAGATGGATTGAAAGCTTGATTTCGGTAGAAGTCTTTTTCTTTCGTTTGCTTTCTACTATTTGTTTCTTCTCAATTTTGACCATTTTTTTTTTTTAATTTGAGAATATATTGTTTTTTATAACAGCCTGTATTCACCCTTTCTTTCCATTGCTACAGCAGTTGTTTAACCATAAGTGGTTTTTGAGTTTTTTCGAAAAATAATCTCTGGGCCTTAGATCATATCTAAACCAAAACGTATGTAATTTTACGAATATTTCCTATGTTTAGAACTCCATGCATCACTTACTAAATATGCTTGAAGGACACAAAAAGAAGATAATATTGGATGCGGTAAATCATATATGCAAGTAATCATTTATGTAAGAATACATCTCCAATTCAGCAATGATGAATCATATACATATAGCATTGTATTTGATTATACAAACTTTCTGTGCAGCAGTGCTTGAGATGTCCGGCATAGCAATAATAATATCTTACAATTTTTAATTGGAACGTCCATCCATTTTAATGTAGATAATTTTTTAAATTACAGTCAAATCCCGCTTTTTTTGCTAGCGAACTGTATATTACAGGGCATTCATAAAAAAATGAAAACCAATTTAAAGGCAACATAAACAACAAATATAATTAGATAAAATCGATATTTTGTTTGGTTATTGAATAACAGGATATATGTTTGTGCGTGCTTGCATGTCATTGGTTTATTAGTTAGTCACTAACGTCATTGACCGTGACGTCAGCTAAAAACACGAAAACCGAAATGGTGTTAAAAGAGTAATTTTACTCTAATTTCGGAAATCGATTATAACTATTATATAAAGAAATTAACTGTATTATGTATTTAATTTTTATTAATTTCAGTATTCCTTATTGCCATAATTTATAACTAAAATTACAGGTTTCATTAATAATCAATGCAATTACGATTATGAGTAGTTCTTATACTTAACGGAACCATTTTTACGCTACATTGCGACAATTAATTACATCGAGCTATATATGAAATAAATCATACAATCTCACAACGTCAATAAAAAATATTTAAAACTACACAGCAAACGGTTTTAATTCCAAATGTAAAAAGTAATAATTGTAGGTAATTAATTATATTACACAGAATACAGAAATTCATTACTATTTTGTTGAAGGTGCAACAATTATCAATGCCACAAACGCACATTGTGACCTCTTGTAGTTTAATGTTTATTAACACAATATGTTCGACTATGATTGACACTTCGTACACATTTTGAGGCAGGGCTAAGTCACTGTTCCGTTCAAACATATTCTTATAGTTTTGCGAGTATGATCAAGTCTAGGTCCGCAACTGCGAATACTAGCAAAATTATCGTTTCTAGATGTGTGATGCCTCAATTTTGTTGTGCTGACGTTATTAGTTCATTAAAGACATTTTTGAAAACTGGTGAGGTTATCACATGTATGCACTGAGATAGAAGTACCATGTATGACAGCTGTCGGCAAATGTCCGTGTATGAACAATCGTTGGAGCGACACAAAATTTTTGTTTCCAACCTAGGTCAGAAATCATTTCTGGACCAATTTGGGGTTTAAAAAGTCAGTGTTGGCGTACAGAAATGAACCAACATATTTTGAATTATTTCCAAGGTTTCATTAATCAAATATGGTAAAATAAGAAATAAATCAAATATACAGAAAATAAGCACCATAAGTCAACTAAGGAAAATATGTGCTCAGTTCTGAAAACAAAATAATAAGCCTAGACTAATTATATACATGGTGTTCACAAATTGACTGGCAACTATGGTGCGTCCCAACCCTATTACACAGTATGAAATTAGAGGAGATATGAGTGTCTTATTTTCTTGCAATTTTTACAATAACGCTATTATATGTATTTCTTTGTCGGCTTGTTGCAAACTATACGTTTGATAAAATAAAACCGCCAATTGTCAAAAATCAAATTAAAAACACGTCATCAAGATTTATTTTCTTGTATGATTTTTGGTTAATTTATTTATTGTTTATAAATCGTTTTTTTCGGAACCACATTATTCTTAACACTCGTCCATAATGTAAATATATTAATAATTTTTAATATAAATAAAGTTTTTGTTCCAATTTCAGTTCTTAACGGAAATGATGGAAGTCGATACCAAAAGAAGAAAATAGGAAAAAGGACCTAAGCATGAATGTGTCGAATTATTTTAACTCAAGCATGGAACACTCGTGCTGCAATTCAAGAATAAAGTAATGCTATTCTGAACGCGGTGTTTATAAAATCAAATCAGGAGAGCACAAAGTTCCTAAAAACCTAAGAAACGCAAATGTATTCAAATTCAATTCGGTGCAAATTGCATCTTTTTTTTTGTGCGAAATTTTAAACACATCATTGCTGTTCATAATGTTGCTGATTTCTTCCTGATTTTGTTGCAAGATCTACTTACTATTTATACATTTCTGCAGGATATTGGATTTGGATTTTGTAGAAATAGCACTTGTATTGAACGGCATGATATCATTAAATGGGGGCATAAATAAGTACGAAACATTAAATATTTAGAGGGGTAGGTGAGGAATTATACATAGTTTGATTTGACACTCTGAATTTGTATTATTTAATTTTGTTAATTGTTTAGATATTTTCTTTCAATGTGTATTTATTTCCTGTTTTAGGTAGAAGCATACTGATGAGCCATGGGTAAGTGTAGGATATGCTACAAATAATGTATGAAAGGATACCACCATTCAAAATACTCAATCTTTTTAACCAGGAACTGGTACTAGTTTTTAAAACCACCAAGTGGCAAAAGGTCCAAGGTTTGCACTATTTCACAAATGCGGTAGCGACAGATTTACCTTACTTACCTTTCTCTGAAAGAGAAGTACCTACCTTAGGTGTCCACAATGAAAGGTATGCTGATGCTCGATGAAAAGTGGTTCGTAGAACAATTACTAGCAAACACGCCAGAAAGTTCTGTAACTATTTTAGATAATGCACGTTATAATAGTAGTACTTCACGGCGCAAAGATCAAATCTTCGAATGGCTTAATCAAAAACAAACAGGAATTGAAAAATAATTGTCTCGTCATGTTTTACCAGTAAACCACAATATGAAAGAAAAAACTGGATGAAATTGTAAAATGAAAAGATAAACCCCACAGAAAGTGTGAGCACAACTTAAACAATGTATTCAAATGAACGACGATTCTCTTTAAAGTAGCAGATGTGCCACCAACTAACTAAAAGTAGTTAATATTAAGGCCCAATATTGGAACAATAAATATGTCTCTATACCAATGCAAGATAAACCCCACAAAAAGTGTGAGAACAAGTTAAACAATGTATTCAAATGAACGATAATTCTCTTTAAAATAGGAGATGTGCCAACTAACTAAACGTAGTTAGTATTAAGGCCCAATATTGGAACAATTATAATAATCATATGATATGAACAAAACTCCAAATAATACGTAGACAGTAGACTAATTTAAAGATGATATTGAAAATTGCATTAACACTGGTAATCAGATTTTTTGATGACTTAACTGAATAAAAAAGCAATAGGAAATCTATGTCATTTCATGAGTCTAGTTTTGGTGAGAACATCCTCATCAAACTAGACTCCGTACTGTTCGCTTCGCTCAGTTTCAAAAAACATTGTCTACGACCGGTAAACAAATCTTGCAGTTGCTAATACTCGATACACTACTTTTTTGAAATATTAAGAAAAAACGTTTTCTGTTTGTCAAGATAGTTAACATAGACATTTTATACATTCTACATGGTGATTCCACTGAAAGGCGAAACTAATTGTAAATTTTGGAAAACAAGTAAAAAAGTTTTAAATTATATTATAGCTAAAATTTAGACCTTTAATATTCTAACTGGTATTTTAGAAGAAAATACTTTAATGTTTGTACTACTGGGTTCAATATGTCCGAGTTGTTTCTTTGTTTACAGTGAGTAGTATTTACTACCTAATGTTTTTATACCGTTCCTGGATGATTTTATCGCAAATGTAGGTATTGATCAACATTTGTTTATATATTTAAACATGTGACAGAAATTTAGGTTATAATTTATATTTTTGCGAAACGGTGAAAACAAAACGGTGGAAGTACTTACTTAAGAAAACAATAATTCCATTCTATTTTAAACAGACAAATTACTATGTTACTTTTGTGTGTTCCGTACGTGCTTGATTGTGAGAGTTTACAGGTTAAGAGATCTGTACAACTTTACTCTTTCTTTTCAACAATGGCTGATCAACTAAACATAAGAAAATCCATTTCAGAAGGAAGAAAAAAGAATAGCTGAAGGCACATTTAAACAAAACGCGAGATCGAAAAAACGTTTTCAGAAAGCAAAAGTTGATCTTCACGAGTCCAGCGCCACCATGTCGATGTCCTTAGGCGTTCAATTAGGGTTTTCAAAATTTTACTCCGTAAGATCCAAGAATGTTCTTCTAAAATGTATTGCTTCTGAACAATGTAAGTGAAAATTTTGTGCTTAAACTGGCTTTTGAAGTTATATTTAGATGACCCTAGTTTGTATTCTGGCTGTTGGAAAAATAAGTGCAGTGGGTGTAGTAAAGGAAAACATCTCGTGGCCCCAAGTGAGTCTGATAAACCTACAATTTGCAAAGAATGGAAACAATCTTCAACGCATAAATAAGAAATATTGTTCATTGTCTCAATTCTTACTAAAAAATATCCTAGTATGCTGCATCTGTAGATTTAAATTGCATACAGCATTTCAAATTTGAAAGAGGCAAAGAAATTGAGAGCGAAAATGATCCTTTGCTAAGTTATATTCATGCGAATATCAAAACGAGGTGCAGAGTGGATTATGCTCTACAAGAAATGTATTGTTTACTGCTGCAACTTTCTGCAAAAGAAAATGTAAACCATATTTGACACGTTCAGATAATACACAGAAAGATAAGCACTCAATATTGGCCTTTATCAAGACACTGTCTGAAACATTTCTAAAAAAGAATCTCGATCTGTTCCGGAAGTGATTTGGAGCGATGGACCATTCTCGAGATTAAAAAACCGGTTTATGATTAAGTTAAGGAGTGGAAATGCAAAAGAGTCTAAGTCAAAAAAAGAAACTATATATATATAATATATATATATATATATATATATATATATACTGACTTCCATAAAAATTGCAACACCTAGAATTTATTGAACCATTTTATTGAAATTTTCGTCAACGATGTCTTTCATTAGAACAAACGATTAAAATTTGAAAACAAAAGAACAAAAACTAAAAATGTTTTTTTCAATCAAGTAATCTATAGCTGCCTGTGGTATATCAACCCAAGCTTCTTGAATCCGTAGCCGGAGATCGTGTAAGTTATCTGGAGGGTGTGGTAAATTATCCAGTCGCCTACCGACCTCATCCCATACATGTTCAATGGACGACAAATCAGGCGACCGAGCAGGCCATGGGAGGACAGCAATGTTAGCTTCTTCCAAAAAACGTGTTGCCGTATGAGGGCGCGCATTATCCTGTTGGAAAATGGGATTTTCCAGTTCCTGAAGATATGGAAGCGCAACGGGTTCTAGCACATTGGCTACATAACCAGCGGCGTTTAAGTTGCCATCAATGAAGACCAAGGGTGATCTGCTACCGTAACATATTGCACCCCATATCATCACTCCTTGGGTGAGGGCTGTGTTGCGTTCCACAAAAAATGTTAGATTTTTACGTTCTCCACGCATCCGTCTGACCCTCTTACGACCCACAAGCAAAATCGGGACTCGTCACTAAACACAATTCGATGCCATTCTTGTGCCCAATTCGCTCTTCCGTTGCTCCATTCTAGCCTGCGTAGACGGTGAAGTGGTGTAAGAGGAAGACATAAAAATGGACGATATGAACGCAGCCCGTAAGACCTTATCCGGCGATAAACAGATGTCATCGACATTCTGGGTCCTACATCTCTCATCCAATCATTTGCAATCGATCGAGTTGTTGAAAATCTGTCTCTTGTGGCCAAAAGTCTTAAGCGACGTTCTTCGCGATCTGTAGTCCTGCGGGGACGTCCAGATCCAGGGCGACGTTGTTGCACCCCTTCCTCGGACCATTTGGACCAACATCTCAATACCGTTGTAACATTTCGGTTTACACGACGAGCAATTTCTCTTAGCGAAAGTCCGGCCTCTCTCATGCCAATAATACGACCACGTTCAAAATCAATCAATTGGGAAAAATGTTGATGTTGGCATTATTCCCAAGTTCAGAACGAAATTGTGAACAAACAATTTGCAAAATTGACTGTTAATTACACACTGATTGGTTTATTTCTTCAAATTTATTGTCACTAAGTGCAAAGGAAATAACAAAAAAAAAAAAAAACTACTAGCTAGATTTTATTCAAATTTTAATCGTTTGTTTGTTCTAATGAAAGACATTGTTGACGAAAATTTCAATAAAATCGTTCAACAAATTCTAGGTGTTGCAATTTTTATGGAAGTTAGTATATATAATCACTTGTAATCTCCGTAGTGCTTGGATTATTTCCGGAAATTTTTCGGGTGACGAATGTTTTGAAAATTAACCCAAACTGAAGCCAAGCGATAATTATTTCAAAACATTCGTGAACGAGAAGAAATTTCTGGTAATTAATTCAAGTGCGTGGGAGATTGAGTAAGAAAATACCCCAAGAATATCCGTTGCTATTGACGACGGGAGACTTCCGATCGAAAGGTTATATCCCAAGACCTATGAATTTTGCCGGTTAAAACTACAGCAGATTTTTTTTTAATTTGTTTAGAAAATATTTGAGACTTAATAATTCAAATTAAAAGACCGAGACCGGAGGTCGAGGGCTCTTTGTGAATTATTAAGTCGAGAATATTTGCTAAAAAACCAATTTAAAAATAAAGCTGCTGTAGTTTTAACCAAAAAATTCATAGGTCGAGGGGTATATGTTAAGATTATTTACTAAATCAGTTTTTTAATTTAATAACAAGTTATATTTTTATGTTATTATTTTACACAAAGTATTATGTTCACTACAAATATTCAACAAAACATTGTACATTTTTATTTTATTTTATTACAGACTGTCCAAAAGGTAAACAAAAATTTAATCGTGAATAAAATCGCACTAGGAAATATGTAGTGTAAAAACGCTCTGATTGGTTGAATTGAGGAAAGTAGCATACTGTGATTGGTTGTTTGTTAGATGTAGTAAATAATCGTAGGTTATATCCCAAGACCTATGAATTTTGCGAGTTAAAACTACAGCAGCTTTTTTTTAAATTTGTTTAGAAAATATTTGAGACTTAATAACAGGTAGAGGGCTCTGTGTGAATTATTAAGTCGAGAATATTTGCTAAAAACAAATTTAAAAAAAAGCTGCTGTAGTTTTAACCAAGAAATTCGTAGATCGAGGGGTATATGTTAAGATTATTTACTAAATCAGTTTTAATAACAAGTTATGTTTTTATGTCATTATTTTACACAAGTATTATGTTCACTACAAATATTCAACTAAACATTGTACATTTTTATTTTATTACAGACTGTCAAAAAGGTAAAAAAAAATTTAATCTCTGAATAAAATCGCACTAGGAAATATTCAGTGTAAAAACGCTCTGATTGGTACAATTGAGGAAAGTAGCATGCTGTGATTGGTTATTTGTTAGATGTAGTAAATAATCAATAATAAACCATCAACATTTCTGGAAATTATTCATTAGGCAAAGAAAACAAGAATAAATGAGCGTACTAAATTGTTATACATCCAACACAAACTTTCATGAATAAAAACTAACCTAAACACAAAAACCACTGGAAGGTCATAAGTGCCCCTATGATACAACCTTTAAGGGGCTACATCCAAATTTTGACTGTGTTTTATCTATATCCTTACAAAAAATTGGACGTATTTGAAAGGAATGTAGTCCATCGTGTCTTTAAGTTTTTAAGCTTCTCAGCTGAAATACGGTTTGTGCAGGAACCGCTGCTCTTAAAATGTCAGTCGATCTTTTTCCTTTCTTTAGGACATTACAAGTGGCCCATTGGTAGGAATCCCCCACTTCAATTTTAATCTAGGGTATTTAGGAAATATGTACTCTAGTCGTATTTAGATATTCGTTTGCCATGCTCTGAAAATCTTCAAAATCGGTTTTTGCATGTGGAGCACATTGCATCTGCTTTCACCTTTCCTATATTTTTCGGAGTGTTATTTTTAAAACGCGTTTTCTTTTATTCTCTATATTTGAGAAAAATCTCTATCGCAAGTGAGATATGAATGGACACTGATCAGACATTTTTGCTACATCTGGTTAATCAGCAACATTAAAATAATTTTAATTCTTGTTTTGTCCAATACAATTATCACTCCACATCACCAAACTTTTTTTTAAGAAAATTTGGACGCAAAATGGGTGTCAGTCGACACACTGTCGTTTTCACTCCTCCCAGTAACAGACGCACATAAATGCATCATCCGTATCTGACCAATAAACCCCAAAGTTAAAATAGGATCATTACCAACTGTAGAACATATCAGAAGGAGTTAATGACGAAATGAAAAGCATTTATTGTAAATCAATTGAAATCGTGTTGTCTTCACTATCTATTGTTTTTGATTTAGCAATGTCGGTGTACATTGGAGCTCTTGGCCTTTTTCGCCTTACGATGGCGTAATCCCAGTTTTTGTGTCCCTTGTTTTCTCTGTGCAGTGGACAATGGAATTGATTTAATATTATTTTGAACCTAGGCCACCCGAATCTGAGATTTTGGAAGCCTTTTTAAATACCAGAGAGTCGCGACTTTGAATTGGGATATTTTGTCTTGCACGCCAAAAACATGCCATTTTTATTTTCTATTTCATTGATTTATTCTGGCTGTAGTGATTTTTCTCGCGAGAAAAGCGCTCGATATGATCCCTAACGAGCTGACGCAGACGCTGAGTTTTTTATTTTTTTATTTTCGATCTATGTAGGTAGTATATCCATTTTCTTCTTTTGAGCGAGTACTCGCATGCCTATGGTTCGACAAACCGCAACATGCTCTCCACTGCCACTAGGTATAAGCAATCATATTTTGTCGACGAGCCTGATGCAGTGTATCATATGTGGCGTGTCTCCTACGACCTATGTTTGTAACTTCAATCGCCCCAAAAGAAAACTACTCTGGTTATCGAAATGACCAGTCCAATATTATTGACGAAATAGTGAGTTTCTGTGCTCGAATGTTAAAGATTTTTAGGATTATTAACCTGCAACAAAAGCGTGCGTGTTTTGTGGCATTTTTAAGGTTAGAACTGCTTATCTTAAATTGAGGTAGATTTGTAGCCGGTACAATGACAATGTTATAAGTTGTATAATTTGTATGTTGCAAACATCTGCATCTTTTTCTTTATGTCTTTCACACTTTCAGTACTTTTTTGCCGTCTGGTGCACATTGGCACACGCGTTCATTTTGTATAGTGATGATGTAAATAATTTTACACTTAGATCTTTTTAACATAAAATGCTTGGACCGTGCGTATCTTTTAAAGTCACAACATAATAAATAACTTGGTAAAGCGTAAGGCACATAGACCGCTTTGTGTATGCTATGGAGCGTTGGTACACAGACCTCTAATAATTTGAGGTTGCAATTTGCTGGTAGTGACACTTAGACCTTTTTGAATTTCCACTCCTCAATTTATGATTTGATGTTTGCAAAATAACAATTTACATGGAAAGCGAAGCTAGATTATGGTTGGGTGAAATGTAAAGCGCCTATACGACAGAAATGTATGGCTCAAGGAAAGAGAGGTACATGTGTTCAGTCTGTTGGCGACTTCTGTGAACTGGTGTCGTCTATATTGACGAAGAGGCCACAAAAGAAAGCTTGAGTTGGAAGAGTCCTGGAAAGAAGTTTGTGAAACACCCGGCATTCTCAATTTCATATAATTCAAAGAAATGAGAAGGTGGTCCAGTTCACTTCACTAACCAACAACATAGTTTGTAGAATCGGCACTAATTTTTTTCCGTTTGCTTTGGTAACTTTAAAACCCCCCATAACTTTTTAACTATCACGCTAACTATATAACTGTCGCTACATAGGAAAATATCTTTGGAATTTTGATTATACTACGTGGATAGCGAATTCCATTTAAAATTATGTTGTAAAAAAAGAAATAGAACGAATCATGTGCCAAATGAATATGCACATGCAGAGGGTATAAACTATATTTAATAAAAGAAGATAACCAACTTATCGAAGGTACACAAATGCCTTTACTTGTACTATTCGTTTTTAACATCGCACATGGAACTTGTACCTGCGAACTTGCGATATTCAATTTAGTACAAACTTATGTTTATCTCATTTTTTCACATGTATAATTTGGAACACGGGATGCATTCTTATAAACAATACCGATATCCATGTACTAGGTATATCTAATCAAAGGGTGGTTACGAGAGTTTCCCGTTTCCCGTTCGCCAGTTTTACACGTGAAATGCCTAAAACATAATGCAGTTAAACTTTGCATTTTACAAGGTCTGTGGATACCAATCAATCTTCTACAGCCCGAATTAAAACTCATATAAAAAATGTTTTTGAGTGATATTTTAATTGAATGTTACAGTGAGCGATAAAAAGTAGTTACTTAAACAAGATTATTGATTATGAAAATTAAAGAAGCAGTTCTGTGTCCGCATTAAACATAAGCATTAGCATTTTTCACAAACAAATGTTGGTGCACCATTACACCCTGGAAATTTACATCTTACTGTCCTTTCTTGAAATATTGGCCAGTGCCCTAAACCATCTCTTCTTGCGTCCAATGATGGCATTTCGTTAGGCTTTGTTCAATATCTTGAAACTTGAAGAGCTTGAACGTCTTCGTTTTTTTTTTTTGGTCTTTTTGTGGGTCCCCAATCGTACATAGCGTACTGGCAAAATCAACTTTGAACTGCAGCAGGCTGAACTGCTCCCTTTCGGTACTTTACAACTAATACAGTCCCTTCTGTAGAACAGCTAGATGTTCACTACACACAAATCCATGAGGTGAAAGTAGATTTTATTGTACCATTTTTTTGCTGCAAATGGTTGTTCCATACAGTGCCACAAGAGAATCTACCAAATGCACTCCTCCCATAAATTTATTGTAAATAGCATTTGGGCAATCTACATCAATTCTAGTCTTGGTTTTAGAATCCCAACGTTTGACTTGTTTTGTAGGATAAACCCCGGCAAAAGAACGTAGCAAGTGCACTGGTTTATAGTCTTACCACTTTATAGACACTAATTCAACATCTTCTACAACTGCGTTCTTTTCTTCTACAGATCCTCTATATTTTTCTTCCATGTCTTTATCACTTGTAAATCAGCATCCCTCTAAACGGTTAGTACGCACTGTGCCCAAACTGTGAATTCCCATTTTATGCAACACAATGTGTAGTTGCAAGTTGTTGAACCAATTATCAAAATACATCTTGTGATACACATTTCTGGGAATTATTTTTGCTAAACGCAAGACAACATTACCACTAACACCAACGTCTAGAAGATCAGGATCGTGGTCTACAGTCCCACTGTAAAGTTCCCAGTTGTACACAGTTCCGCCAGAGCCACATAACACGAAGGGTTTGTATCCCCATTTTTTCGGTTTAACTTTCGTGTACTGTTTTACAGAATGATGACCCTTGTATCTTATCATTTGTTCATCTACACATACTTTTTCTGACATGGGGATTTTGTTAAAATTCAATGAAGAGAGGCTTTAGCAAGTCAGATTGGAGCGAATATAGGTTGATTTGTTCCACAATGTGTTCTAATATCTTTATCAATAAGTTTTCTAAATTAGTGTAATGGAGTACCAACATTTTCAGGTCCATCAGGTAACTGTCCTTTCCAAGGAAGAATTGGGCGAATTTGTCGTGCTTTTCAAGAATTCCGTCTTTCATGTCTCTTTTCCTTTTTCTTGATGTTTTGTTTATCTTTCTGATTGGCATGATTTTCCCTCAAAATTTCCAGTGGAAGATCATCTTCAGTTTCCTATTCGTTAAGATTAAAGAAGTCATTGTGTTCTTCATCAGACTTGTTATTGTGCAGGTCCTCCTTGCTGTCTTCTAAGGCTGCTTCAGGTACGACTATGCCCATATTCTCAATTCGTTCGTCTACTTCAACAAAATCCATATTCAAGTATAGTGGCATCCTCTACATCGCTGTCACTTAAAAGTGGGTCATTAGTCTTTCCAAATTTTCTATGATTTTAGTAAATAATAGAGAACCTTTTTGGATCCAAGACTATAAATAAAAGCCTATTTCAACCATTACAGTCCATTGTAAACTTTGAAGTAACATATCTATTTTGGGTTTCAATGTACAAATAACAATAATTTTCCACTCGTACAACATCGCCGCCGTTACGAATCAGTCACATGGAATAATTAACTTGGACGGGTCTAAAATAATCTAGGGAGTATCCTATATATTGAAACGCGTGTGCCATGATATTACTTGAACGGTATACCAGCCAAGATCTAAACCTCATATTTTAGTGCTAATAGATTTCAATTTGGTATGTTACTTTTAGGTAACACGGGGCGGTAAAGGGTTAATATGTAAGGTTATAACATAATACAAAAACTTGCAAGTAACTAAATAAAATGTCGTAATTCTTTATATGACTGTGCTTTTCGATTCACTAAAAAGGTACGGCATGGTTAAATGAAATTTCATTATTTACACAAACTTTAAAAATTGTGTGTTAAATAAAAACTATTGTCAAGGGTGTTTATTATTGTAGGAACCCTATAAAGTGAATCATGCGATACAAAGTTAGTTGATCTATTTATAAAGATAAATATATATCATGAGATCATCAAACAAGCGAATGTATTCTAAAAGTTGAAAAGTATTATTCACAAAAAAATATATTACGGTAATTAAAGCGCAACGTAAAACTACTAGAATAAACCGATAAATATTTAAAACGTTCACAAAATTATCGAACAAGACAAAAATAGAAACGACACCATTAAACCATATTGTAAGCGCTTGCCTGTTTTACACCTTTGGCCTGTGATGTAAACATTTTTTAAACAATATTCCGCACAAAAATAACAATAAGAGCCTTATTACCATCAATTTCTATTTTAGTTTATATAGCAATTCTCAGATTTAAACGCAAACAAATTTAAACTTATCCGTATCCGACCATGAGAATTAAGAGTTTTTCATAATCCATAATTTGTAATGTTATGATGACAGTTTTGGCATGTCTGTGTTTTGGCGTGCTGATAATGTTCCATACAATTATGAAAATCATTTAAAATTAAATCTCTAAAACATAACCAGAAGCATAGAGCCAATTATGGATTGAGTAGCAATCCCGGTGCGCTTTGCTACACGTCCTTTCCCCTTTTAAATAGATAAGGCAAAAACATTCTCTGTACCAAAAAGTGACCTACATACCATATTTCATTAAAGTTGGCTCACCCCTTTTTCGGTAAATTACAATGTAATACATTATTATAAATTTTGGTATGTGTGAATCCTTGCAATATTGCAGGCTCACATTCCATTAATATAAGTAATTTATAGTAATCTCACTATATTTAGAATTTACATCAGTTGTACATACATAAAGATAAAATTTACATCAATTGGGGCTTGTATCTCGATACCTCACTTGGTTAGAGCGGTACTCTAGCAAAGTATATATCGTAGGTTCAAATCCTACTCGAGGTAAACTTTTTATTTATGTATTGAATAAAATTAATAATAATGTTTAATGTAATAAATTAATGTTCGCACTTCCGAGACTCAACTGTCAACTTCACTCCATTATGACAAGGACTGAAGTGTCACTTTTTGTCCCCCCGGGATTAAATAAATATTGACGAAAATCCCAGAAGGATTAAATTACAAAAAAAATGGATTTTATAAGTATTTTATTGAAGAGAATTAATTAGAATTATAATAGTTGACTTTAATATTTAAATTAGACTTTGGTGGTAATAATTCTTCACTTACTTGCGCTGCTTTTTTATCAATTTTAGATAAACTTTCTTCACTCATGACACACACGATAGGACAATGACGATGGCAATCATATGACAACGTGTCAAAATTACGCTTGTTACTAAGCAACGTAGCCAGTGACTTTTCGAGAGAACATAGACACCACCGCAATAGCGGCCGTATTGGTTGGTATGCGTTTCGCTCTGGAGTTAATAATTATCTTTGTTTCTACAGCGGTTTCAATGTAATGTTTATATTATGATGTAGTTTCAGTTTCGGACATACGAAAAATATCGTATATACCTTGCGACTGAAGTACTCTTAATCTCTCAGGTAAATTATGCCCCTCCCTACGGTCGGGTCATAAACTTTACGTTCGGGATTAAAAGTGCTACTTCAGTCCCGCGGTATATAATGTACTATTAAAAGCATCCAACACTAAAACAGAGTAAAATTTGATCTTTACCGATCGAAAAATATGATTTCTTTTTTGACCTACTAGTAAAACTACTATAGGTAGTAGATATAAAACAATGTATATAATAACCTCAAACCCAAAATTTGGCTAGCCATACAAATCAGTGTTCGACTAATATAACAATATAACCACAATTAAAGATTCATAATATGGCAGACAGAAACTAGTGTCCAATAATATAAAATCATAAAATTTTGCTTTTTTCTCATCATATCAATATGACCACTCTTTGTTCGAAGGAAAGTGGTCTCTACAAGATTTCAATAGGGCGAATTTTAGAAAATAAACGGCATTATATCTAAAACATTACCGAGTTTAAATGAAACCACAAATGTGATCACATTGTTAACAAATTGTAGCCGATTGAATAATTTGTTATAGTACACCCTTTCACAGCCTTAACGTGTAAATTTGTTTGTTTTTTTTTTACAAGATGCTTTGGTACATTTGGGACAAATGGGCGAAATTTTTTTAATTAGTGTACAAGTGGCGTAATAGAAATTTTGTTGTTGAACATTTTTAGATGTGCTGACGAGTATGGGAAAATGGCCTTCCAAACAGAATGTGTTATAATACTAATGCAAAAACGCACGGCTTAAGCTATTGCTTAAGCCATAGAGTACCTAATTACAGGGAATAGAGACGGACAGAAAAAAACGACAAAATTGTCGTAAATGGAATATATATATATATATATATATATATATATATATATATATATATATATATATATGAAACCACAAAACGTAGCTTTGATACTAGACCTAAAGAATTTATGAAATTTAGCACAATGAGTAAATCAGAAAAATCTTTACTAGCCGAACACGCGTTAAAAAATTTAAGCCATAGCATTCAGTTACATAGTATAAAAATGTTATAAAATCAAACTCGCTATTACATGCGTTTACAACGAGGAGTTAATGAGATATATAAATATCCCAATAACCTTAACAAGCAAGAATAAAATCTCCGATTATATAAGTTTTGTCACATTGTAATTAAAAACAGGTTAATATTTTACATCTTAATTTTAACTTTTTGCATATCTAGGTGTTTTTGCTGTGATATTCCTGAGCCTTATAGTACTAAGTATGTATAATCATCCTAGCATTGCAAAAGATTTAACAAATATAGGTAAAATTAAATTAAAAGGGGACATTTCAATGTGTGACGCAACAATTGCAATTTTATTAAGTGTTCACGAAAATGTTTACCAAATCTTTAATTGGTTATCTTGTAAATAATTTCACAACTTTAAAATGAACTTTTTCACAATTTTACACCGGTATTGCAGGATTAAAATTTGTTTTTTGAGCTTTTATCTGTAGAATGTTCCGGAATGTAATTTTCAAGGCCGCTGAATCATATTTAATCTACTAAAGATTTAGTGATTAAATCAATATGAAAAATTATATAACAATCAATAAGAGCTTCATCTCTCCGTTTGCAGAATTTATCAATTTTGTGGCCATTAATATTTGTCAACACTTTTTTCTGTTACGGATGACGATAGCTGCAATTGCTATTGAAACTCTTAAAGCTTTCAAAATCTGGTTTTAAATACACACCTTTTACCCAAACAGGGAAATAATCGTTTTATAAAGCATTTCAAAATTCTAAACTTATTAAAACTAGGATAAGTCGGATTTGTACTTTTTTAAGCCCCAGGAGGTGAAAGAGTTAACACGTATTTTCACATTACAAGGGTAATTTGAAAAGATTGCAAATTGAAAAGGGAAACCAACTTTAATTCTAATAACAATTTTTGGACATAATCTTTCTTGCGATAATACAGTTCTAACAATGTTATGCCATTCAGGAAGTGGTTTCACTCAAGGCTTGCAAAATACTCATCTACCTACTCCTTTACTTCTATGAGAAATTCGCTTTTTACTAAGGTATATTTTTATTCAAAGCCGGAGGAAGCAAAACATCAAATGTTACTATTTAACCTACGACAGACTTAAGATGCTTATCTTTTGGGTTTGAAATCATGTATTTTTTATTTATCTCTTGAGAAATGTTCAGATTTGTTTTTGATCAAGAGCAAACAAATGCGACACCAATTTATCCAATAAGGATATCGACATTTCTTTTTTCAAGTACCATTACAAAAATATTAACACATACAATCATGGAAAAATTGACATAAACCTTGATATTGAGGTCTTGTAACACAAACAACTCTCAATCATTCATTTCGTACTAAAAAATGCACGATATATATATATATATATATATATATATATATATATATATATATATATATATATATATATATATATATATATATATATACGAGTATATATATAGACACACACACACACACACAAAAGGTGTCCGGAAAAATGTGGGAAATCTCTTGGATTCAGATAGAAGACGAAAAAAAACATGACAAGTTCCTATACATTTTTTTCCTCCAGACCTTCCCTACGGAGATGTGAGCCCCGAAAGCACGCCTCTGGAAATAAGTTTTTCTTGAATAACTTTTAAAGTACTTGACATAATTCAATAAAAATTGAGTATGATCGCCACTAGTAAGGGCCTCTTAAAATAGTATCCTTGAAACATATTTAGCTTGTTTAGTTTACCAGGGATAGACTAAGTTGTACAGATGTACACCTTAACGCCTAAATTTTTAACACCCTGTTCAATAAAGACCTAAAAAAAATATTTTTGGGTAGCTTGAACCTTTACCTAAAAAAAAGGTATACTTGTTTAATATCGATAAAATGAAATATTTTCGAGAAAAAAAAAATAAACGAATAAATGTTTCATAATTAATAAATTACTAAAAAGAATTAATCCAGCGTTTTTTCGAATTTTTACGAGAATACACACTTTTAATAATAAATTAGGAAAACCAGATTAAACATATTAATGATTTAAAAAATGTTGCAAACTTAAGTGAGTTTATTGACCCACGAGGTATAATTTTATTTCTTGTTTATTTTATTGGTCTTCACTCAAAAAAACATATGTCAAACATTCCTATGATACGAAATAAATAAATAACCTGCATTTTAGAACTTGACATTTGTCACATCGCTGATACATTGATCGACATTAATTTACTTTAAATTGACTGATTTTTGGATTTCGTGGTTATTTGAATTGTAAACTTATTCGAAATATGGAATTCATTTTTATTGAATATGCAGATATGCATCTCATGTATGGTCTGTCTTGCCTCTTGCAATGCTTTGGAAGCAAGAAGATTATACCACGAGAGATTTCCTAATCGTACTATTCCAAATCAGAACACATTTCAACGAGTTGATCAACGTCTAAGAGAGAATGGTGAGTGATTTCGGTTACTAAGGTAATAATATTGACTTTCTTTATAACTTTAAGAATGTTTAAAAAAAAAAGTACGGATGCTGGTTTGACAAGAACAGTGCGTACGGTAGAATTAGAGGAAAATATTTTGGATGCTGTAGATGGCACTCCTTCAAGGAGCACTCGCAAATTAGCCGCACAATTTAATAAGCCGAAAACAATAATTCATGACGTTCTTCAAGAACAGCTGTTATACCCATATCATTTGCAAAAAGTGCATGAATTGATTCCTGAAGATTTTCCTCGTAGGTAGAATGTAGTTCGCAAACTGGCTATTTGATCAGCAACGAAATAATGAAAACTTCATTAGCACTATTCTTTTTACAGATGAAGCAGCTTTTACCAAAAATTGTATCACGGATTTACACAACTCACACGTATGGGCTGAGGAAAATTCTCATGCAACTATTGTTTCGCATCATCAACATCAGTTTCAATCAATTAATATGCGGGCAGGATGCATTGGCAATTTTGTGATTGGACCATTTGTATTGCCGGCGCGATTGAATGGACAACTTTATTTGGAGTTCTTCCAGAACGCTTTTCTAGATTTAATAGAGCATTTACCTCTTGAAACCCGCCGAAACATGTAATTTATGCACGATGGGGCTCCACCTCATTTTAGCGTTGCTGTGCGGGAACACTTAAATAACGCCTATCCAAACCGTTGGATAGGTAGAGGTGGACCTATCGCCTGGCCTCCTAGATCTCCCGACCTGACGCCTTTGGATTTTTACCTGTGGGGGATACCTCAAAACCATAATGTATTCCAGTCCGGTTGATACTAGGGAGGAGTTTCTACAGAGAATCACATTTCATTGTGATGTGCTAAGTGGGGTTATTGTGGCGGGTACAACAGTCCTCAATTCGTTGTGCTCGCGAGTGTATCAGACTTCACGGAGCCCATGTTGAACCCACTTATGAATTTTTTAATTAAATGAAAATGAAACATAAATTCGTTTATTATTTTTTTTTCTCGAAAATAGTTAATTTTCTCGATATTAAACCAGTATACTTTTTTTTAGAGAAAGGTTCAAACTACCCAGAAATATTTTTTTTAGATCTTTATCATACAGGGTGTTAAAAATTTAGGCGTTAAGGTATACAACTTAGTCCATCCCTGGTAAACTAAACAAGCTAAATACGTTTCAAGGATACTATTTTAAGAGGCTCTTACTAGTGGCCATCATACTGCATTTTTATTAAATTATGTTAAGTACTTTAAAAGTTATTCAAGAAAAACGTATTTCCAGCGGCGTCCTTTAGGGGCTCACATCTCCGTAGGGACGGTCTGGAGGAAAAAAAATTTATAAGAACTTGTCATGTTATTTTTCGGCTTCTATCTAAATCCGAGAGATTCCCACATTTTTCCGGACACCCTGTATATATATATATATATATATATATATATATATATATATATATATATATATATATATATATATATAACACACACACAGGGTGAGTCAGTTTTTTGTAGACAAACTTTAACAGGAGATAGAACACATGTTTCTAAAAAGAAAAGTTCCTATAAACATATGTCGTAGAAGGCTTCGTTTCCGAGATACAGGGTGTTGAGTATAATTTTTTTTTCTCAAATTTTCATTATGACTCATAAACGAATGCTTAGATTTTTTCATGTTGGGGGGATAATGTCTATTAATTAAGGGGCATAAAACAAGCGATAAGAATGTTCACAAACTTGCTCAGTGGTAGAGTGGAGGGGGTGCTCAACCCCTTTCATAAACAGAACTTCTACGCCAATGACTATTTTTTAAAAAAACTGTTATTTTCATTATCTACATACAGTTTAACAAAAATAATGTACCTTCTTCTGTTTCGCAATTCCTGTGCGTTTCCGAGTTATTTTGATTTTTAGTGTTTGATGTGGTACTAAGTTAAGTAATGTGCTTTATGTGAATAATTGAATATAAAGTTTTTAATAAAAAAGATATAATAAAACATTTAGAGCCATTTTAGTACCTAACGATCGTTTCTTTAAAATTTCAAATACATTTTCATTTATAAATAGGTAGGTTATCGGTTTTTTTTAGTATCCATTGTTATTATCCTCGTATAAAAAGAAATGCATAATTATTATTGTTATGCGGTCAATACTTTCTGTATAATTATGTATGTATCAATTTCGCCATAAACATGTATGTAGTTTTTAAGTGAGATTCTAATAAGTTATAGACCGCTGCTCACTTGCTCTCATTAAAGAGCCGTCACTGTATCAAGCACTGTATCAAATGCAAGACTTTTGTAAATTGAAATCTGTTTAGTACACTAATTTTAACAATCCTCATTTATTATTGTAACAATACTTAATTAATAATTGTGAAATTAATAAGAATTCTTAGCAATAACGATTTATAATAACAATAACACTAGTATAATAAAATTAGACACTTTGTTCAAAATGTAAACCGTTCTTTTCAATACACATTTCACAGCCACGTACAATAGAACGTCTTAAGTTAATTAAATGTTGCACCCTTATTTCATTTCAAGCATCTCTGATGCGATTGTGAAGTTCTTCAAGTGTATTAACCGGAGTGGTATACACTTTTTCCTTCATGAATCCCCATACAAAAAAGTCAAGTGTCGTTAAATCGGGGGATCTAGGAGGCCACGCCACTGGACTTCCACGACCTATCCACCTCCCCGGGTAGTTATTGTTTAGCCAATTTCTTACATTTCTGCCATAATGGGCCGGACATCCATCAAGCTGACACCAAGAATGTCCTCTTAAATTCAAAGGAATGTCTTCCCACATATTAACATGTTCTTCTTCTAAAAATTGTAGGAAATTTTCTGAATTTACACGTTGTGGCAAGAAATAAGGTCCAAACACGTGGTTGCCGTAAATTCCAATCCAGACATTTGTACTAAATTCATGTTGAAAACTTCTTGGTCGAATGGCATGTGGGTTTTCATGTGCCCATATATGCAGATTGTGAAAGTTTACGATACCACGACGAGTAAAACACGATTCATCAGTCCACAGTATGTTGGATAAGAAATCTCTATTATTTTGAATGGAGTTAAGAACCCACCTACAATAATTAAGTCTTAGTTCGGCGTCACCTGGACATAAACCATGAACAGGTTGAAAATTATATGGGCGTCTGTGATCCCGTTTTAAAACCCGGGAAACTGTGCTTTGGGAAATACCAAGAGCAACAGCAGTACGTCGAGTACTTGTCGTGAGGTTCCTATTAAATTCACGCAATATACCCTCTCCAATTCTATCTCGTCCACGGTTGTTCTGTCGGCCCCCATGTACATTTTTCAAACCCTGGTTAACAAATCGACGATGGATACTCACAAAAACGGAATGATGAGGTTATCGTCAATTTGAAAATCTTCTCCGATACTCCCTAGCTGCGTACCTTGAATTTCCATTTGCGAACCCATAAATAAAATGAATGTCGGCTTGTTCGCTATTTGTAAATGTAAACGGCATGTTACACTAATTAAAAGCTGGCAAATCAAATGAAATAACTTTTTGAACTTAAAAACAATAATTAATAACAGTGAAATTATTCAAGATTAAGTGTTTGTAAAAAGTCAAACTGTCGTTTCAAAATATAAAATTTAATACTTACTTGTTTTCCAAGGAGTATCATATTTTGTTGCAATGAAATAAGGGTGCATCATTTAGTTAACTTAAGACGTTCTATTGTACGTCGCTGTGAAATGTGTATTGAAAAGAACGGTTTACATTTTGAACAAAGTGTCTAATTTTATTATACTAGTGTTATTGTTATTTATTTATAAATCGTTATTGCTAAGAATTCTTATTAATTTCACAATTATTAATTAAGTATTGTTACAATAATAAATGAGGATTGTTAAAATTAGTGTACTAAACAGATTTCAATTTACAAAAGTCTTGTATTTGAGTATGGCTTGATACAGTGGCGGCTCTTTAATGAGAGCAAGTGAGCAGCGGTCTATAACTTATTAGAATCTCACTTAAAAACTACATACATGTTTATGGCGAAATTGATACATACATAATTATACAGAAAGTATTGACCGCATAACAATAATAATTATGCATTTCTTTTTATAAGAGGATAATAACAATGGATACTAAAAAAAACCGATAACCTACCTATTTATAAATGAAAATGTATTTGATATTTTAAAGAAACGATCGTTAGGTACTAAAATGGCTCTAAATATTTTATTATATCCTTTTTATTAAAACTTTATATTCAATTATTCACATAAAGCACATTACTTAACTTAGTACCATATCAAATACTAAAATCAAAATAACTCGAAACGCACAGGAATTTAGAAACAGAAGAAGGTACATTATTTTGTTAAACTGTATGTAGATAATGAAAATAACAGTTTTTTAAAATAGTCATTGGCGTAGAAGTTCTGTTTATGAAAGTGGTTGAGTACCCCTCCACTCCGCCACTGTGCAAGTTTGTGAACATTCTTATCGCTTGTTTTATGCCCCTTAATTAATAGACATTATCCCCCAACATGAAAAAATCTAAGCATTCGTTTATGAGTTATAATGAAAATTTAGAAAAAAAATTATACTCAACACCCTGTATCTCGGAAACGAAGCCTTCTACGACATATGTTTATAGGAACTTTTCTTTTTAGAAACATGTGTTCTATCTCCTGTTAAAGTTTGTCTACAAAAAACTGACTCACCCTGTATGTATATATATATATATATATATATATATATATATATATATATATATATATATATATATATATATATATATATATATATATATAGGAGCAAAAACAATCAACATTGGCTCGTTAGTTATTAAAAATACAGTAAAATCGTAAAGAGGTTTTTAATAGATAATTTTAAGATTGATTAGATACGCTACTCAAAAATTTTTTTCATCACTGCTTTTGAGTTACAACCCTAACTTACCTTTTTTTAAATAGCAACCATAAGCGAAAGTTAGCTTAGTAAATTCCTTGTTTTTTTCTGATTTCAACGATATAAAGTTTTGTATATCTAATTGTAATAATAATCTGCAAAACTTCAAAAATTAAAAAAAAAATCATTTAATTAAATACATTGCTATGGCTATGATAAAACAAATGAAAATCGTCCAGTAAAACGATATTGCTGACGCATTTAGAAGTTTAGATTTCTAAAATGTATTCCACTGAAAAAAGAAACGACTTGTTGTTTTGCATTCATGCGAACGTGATCCAGGCAGAGCTTCCGCGTTATACTTTCAAACTCATCTGGAACGTCAACCAAATAAGCATATATTTGGTAAATAGGAAGAAAAATAAAAAAGAAAAGATTTCTGTTGCTATTAATTCTGTAAGAAAAGCCATGTAACGAAAAGTTCAAACAATATTATTAAACGTTGTCAATTTTGCGTACAACGTAACGGCGGTCACTTGGAAATTTTGTTTTGATCTTGAATTGTGTTAAAATTAAACATTAATAATTGTAGAATTACTTTAAAATTAGAATTGTTCCCGTCGTTCTTGTTTTATTTTTAACGATTTTCAACTGTTTTCTCGTAGAATTAAATGATTTTTTAAATTTTTGAAGTTTTGGGAATTATTATTAAAATTAGATACACAAAACTTTATATCGTTGAAATCAGAAAAAAATAAGGAATTTAATAAGCTAACTTCCGCTTATAATTGCTATTTAAAAAAGGTGAGTTAGGGTTGTAACCCAAAAATCAGTGATTAAACAAATTTTTTTGAGTAGTGCATCTAATTAATCTTAAAATTATGTACTAAAAACATTAATAATTGTAGAATTAGTTTAAAATTACAATTTTTTCCGTCGTTCTTGTTTTATTTTTAACGATTTTCAACTGTTTTCTGGTAGAATTAAATGATTTTTTTAATTTTTTAAGTTTTGGGAATTATTATTAAAATTAGATATACAAAACTTTATATCGTTGTAATCAGGAAAAAAATAAGGAATTAAATAAGCTAACTTCCGCTTGTGATTGCTATTTAAAAAAGGTGAGTTAGGGTTGTAACCCAAAAATCAGTGATCAAAAAAATTTTTTTGAATAGTGCATCTAATTAATCTTAAAATTATCCATTAAAAAACCTCTTTAAAATTTTACTGTATTTTAATAACTAACGAGTCAACGTTGATTGAAAATTTTAACGATTTTCAGTTTTTCTTGCCGTGTTCTAAATCTTCATGTAATTCTGCCCAGCTTTGCTAATTTCACCAACTTTGCATCTCTTATAATGGCAAAGTTACCCATACAACGTACCCATACTACTCTGGTGATTTTAATTTTGACGTAGAAGGACATTTATTAATACTTTTTAGAATTTCAAAAGGTACTACTTTGTTTGAAATAACTTCTACATTAGTTATATTTACTAGAAAAGTAATTACTGCATTGGTATTAGAAATAATTAGTATTTTGGTTGAGGTTATGTTTCCGTAAAAATAAAGTTTCAGGGAAGTTATGAAAAAAATGACAACGGCAATATTACCTAGCAACATAATTTAGTATATCATAACAATTTCAATTGTCTCCGGTACCAAGAACACGATAAAAACCCAAATTTCTGAATGTGCAATACTACGCCAGCGCAGTAAGTAAGCCATTCTCCTCATAATGTAGGGTTTACATATAATTCTAGCGCAGTAATGCACATATATATATATATATATATATATATATATATATATATATATATATATATATATATATATATATAGTTGAAAGTATTCGCTCAGTTGAAGCTGAATATGATCATTTTGTTCAGTATGTGATTACTAATACTCCTGGATTAATATTAGTGGAGTTTTATAGACGATATAAATAATTCATAATTTAAGATTATTAATGTACCTTCCACATTGAGTTAGTATAAGAGGAGAAGACAGTTGCTCTAAGTTACGCAAGAAACAACGTTCACACACAAATTGTCCAAGTCTGCACTTGGAAATTGAAATAAATATCTGATTATATTTGAAATTTTTTCAAGTTTCAGAATACGTTTATCTTTTATACCATTTTTTATTAAATATGCAAGCTATGAGATATATTATTACACATATTTCAATTCAGATGCGTAATTATTTATTTACTCCAAAAAGTACAACGTTCTTGTTAGTTTTATATAAAAACTACTATGTTCATTGTTCAATTAACGGTTCCAAAACACTACAAATAAAATGTGGAAATATGACAAGCAATCGCTTGCATAGACATTAATTTGGCATTATTGTAATGTATTATTACACACTCACGCTGAATACTTGTGAATAATATGTTAATACAAAGAACTAACCTTTGAAATGCTACACCATCCTGTTTTTTTTTGTCTACACCATTTCTACTACTACATGTACGATGCCATTTTTTATATATGCAGTGGACATTTTAAATTTTAATTTGTTAAAATACCACGCATTTTGATAAACAAAACAGACATTGACTGACATAACGTAATGGAAACATCATACCAATATGGCGGAAATGATACGTTTTCTTTTTTTGATATGTCATCTGAAAACTTCCTATATTTGAACTTATTCACTTTACATCCAGATGGCGAAGATTTAATTCCCACCGTCAATACGACCTTGCATCCGTACAAGATAAAAGAGCCAAATATAATAGCATTTATGTAATACACATTGTTAACGTTTCTCGGCAGAATAGGATTAACCTGTCGCATAACAGTGATGCAAATCACATTATTTCAAAAATCTTAATGTTTGCGATCATATTATGGTACTTTGGTTTTATTGCTAAAACTCCATAACGCGATAGTAATTTATAATCTAGTGACTCGTAATAGAATTTTCTCACGCGAAAATGTTTGAACCGCTTTTTAATTCAACGTGAAATTAAACGCTTGTCTGGCAGTTTCCACGGTGATACATGACGTACCTTTTTTTAACAAAGTTAAAAAATGTCTAATGTTAGAAACAACTACAAGAATTTCAATATGAACGAAAAATCGTCCAAAACAGTTAAAAAATATGTGGAGTGTGTAATAAAATGCTACCTCCAACACAACCAGACTTTACAAGATATTATAATCTAGTGGGAGGATTCGATGAAGATAATCTAATATTACTCGTTTTAATTGATTATCCAAAAGCGCCCAACATTAAAGCATGACTTATTAAACTTCTTCTAAACTTGGTTTAGATAAGCTAGCTCTAAAATTATTTACTGGAAACATATATTAAGCGCAAGTCTCAACGAGTGTAAATCAACTCCAGCGTTTCTGATACAATTGAATGAAAGTCAGGGGTACCTCGAGGGCCAATTCTGGTACCCTTGTTGTATGCCATTTACACACGTAATTTATCATTAGTTATTAATTTTTGTTCATACTACTATGTAGATGATACATAATTAAATCTATTTTTTCAACTGTGTAAAGCTGTGTGATGTTAAATTCTATTTATTCAACTATTAAACTTTTCTAGACAGCACTGCTTGGATGTTAATCCCTTGAAATAACATATTACAATTTTTATAACATGGCATTTAAACAAATCTTTATTGGAGTTTAATATTGAGATTACCATAAATGATAATGATTTAAAATTAACAAATGATGCAAAAAAAATGTGGGTGTACTTCTTGATTCTGAGGTAAAATTTAAGCATCACGCCTTCAGAAGACTGATTTCTCATTGAAATAAATTTTTGGCAGCCAGTATTTGCGGGGCGAGGGGGCTTGTATTGTTAGATTTTAATTATTGTAGTATCTACAAATCCATTTATTTCTACCATGACAAAAACTAAAATAAAATGCACACAAAAAATTAGTGACCTGTAAAGAAAACATCACTGTATCTGTATAACAAGCTAAAATTTAGAACTGGCGTACACACTCATAAGGGTGTTGTAAGTAGGTGGGTTAAACCAAGGCTACTTTAACCCTGGATTAATAATTGGCCATTTTTTTACAAATCGACATAGTTGACAGATATGTACCACAATCATGTTTCTTAACTCCGGGATTAAAATACTTCTGGCTTAACCGGCCCTTAGAACTACATACCAAACGATTCTTAAAAACATGTTTTTCATATCGGTTATATCCGTGCTGGTAATGTTTATTGCAATAGCATGATTTTTTACTCAATGGTAATAGTAATCATGAATGTTTATTCCTATTCCTATTACTTAATTCGACGGCTAAATCGTGAATTTTTTAAGAAATTACTCTTTTACCCGTAACAACAAGAGTTTTACTTTACGAATGGATAACCAGTCACTTCGATTGTTTTAAATTAATGTAGAATGATGCGATTACTAAGATGTGTCGGATAAAATAATGTTTTGGTAATTCTTTTTAAGCTGCCTTCCAAAAAACGTGTGACTTTTTTATTATTCCATGACGTGTATTAGAGTAATGCAATACACACAATTCTCGGCACGTATTCAATTAGCAAGTCCGCAATTAATTACAATTAACTATACTCAAGTTAAGTTATTTGCTGTGTTTTACACCTTACACCTATACTTTGAAAGCGTCAATTTACCCATCACAATGTTTTGTGATAGTATATTAATTACATTCGGCTTTTCTTATTGGGTCCAAAGAATTCATTAAATACTCAGTACTATTTATGAAAATGTAAGCGTTTACCATTACTACGCATAATAAAATACTTATCTTTTTTGGTTTTTTTAATGGTGTATTTTTATATTATACAATCTAAACGTTTCGATAACACTTACAGTTATCTTCGTCAATAGCAATATCTATTTAATCGTCAAAGATGTTGACACAATATTGCGGATTTATGTGGATTATTTTTGTTTTCGTTTTTCTTATTGATACTTTCTTACTACGTCTATTTTGAGTCTCACAATTATTTGAAAATATCAAATTGTCCTATATTTACTGAACGCAGAAAAACAACAGCAATATTCGTGAGTGTCTAAAAGTTACGAGTAATAGTTTAATTTTTATTTTGTATAAAAAATGAGTAAAGTTTAATTTCACCAACTTAACCGACTATATACTGCAATTCCAAAACGGGATCCAAACACCAAAACGACGTATTTGCATTAGATCGACTAATTCACAGGATTGCGCCAGTTGGCGGAGACTAATATTAATTGAAATGTTAAAATTAAGAGTGTAATAAGGAATGGCAGTGTTAACAACTAAACAACTTACAAGTTAATAAATAAAATAAATGAAGAAATGCGAAAACCATCAGCAACGGCGGTATGTATACAGGGTGATTAATTAAATTGGTACACAGCTTCTGAGGTCAAAATAAATCGATTGAGCTCAATATGCCGGGTCCAAATGTTACTGTTTCCAATATAAAGGGCATGTTAAACCCAAAATTACCTATTTTTTCACATTTGGGAGATTTATATTTTGTTGGACGGAAATTATTTAATGTGATCCTAGTTGTCTCTCGTAGTTTCACTTCAAAAAGAACAGAAAGAAAAATTGTTTTCTAAAACAAGTCCAAGAATAAAATAAATGAAAATTATCACAAAATGACCATTATACGTATATGATTAAACGCCAAAAAGGCCGTTATTAAAAAAATATGGATAAGTAAAAATCATCATATCTCACATAGAAGGGCTTATCATAAAATTATGGATACAAAACTAATGTACTTCTTTACAAAATCAAAATCCCAATGCCGATTTGAAAAAGTAATGATGACTGTTATTTTCTTATCAACAACCTTGTTAGCTCCGAACTATTGTTATCCATATACAGGGTTGCTCATTAGTGCATCAATGTGCGATATCTCAGTAAATATGAGTTTTATAAGGAAACGTTTCCTATCGAAGTTTTAGGTGTTTAAGAGGTACGTATTTTAAATTTATTTACCAATATACGGGGTGCGTCATGAAAGTGTGATAGTAACAAATTGGTTTTTAAATAGAACCCCCCCCATTTTTAGCCATTTTCGGATTTATCGTCAAATTTTAATGTTAATTTATGTAAGATGTTTTTATCTTAAAAATTTACCGTTTTCCAATTATTTAAAAAAATATGAAAATTTTGACAGCTGCAGGGTTCCACAAAAATCAGTGGTGTACCCCGATCTCTGTGAATTCCGGAATCGGTATTCTGGGGCTCTAAGAAAACTTAATAAGCTACGTTTTGACGTATTTAAATTTAGAAAAACGTCCTCTACAACCCCCTAAATATTCATCAGAAGTTGCATGATCTCAAACCTCAATAACTTGCTTATTTCAAATGGAATGCCCTAATTTTTATACCGTTTTCGGATTTATCGTCAAATTTTAAGATCAGTTTAGGTAAGGTGTTCTATCTTTACAATTTACCGTTTCCGAATTATTCGGCAAAATAAAAAAAATTATTTAATTTTTATTTTGATCAAGTTGACCGGCTACAGTGCATTAAACTGTTGAAAATTATTTTTAGACAAATGAGATGTTCATAACAGATTCGAAAACTGTCGCCCATTTCGATTATAACACAATTACAGTCTTGCCAGAAAAAATCTATTTACTTCTCGTAACACCTCAATGGTTACGCTATTTCTAAACGCATGTGCATTGTGTCATATCTTCTGCAGTAGTCGGAGCAGTTTGATACACGTTTTTTATGTGACCCCATAGAAAAAAATTTAATTTGTTAAGTCTGGCGTTTTAGGCGCCACGGTCTATCCATCCACCTTCAAATGCTCGATTAAAGTAGTCTCTGATGTTTAACGCAAAGTGCGCAGGAGCACCGTCATACTGTAGCCACATATTTTTTCTTAAATAACAGGAATGTGTTGCAAAAGTTGGGGCAATTCATTTTGCAAAAAATACAAATATTCAGCATGCCCATTAAAGAAATGTGGCACAACCATAAAGCAACCATAATACCACCCTAAACATGTACAGTCTGCTGTCGCTACGAATTAACTAATCTTACTATTTTTGGGTTTTCCGTTGCATAATAGAGAAGATTATGACGGTTTGGGCTACCAAATTTGACTCGCCGGAGAATAATACATTCGGAAAAGTTAGGTGTTATTCTTTCCATTTCCAACCCCATTGGCAAAATGTTCTCCTAATCTCCAAATCAGAACCCAACAGTTATTGATGGAATGGTATATATATATATATATATATATATATATATATATATATATATATATATATATATAACCGCAATCATGATACTTGTTCCTCTTTAAAATTTCCTAACGGTAGATCGGGGTATATCGGTTTCCTCGGATATATTAACCGAACTGGTAGAAGGCTCCGAAATTACCGACCACAAAACATTCAATTGGTCTTTGTCGCTTGTCCTCTCGACCCTTTCACATTTTTCATAATTCACATTGCCTGTTCTAACAAACCTTTGTTTAAGTTTTTCTAAACTTCTAACCAAAGGTTGCCTTCTACCGGGATATTTTTGCGCATAAATCTTTTGAGTTGGTAAATAATTTTGATCAGCAGATCCCATAACGAAGATCATGTCAACCAGTTCCGCTCTTTCGAAATTCACCTATATTTAGTTAACTGCAAACATTAATATGAGATAAGAATGAAATATACAAAACGAGTGCGTAACTATTCACCAAGTGGATAATAATGAACCACTTAAAAAATTGTGTTAGAGATATTTAAAAAATGGCGTTCGATTGAAAAAAAAAAGAAATAACCCACGTAATACTACGTGTCACTTACACTTTTTTTTTGTTTCCATGTCAGCATGTAGCCGGTTGGCTGGATCAAAATTAATTTTTTTTTTTTAATTTAACCGAATAATTCGGAAACGGTAAATTTTAAAGATAGAACACCTTGCATAAACTGACCTTGAAATTTGACGATAAATCCGAAAACTGTATAAAAATTGGGGTATTCCATTTGAAATAAGCAAGTTATTGAGGTTTGAAATTATGTAACTTCGGATAAATATTTCGGGGGCTGTAGACGACTTTTTTTAAACTAAAATACGTAAAAACGTAGCTTATTAGGTTTTCTTAGAGCCCCAGAAAACCTATTCCGAAATTCGCAGAGGTCAGGGTACAGCACCGATTTTTGTGGAACCCTGCAGCTATCATATTTACTGAGATATTGCACTTTGACGCACAAATGAGCAACCCTGTATAATATTTAACACCAATTATCTATGTCACCCATACTGGCAGTGTAACTATTTATCGTCAGAAATCTTTTTAATTTATTACTGAACGTAGTTAACAATTTTTTGAAGCTACGGAAAGATAAGTTACGTATATTTATTAGTGTCTAAAATGGTGTACGTTGATCACTCGAGCGGTAATAACAAAATCGTTATTAAATTAATTTTCAACCAAATAAACACTCCAATTTAAACCCAAGCGGTCTACGAATGTTTGAAATATTACAAAAAATAAACAGAAATTTTAATTCTGGCTTTACCCCGCATATTAGAAAGGAGAAACAATAGTATGAGACATATTGGGGTCAATCACTTTCATTTTTACGTCAATAATGGTCATTATGGTCAAAATTATAAAACTTTTTTATTTTACCAATTTTCTTCATGTGACAAACAACTTTTGAATGTGCAACATTCCGTTCGTGAGCAACTTCTCGCGTGGTGTTGGACTATTGTCATAAATAATAATAAACCCTTTAACCATAGTGCATGTTGAAGGGAATACTCTCCTACAGGGCACAATGTTACATGCTCACTGACTTGATACTCTCTGTTGAAATATATACTATTACACCAACGTGCGACGTAACTCGAGTGATGAATTAAATAGTCCTCCCACAACGCTCATCCTCTCTCTGCTTGACAAAAAAATTTCCAACAACTATTGTTCATAAACATGAAACAAATTTTTTGTTAGCTAACATACCCTGTTCGTGTGAATATGTACCCGGATAATATAGCATTTTCAAGGAACAACTGCAGAAATGTTTCCACAATGTTATTCACAAGCATGATTCGAACTATCTGTTAGCTAACAATGTGTTAGCGAACTTTGATCGTGCCAGTGTGGACTCCGCGAATATAATACTTTCAAGGGAGAACAGCAGAAATGGAGTAGTCCCAAAAAATCAGTAGAGTTAATAAAATATTACAAAAAGCTATGTGCGTTTCGTTAATAAAGTATTCCCCTACGATCACTGTTTTCTTCTTTTGCTTATCAGTTAACATACCACTGCTACGGCACTGCACAAGATTAAATCGTCATCACTACTCGACATTTTCTCATCATGCTATGTTTTCTCAAAACTGTTAATAAACATTAATGGGGGTAGACGTAACGTATTTTCTCGTCGTTTTCACAAACATTTGTTGGTTAATATGTTAGTTAACGAACAGTGTTAGCTAACACTGTTAGCGTTGGTGAGGACCCGAAGGTTTTAGAAGACCGCGAATGCTCGGAAATAATTCATATTCAGTTATAATATACCAAGGGGCAGGTTTTTTGCCGGTAAAACTTTCTCGAAAGATTGGTGATATAGTAACATTCCCAAATCAAAATCCACAGTCGCCAGATTCGACTCCCAGCGATGATCACTTGTTTCCAAACCAAACCAAAACAAAAATGGCTCGGCGGTAACAGATTTTCATCTAATTCCGAGGCAATCGCTACTGTAAATAGCTATTTCGAGGACTTAGATTCATCGACCTACAACGAAGGTATTGCTAATTTGGAATATAGTTGGAATAAGTGTGTTGAGCGAACAGGAGACTATTGAAAAATAAATTGTTCTTTTTTGCGAAAAAACTTGGGTTTTCTTTGTGAACCATGTAGTTGCCGTACAATCCTCGTACATTTCAAAATACCTGTCAAATTTTTTTGTCATAATTTTTAGTCATAATTTCCTAAAGGACTTTGTCACTATAAATAGAACGTGATTGGACGATATTCGAAAGCTTAGAAGACGAGAATGGAGCAATTTGAATGTGGGAAGTAGTTAATTACAATACACCAAGAGACGGGTTTTATGCCGGTAAAATTTTCTTGAAAGATTGTTGATATGGTAATATTCCGAAACCAAAATCCCGAGCCGGAGACGAGGGTGTTTTTTTTTGAGGAATGTTATCTCAGCTTGAGACGAAACTTTATATCTGCAGAGAAGCGATGTATTCGATAAAACTATTTCCCAAATAATATTTGTGGTAATATTAATTTTTTCATAACGATGTTATATAAAGCGTTAAAAATATATGCTTTGATCTATATATCTAACTAGATTTTAAGATAGAAATATCTGCTACTTTTTTATAATTTTTGGCTAGGGATTTGTCACTATAATCAGAACGTGATTGATTGGTATTTGAAATTTTGGAAGATACGATTCGGGCAATTTGAATGCGGGAAATAGCCGGTAATAGTTATTTTTACAACTAGAGAAGAAAGTGGTGCTTTTTCAACTCGAATTCAAGGTTTGAAAAATCGCTACGCCCGTGAGTCAAGAGAACTACAATTAAAATTATCGCACTGCAGCAATTAAGTTCACTACACAGCTTGACATGTATCGAGTGGCAACTATATTATTCATTTTTTTAGGGTAGTTTCTGTTCATTTCTTTTTTGTGGTTTTATAATAGGTTAAAAATGTTAAATTACGTACAAAGTAACCCTACAGCTACGCCTTCACTCTCCATTATGAATAAACAATGCAATACAATTAAAATTATAAAATTATCGTAATGCTCTAATGAAGTTCACTACACAACTTGACATGCATGAAGTAAGTAATGTATAACTTAACAACTATTATATGTTCATTTATTTAGGTTAGTTCATGTCGGTTTTGTGGTTTTGTAGGGTAAATATGTTAAATTAAGTAGACATTAACCATATAGGTTCGCCTTCACTTTCAATTATTAATAAAAAATACTTAATAAAAAATGACAATTCTACAAGTAAATATGGTTTTTTAATGTATCCGCCAAGTGACCGTTGCTGCTAATTCCTATTTGGTGGGGCATCGTCCATTATTTAAAAATGTCATGGGGAAGAAGAATGAGCGTAGTATTTGCTAATATTCTTACGTAATTCGAATTTTATTACGGCGAATATTTTCCCATTTTAAATGTAATTATTAATGTGGCAACATTGTTTTTTTACTTTCTTCACTAGATAAAAAAACCCTATTTTCCTCCTCCTTTTTAGAGATGAAAACAATTGATTCTAAGTAGTTTTAGAAAAAATATATTTTTTCTATTTTGCGTTCATAATGCATTTATTACGATACGCGAGTCATTTGTGTATCGAAATGTGGCTCATTACGATACGCAAACTGTATTGGTATCGGATTGCTAACACTTAAAATTTCATAATAGTCAATGTAAACACTTAACAGTTAACATAACCTAACACTTTAGCTGTTAAATACAAATAAAAACTTCAAAGTTTGAATCGAGAATTTCAAATTACCAGTTCTACCAACCAGGGTTGGTAAAATCATGATTAAAAAAAAATGAAAAATAGATGACTTTTTTTCTTAGTCTTGATTTTATTTTTAATTGGAGTAGTTTTTATTAATATATTATTTTCAATTTTGTTAAGCAAACAAATATTTGCAGGCAGTAGGGTTGCTGGGATTAAACGTTTATAGATACACGTTTATTGTAAGTTCGCGTTTAACCGCCAAAACCTTTTAATGCCAGCAATTTTCCAAGTCATACAATGGGAGTATTAAATCGATTATAAAACTAGAACTGCAACAAACAGAATTCATTCATTGTGCTGATGCATTTTTAATCAGAATATAAATTATTAAATTAGAATAGTCTTTATTCCTTACTCTTGAAATTGTGATGATTCAAATAGTTATATTATATTTAATTTAGCAGAAGTCTTTTTCTAGAACCACCTTACAAATTTAGGTCAGCATTGTTATTTACTGCATACTGCATGTAGGGTCATAAATCTTATTTCTATTGAATATACAACAATGATCATGTGTTTTTATTTTGAAGAATTTAGTAGTTTAGGATAGTTTCACTTGTAATAAAAACAATCATTTACGTAAAAATAAAAATACCTTCATATATCACGATTTTTGTAGATTTTATGCTTCTCCTAGTCTTATTAGCAGATATTTAAGAATCTCACAAATTTTTATTTGATGGGCATTTAAACGCTGGTAACATGTTAAATATGTTTCTCCTCGTTTAATAAAATCTGTTTATTAAACTTTGCAACCCTAGCAGGCAGGAATAGTGCAGATAGGAAGCAAAACTCGACAAGTTTTAACGTGAAAATTTTGTTCACGCAGTTTTGCGAGTTTGGGGAATTGTTGAAACTCCTAAAAACTGGCAGAAAACGCTCAGCTATATAAATGACACACTTATTCTAGTTATTAGTAATATTATTGGTTCTGTGGGTAATCTCGCAAGACATTTGGAGCCATGACAAGCCGGGGCAGAAAGAAATTTAGTATTTGGCAACATTTTGTAAAAAAGAAAGTGGTTGGCAAACTAGGTTGCAGAGCAGTGTACAAAAAGTGTGGTAAAGAATTGCAAGGTTAGTGGACAGACTAATAAGTCAATGGGAAATCTGTGAAAGTAAAACTAGTGATATCATTGATGTTAAAACTATTCATGGTGATGGTCAGTCAGCCCGGAACTAGCCAGAATGAAATTATCCAGTTGCAAGACAAACAGAAAAGTGAGAACTGTAAAAAGGGAAGTGTAGATGAAAGTGAAAATAGTGGGAAGTAAAGGTCATTGGGGTTCTTTTGTTGTGCGAACTGGACAAGATAAGAATAAAAAATTGGACAGACAAATAGCCAAAGCCGTTTACGCAACAAATTGCACTTTTAGAGCGATAGAAAATAAGAACATTCGAAAAGCCATAGAAATGCTGAGACCCGGTTACGTTCCTCCAACTAGATTTCAGTTATCGTCAACGCTCCTGAATGAAATATTTGAGGAAGAAAAATCTAAATGTTTTAAGAAGTTTTCTGAACAACCTGTTTGCATGTCCTTACACGGATGATACAATGTACTACATAATGAGCCGATTATTTTGATAGCAGAGGATGGAAACAGTGTTCTCTTGGAAAGCATAGATACATCCGGTAATCCCGATATAGCTCACTATCTTGCTGAGTTGGCTATTAATTCAATAAATAAGTGAAAAAATGAATATAATTGTAAAATTACCAGTATTGTGACAGATAATGCGGCCAACATACTCCGTATGAAGAAAAAAAAAGTCTTTCAGTTATTCTATAATTACACATGGTTGTTCGGCGCACTTGCTTAGTTTGCTCTCCAAAGATTTAGACGTATCACAGGTAAAAGAACATGTAGTACAAATTGTGAAATACTTGCAGAAATTCCCATTTGCCAAATGCTTTGTGTAAAGAATAAGGGGGCAAGAAATTAGTCTTACCTCAAGATGTTCGATGGAATACACTTTCAGATTGTCTTGAAATCTATGTAAATGAATGGCCGAAATTGTTATTAATATGTGAAGAGCATAAAGAAGAAATTCATCCACTGATTTTTAAAATAGTTTCAGATATCTATATTAAAAGGATGGCTGAAGATTGTCTACAGTTGCTAAAACCAATCTCTATAGCACTTGACGTAATAAAACAAAAAGGTGCATTTTTATCTCGAGCAGTTTACACCTGGAAAAAGTTGATGGCTATTTTTGACACTGACAGTTTTGTAGAAGAAAGGAGCTTGCGTCAGTTTTAAATATTTAATAAGCGCTCTAACCCCCTTTCACTTTTTGGTTTTGGCATATATGTTGGATCCTACAATACATATAAACAAAGAATATCCATTACTAGTTGAAGAAAAGAGAGATGCTTTGTTGCTATTGTTTCCCAATATTTTGCAGGAACAGGATTATTACCATTACTAATTAAGTTGGAAGCCCAGTCAGACCCTTTTCACAGTAGTGGAGATCCCCAGATGTTCCAGAAATTAAGCACGTGCTGCCTATAGTGATTTCTGTTTTGTGTGCCTGTGCATCCTCTGCTGATATCGAGAGGATGTTTTCTACCTATGGATTCATACATTCAACCTACATGAACCTGGCACCCCACATTAATATAATGAAATTTTTCGGATTGCATCTGATTTATAAAAGTTTGTACTCGTTTGTACCACATTTTTTACCTTTTGTACCTCAAGGTGTTAAAATTTAACCCGGGGTTAAAAAACGTTAGCACCCAACTTGAATATTTTTTATCGTTCATGACGGAATTCGAGAGAGGATCGTTTGAACCTAATTGTACCATTTTTCCTTTTGTTTGTACCCCAAGGGGTTTGTTTGTACCGAATTTCCAATTTTTTTAAAGGGGTAACTTTTCCGTTTAAAGAGATTTGCAAAATCAGGGAGTGGATACTGTTTCGTTTTCGTTTGTACCACTTTTTTTATAAAGAGATACTGAACAATAGGTTGCACCACGGTGTTTGTAATATGATCTGTTTATTCATTACCGACAATTTAATTTTTCTCTTTTGGTAAAGTTATATCTTATATATTATAGTTATATTTTATATACTGGGTGAACGAGACCACCCGTATCAGTATTTATTTTAAAGAACGTTAAGTCGTAGAGAGTTGGTGTAAATAAAATTATGATAACCCCCATAATAAAGAATTGAATGGTGATATTATTCCTGGGAAAAGTCAGCATCCTGAGTAGTTTTCTCTAGAACGTCTCCAAATTTTTAAATGGTACCATACGTCGAAAAAGGTATTGTTGAAAAGATCGTTAAAAAGAAGAAAGGTATTAGAAAAAAATATTTTATTACTCCCACCCCTTTTAAGTAATATTCAACTAAAATTATTGAATTTGAAATCCATTGTTAACAAACAACATTGAAAAGTTGGATTTTACCGAGTTAGACAATGTTACGAGTGTTCAAAATGTCTTCCATTTACTGCTAAACACTGTTGAGCTATTCTAGGTACACTATCAGTATTTCTTCAATGCTTTATGTATGGCAAGCATTCATATAATGTCTCGTTGGTTTTTCTTCATACACAATATCCTTGAACCAAAGGAAAAAATCTACAATCTGGTGATTTTGGCGGCCACGCCACTGTGCTTCCTCTGCCAATCCATCTGTTGGGAAATAGTTGATTTACTGTGTAACTGGCGATCAATGAAAAATTAGCTGGGCGGCCGTCTTGATGAAACCGCATTCTTACTCGCGTTAAAAGAGGGACATTCTCCAGTAAGTTAATCAAGTCGTTACTTAAAAACTCGGCGTATCGTTCCCATTCACAGTTTCTTCGAAAAAATAAGGGCCTATAATATTTCCTTCAAGTATACCACATCACGTATCCAAAGATGTTGATTGTCAATAGTTTGGAGCCAGTGAGGATTTGTTTGCGACCAGTAATGTGCATTGTGAATATTGACTTCTCCAGTGCTTTTCAAAATAACTTCGTCGGCCCATAAAACTATCCTAGGAAAGTGTGGACCTTTATTTATTAACCAAGTACAAAAATGACTTCGAGTTTGAAAATCATTCTTATTTAATTCTTGGTGTCTATGACGTGGTATGGATGAAAGTTGTAATCTTTTAACATACAGAGTATTGGCTAATTCCAGAATCCCTTGCAAGTCCTCTCGTTGAAATATGCGGATCAACAATTACTGCAACGAGAACATCAGGCTCTATGTTATTACGTACATGTCGTATAATTCGATTTCCGCAATTGTATGTTGGTTGCACCTGTCCTTTGGTACAAATACATGCTGCCAATCTCCGCAAGACATTGAAGGATTGACGGGCACGTTGAGGATATCTTTCTGCATAGTCTTTCAGATGCTCTGTAATTTTCTCCGCATTCCTCTCAAAACCATTCATATATCAAATGCTTGTAAATTTGGAAACGGCATAATTTTACTAATGTAAGTTAACTCACTTTTTAACGAAATTAAATTTTAACTTTGTGTCTGCAAACACATCAACAGTAAACCATAAATTATCATTTTAAACAATGGATGATTCCACGATAGATTAATAAAACACGTGCAATTATTGACATTAAAATATGTGTGACATTGTTTAATTCGTTAACTAGATTTTGAAACCCGACTTTTCAATTTTGTTTGTTAACAATGAATTTCAAATTTAATAATTTTAGTCAAATATTACTTAAAAGGGGTGGGAGTAATAAAATAATTTTTTCCATAAAACTTTCTTCTTTTTTTAACGATATTTTCAACAATACCTTTTTCGGCATGTGGTGCCATTTAAAATGTTTGGTGATATTCTGCTGAACACTACTCAGGATGCTGACTTTTCCGCGAAATAATATCACAATTCAATTCTTTATTATGGGGTTTATATATTTTTTTAAACCAACTCTCTACGATTTACCGTTCTTTGAAAAAAATACTGATAGGATGGTCTCATTCACTCGGTATATTAAAAATCTGAGAAAGATTTAATTTGGTAAAAACATTATTCCAAAAGCCGCTTATTATTACATTGGAATACTGTTTCGAATTTCGTCGACTAAAATCATTAAAATGAGGTGCTAAAATTTTTAACACCTGGTTAAATTTGTACTCCTTGATTTTTTCAACAATACCTTTTTCGGCATGTGGTGCCATTTAAAATGTTTGGTGATATTCTGCAGAACACTACTCAGGATGCTGACTTTTCCGCGAAATAATATCACAATTCAATTCTTTATTATGGGGTTTATATATTTTTTTAAACCAACTCTCTACGATTTACCGTTCTTTGAAAAAAATACTGATAGGATGGTCTCATTCACTCGGTATATTAAAAATCTGAGAAAGATTTAATTTGGTAAAAACATTATTCCAAAAGCCGCTTATTATTACATTGGAATACTGTTTCGAATTTCGTCGACTAAAATCATTAAAATGAGGTGCTAAAATTTTTTAACACCTGGTTAAATTTGTACTCCTTGATTTACCGGGTGGCCAACTAAGAACGGCCGTCGGCCATATCTCAGGAATGGATTATAGCACAGATTCGGGGAAAAAAATGTTATAACAAAAGTGGCCTCGAGAAACTCCTGGAAATTATTTTCAGATTTGTAGGTCCACCGCTAGAGGGCGTATTTGACAGAAAAATTTTAAAAAGCAAAATTTTTCAAAATTTGCTCAATTAAGGGGCATATTAAATATTATAATCAGATTTCTCGACAAATTCTGCATATTTTTTATTTGACAAGTTTTAGTCTATCTCTTCAAATAAGGGGTGGGGAAGAGTGGGAACCTTGTTACGAAAAAACGCCTTTAATTCAGGTTCTGCTTGACCGATTTTAATAAGCTTGAAGTTGTTTGAAAGAGATTTTGTTAAACAATAGAAAATTTGTAAATTTGAAGCAATCTGATTAATAACATAAATGCTAGAGGGCGCTGTTTAATATTGTTTTCTCTTTACAATTTTAAATGTAAGCATAAAAATTTAAGTAGGTCTTTAAAGAGTAGACTAAATTAGTAATAAAACAGTGAAAACCGCAAGTCGATATCTTTTTCCTATCCTGAGATATCAGTATAGGATAAACAGGTAAATGGCGGGAATTGTTGTTCTTCCAACGTCTAGTAGGCTAGTTCGTGTTAACGGAAATTATTAAATTTAGCCTGGATGAAAAGATCTTACATTGGTCTGCAGTAATTTAAACTGTTATCATACTAATGTTATGGTTGTCGCTAGATTACCTAAATGTAATGCTGTCGCTACTAACAATGAGAACAAATTATAAAATAATAATGTGATAAATCTAACAATTAAAACCTTAAATAAATAACTACGTAATTAGTGTCGCCTTAGATATTCGAAATGTCGTCCATCATTTTCAATGCATGAAATCAATCGCTGACGGGTGGAGAGAACAGCAGTTTCAATTTCTGCCCTTGAAATACTTCTTACTGTCTGTCGTATTCTTTAAATCATGTCAGCTCTTGTTGTGGGTCTATCGTCATAAACGAGATATTTTATTCGCCCCCACAAATAAAAATCTAAACAAGTTAGGTCTGGAGACCTGGCCAAATAAATAAACTTCCACGTACTATCCACCTTTCAGGATATGATTGATATAAGAAATTCCGAACATCTCTAGAATAATGTGCCGGGTACCCATCATGTTGCAAGAACATGTCACGACGAATGGCCAAGGGTATGTCTTCTAAAAGAAGTGGCAATTCGTTGCTTAAAAAATCTAAATATCTTTCTCCATTAACAGTCTCATTAAAAAAAAAGGCCCAATTATTTCTCCACCTAGAATCCCGCACCACACATTTACAGACCAACGACCCTGATGCTGGACCTCCTCCATCCAGTGGGGATTCGTTTCAGACAAGTAGTGCATATTATACCGATTTACACTACCATCACTATGAAAAGCAGCCTTATCTGTCCACATAATTCGTGAAAGTATTTCAGGATCGTCGTGTATCATATTTGAGAGCCAGTTGCAAAAATCCAACCTGGTATCGAAATCTTGAGCATTCAAACTATGGTGTAGGACCATGTGATATGGACGCAATCTAAAATAGTATATATTATAAAGTAATCAGATCAATAAGACACATTGAAGTCCTTCGTTGTTAGTAAACGAAAAATGACTTTAAATGCATTAACTCTCGAAATGTTATTACGAATTTTTTTCGCCCGGCCTCTCATTATTTTTTATTATTGGTACCTTTTAGTTTGGTGTTTTATTGAAACTGGCAGCAAATACATTAGTCATGTTGTCACAAGTTAACTTTGATGTAATGCCATTTTCGGTATGATAAAAATGAGAAACATATAACGACAAACGAAAAAAATTAAAACATTTTTATCATTATAATACCGAATAAAACATGCATTAATAAATAAGTAGTCACCTGCGTTCTCTTAAAATATTTTGGACGGTGATTCGACATATACCCAAGTCTCTAGCTATAGCTCTGATGCTTGAATGAGGGTTAACATTTACATAAGCTAAAACATCAATAATATTTTCCTTTGTTCTACCTCTGCGGTGTCTTCGGTACACAGGAAGATTCCACATTTCCAGTAGTACGCACACGGTGTACGAGTCGGAAAAAACTCTTCTGCTGAGATGCCGTCTGTTTGGGTACTGCAGTGCAACGGTTGCATTTCTCATATATTCAAAATAAACTGCCAACATTATCAATTGCTTCTTCATTTGGAAGAATCATTTTGGTACGAAAAGATAAAGAAAGTCAATTAAATGCAACACGATGAATAATTTTTGACATATGCGTGAAAATCATAGCTTGCTTGTTTTCAACAGGGAATTTTTTTTATATCTTACATGGCCTTCTTTGCTAATTTTGTTGCCATCAGTAAATCGTAATTCATATTTTAAACTGTACTTTTAGTTACTGGGCAAATATCGGTTTTTATTGATATTTTATTATTTTAATTTGTTCTCATTGTTAGTAGCGACAGCATTACATTTAGGTAATCTAGCGGCAACCATAACATTAGTATGATAACAGTTTAAATTACTGCAGACCAATGTAAGATCTTTTCATCCAGGCTAAATTTAATAATTTCCGTTAACGCGAACTAGCCTACTAGACGTTGGAAGAACATATCTCAAGATAGGAAAAAGATATCGACTTGCGGTTTTCACTGTTTTATTACTAATTTAGTCTACTCTTTAAAGACCTACTTAAATATTTATGCTTCCATTTAAAATTGTAAAGAGAAAACACAATATTAAAAAAATATTAAACAGCGCCCTCTAGCATTTATGTTATTAATCAGATTGCTTCACATTTACAAATTTTCTATTGTTTAACAAAAGCTCTTTCAAACAACATCAAGTTTATTAAAATCGGTCAAGCAGAACCTGAATTAAAGGCATTTTTTCGTAACAAGGTTTCCACTCTCCCCCGCCCGTTATTTGAAGAGATAGACTAAAACTTGTCAAATACAAAATATGCATAATTTGTCGAGGAAACTGATTATAATATTTAATATGCCCCTTAATTGAGCAAATTTTGAAAAATTTTGCTTTTTAAAATTGTAACTGTCAAACACGCCCTCTAGCGGTGGACCTACAATTCTGAAAATAATTTCCAGGCGTTTCTCGAAGCCACTTTTGTTATAAAAATTTTTTTCCCGAACCTGTGCTATAATCCATTCCTGAGATATGGCCGACGGCCGTTTTTAGTTGGCCACCCGGTACAAAGACAAAGGAAAAATGGTGCAATGGAGCACAATGGATGCTCTCTCGAATTCCGTCGAGAACGATAAAAAATATTAAATTGTGGTGCTGGCATTTTTAACCCCAGGTTAAATTTGTACCCCTGGAAATACCAAGGAAGTGGTACAAACCGGTACAAACAGAAACCAAACAGTCGTTTCCTGATTTTGAGAATCTTTAAACGAAAAAGTTACCCCTTTAAAAAAATTTGGAAATTCGATACAAGCCAACCCCTTGAGGTACAAACAAAAGGAAAAATGGTGCAATTAGGTACAAACGATTCTCTTTCGACTACCGTCATGATAAAAAATATTCAAGTGGGGTGCCAGCTTCATTCAGATATAAGAAGCACACTTGGCGGTGACAAAGCAGTTAAACTAGTATTTCTATTTGAGCGTTATAACACTTAGGTTATAGACATTCAGCAATATTTAGTTTTCTTTTTTTTTTTCTATAGTTCTCTTTTTTTTATTAAAAACATTTTTTAATAGTTTCATTTTTGTAAAAAGCAGCTGAATGTTGAATTTCTTTTCGATATAATAAATATTACCACATAAAAATGCATTAACCCTTAACTGGTAACATCCGGCTACGAGTAGGGTGTTGATGTTCGGGTTCTCACCGTATTCGACCAAAACCCTCCCATATCTACATCTTGCGTCTATCTGCTAGTTCAGTAGAGCTCTTTAAGTGGTGAGTGCGTCAGCTTGTACAAGTTCAAAACACACGAAAACCGCCGTCTATCAGACGGATGTTACCAATAAGCGCTGAATCATAGCCGACTGACAGTCGGTTATTACTGTTAACGTCGAGTTGCTATCGGTCTCGTTTTTTTTAGAACGAGTTGGTGACGACATTACGTTTTATTTGCAGGTAGGTTGGCTTATATATGAATAATTCTCAGAGTTACGAGCTTGTACGTTTTGTTTTCTTTAGAAATGGCGTCGAGCGTCATCTCATCGCGAACACAAAAGATAATGTGGGTAGTGATTCCATTAGAAGAAAACGATGCCAGTGATGAAGAATACCTATCCGACGACTCATTAGCAGATATCGATCGTATAGAAATGCAAGCCGAAAAGAGTGATGTTGAAGACCATGCTGAAGGTGAAATAGAGTATGATGATCATAGGATGGAAAATGAACATTCAGAAGGTCCGGTTACATTGAATGCAATAACACCGATCCAAAACTTTGAAGCGGCGGATGAGAATCACCAAGAATTTCTCCAAATGCAGCCTGAAATAAGTGCTATTGAACAGGATGGAGATGATGGCGAAAATGAGCCTTTATGTTATTATGGTAAGAATAAAAGTTTTGTCTGGAATAGTTTCGAACCAGTTGCCACCAAAAAAAAAAAAAAAAAAACCGAGATGCAACATAATGCAGAAAAAACTTTCTGCTTTGTCGAGTGAAGCTAAAAAGTTAGGCCCGGCACCCACAGTATATGAGGTTTGGAAGATACTTTCCAGTGAAGACATGATAAAGCAAATTATCACAAATACCAATATAAAACTCGTATCTATGAGATCTAAACTAAAGGATTCGAAATCACCAAACTATAAAGATACAGATAAGGTTGAACTAGAAACTTTGATAGGACTGATGATGCTGTGTTCAATTTTTAAGTCAGGAAGAGAGGATTTGTCATCTTTATTCTCTAAAGGGCCTGTAGGTCGGCCAATTTTTAGAGGCGTTATGTCGCTGAAAAGATGCCAAACTCTGTTATTGGCACTTCGTTTCGATGATCGAAGTACGGGGGACTTGAAGAAAATTGACGATGCCGCCCGCAGCTGCAGTGTCAGGTATTTACAATCAGTTTATACAAAATTGTCAAAATAACTACGCCATAGGTAATTTGGCCTGTGTTGATGAAATGCTATTGCCATTTAGAGGGAGGTGTTCTTTCCGTATGTATATACCCAACAAGCCCGCCAAATATGGCATAAAAATAATGTGTTTGAGAGAAGCAACAAATTCATATCTTTTAACGCATATATATATATATATATATATATATATATATATATATATATATATATGCGGGTAAGGACAGTGATGGCAAAACGCTTTCTGAAGAAGAAAAGAAGTTATCTGAACCTTCTCAATCAGTCGTTAGACTATCAAAGCCACTAAATAGTTCCAACAGAAATATCACTGCCGATAACTGGTTTTCGTTTCTAGAGCTCATCGAAGAACTGAGAAATAGACACCTTACTTATGTAGGAACGCTCAAGAAAAATAAGAGAGAAATTCCGCTGGAATTCCATATCAATAAGAAAAGAGTGGTCAATCCAAGTATGTATTGCTTTACACAAAAATTGTACGCTGCTGTCATACGTTCCAAAACCCTCGAAAGTTGTTTTACTGATCTCGTCAATGCATCACTCACGCTTCACAGCCGTAACAAATAATAAACCAGAGATAATAAGTTTAATTATTCTCCTAACAGAAGAACAAGGAGATGGCCTCTAGCTGTATTTTATAACATGATTGCAGTCAGCTGTTTCAATTCAAAAATCATCTATGAATCATGTGAGTCGTCAAAATCTGAAAGTAGTTACAACTTCATATACAACCTCGGCATGAGCCTCATAAAAAAATCATATTACCCGAAGACAATCAATTCCTAATTTACCAACAGAATTGAACAACATTATTTCAACATTATTGGATATTGACGATGAACCATCGGATCAGAATGAGGACCGCAATGACAAACTAGAAAAAAGGAAGACCTGCAAATATTGTCCACCGAAGAAAAAAAGAATGACAGCATACAAGTGTTATTTGTGTAGTTCACCAAACTGTCTTGAATGTAGCTACAAAGTTTGTAAATTGTGCTGTCAAAAATTATAGACTAATAGAGGGATAAGCTTAATTTGATTATGAACTTATACAATTCTCAAAATGATCATTATTTTGTGCTAATGAAATAAATTTAAGTATTTTTTCAATTACATATTTCTTTTAATTCTTATTTTCCTGAAAAGCTACAAACTAAAATTTCAGTTTCATTGAGTGAAACAGCTACTTGGTGTCGGCAGTAGCCCCTAGGCGCAGAAACAGCTCAACGTTGAACAAACGACACACACACACACACACGTACACACACACTTGCAAAAAAACTTCAGATTTGGATAATCACTTAAAATGGAAGAATCTCAGACGGATGTTACCAACAGGCGCTGAAAATTGATGTTATTCAAGGGTTAAGGTTTTATTTTTTATGAACAAATACATTTTTAATTCTTCAAATTTGAGCCCTCTTTTCTAAACTAAATTAATCATGATTGTTATTAAAAAACATCAAGCCGATTAAAATCATGATTTTAATCAACTGATTTAAATCATCTTAACCCTGCTACCAACATAAATGTAAAAGTAACAAAATTGACAACTTTGTAATGTTGATATTTGATCATTAAAATGCAATAATTCTCAAATTTTCAAGTAAAATAGAAAAAATAGTATAAGAAACACGTTTCATAAGACGCTTAAACGCACTTGTAGTTTATAAAACACGCCGCTGCGCGGCTCGTTTTCAAAGCTTCGCGCGATAATACTTAAAAGCGTCTCTTATGAAACTCGTTTCTTAATATAGTATTTCACTATGGAATTTTGTCGATTTCTTCTGTAAGAAAATTGCCTCTGACGTCATAACTAAAAGGAATGACGTCAGAAAAACAAGTTGTACCAAAATAATTGCTACATACATCACTGTTATTTTATTCCTAAATTCAATACTAAGTAAGTCAATGTTATTTATTTAATTATAGTATTTGACATTACTATTCAAGAATAACGCCTTAATTATTATTACTAGGACAATGTATTGTAAGGTCAAAGAATCACTGCATGATTGGAATGAAAATAGTGTGTTCGTTTTGGATCATTTTGATTTAAGCGCCCCAAAAATCTTTCGAAAACAGTTAACGAACAACACGAATTTTCTGACTATTCATGAATACTCAGAAAATATGTTTGTTTTAAGGTTTATGACATTAGTTAAAAATTCTTATGTAAATGTTTAAAGCCATTTTAGAAAAAATGCATGAAGACTTTAGAGAAAACTTTTTATTTTAAATGAAATTACATTACAACGTGGTGAATGTCTTTAGAAGCAATTAACTTTCTCTATTCAACATGTGATTTATAAGTGCATGAATTTAGAGTAAAATACACAATATTAAATCAAAATTTTCTAGAATTTGGCACTTTTACAATGATAATAACTTTCTACGAAAGTATTTCAAGGCTACAATGATATGAATCAATCAGAATATGGAAAACTCCCAGTTTTATAGATTACGTCGGAAACGAGAAATTTTTACATAAGTAACACATAATAGAATTTGTGTGATTATACGAAATTCAGTTTTTAATGTAGGAAATTTTGTTACCTGTACTCATATTGGAGTCTTGGCTATGAACGGGCTGCGTTGCATTGACGGTAGTTTGCGGTGCCATCTGTATTTGGGATCCAGCTGACATCTAGAACAAGAAGGCACCATCAGATAAGGATCAGAATAATACCCACATCCGATATGTCGACAAACATACTGGGAGGTCAATTTTTTCACGTCGAATAATACCGCATTTTGCGATGATGAAGAAATTGAAGGCGGATTTGCACGAATAACGTAAACCTTAACCGACGTGAACAATTTTTCGTTAGAGAGTACAAACTGCATGCAAAATACGAAACCGTCAATTCTAATTAATTATATTGAAATACCCACATTAAAACAGGTAAAATCATTATAAATACAATCGCGCGATACATTAGCCGTATATTTATAAATGTCCTTGTGTTTCTATTCACAATTTATTTTATAAAGTAAATCGTGTATATATTAAGAAATCTTACCCAAACCATAATGTCTTGTGTTTACAAGTTCGGTATCATAAACTCGATTGAAGTGAGTCACTAATTTAGAATGCAAGAACCAACCATAGGGAATCGACATTATTCTTATGAGTGCTAACTTGTTAGGGAGTTTGTGTTTTCAACGTCACAATCCCAAATTAACTCCGGCTTCCTATTAAATTATCGAGCAACACCCACTAAATATTACACCATTATATTTTAATTTGTCTATAGGAAGAATGAAAAATTATGGATTGACGGAGCTATAACGCACATTACCTTTTTCCTAAAGTTTGAGATACGAATACTAATTATATTACTTGCCATAGATAGTTATTAAATGTAAACTACATAGTAATTAATAGATAAATTGTATGATATGAATTAATAAATGAACTATGGTTATTATTCCATTAACGAGATTTTTAATATGTACAAAGATGTCATATAAAATATCTTATCTTGAGTACATTTTATGGAATTCTGTTTTCAATTAATCTCCGAAGTTAAATTTCAAATTCATAGCGATTTTAATATACTTGGAAATTAGAAAATTTTTTTGCAAGTAACCTTCTGATATTTTTCGTACTGTAAGAAACACAAAGAAGATTTATGCATACTTTAGCCAGGGTCAAACAAATAACCAAAAATTATCTTTTCTTCTCGTTTTCTACAATACACACAGCGCATATTATTTAACACCCAATTCTCTTTTTTTACTTCATCATAATTTTTCTGAATTTTTAATAATTATTATGAATGTAATTAATATATGTATATACGCTTAAGATTTTCCAACTAATTATGCAAAAGTAACGGATAATCTATAAGGTCAACAAAAATATTTCAGAAAAATGCTGGGGCTCGTCGATTTTTATTTTTAAATTGCCATTCGGACTTGTAATTTTCAACCTCCCACCCTGTTACCCCTTACAATACTTCCACGGATTTTTGATAACATAAACAATGCAAAAAAAATTCTCAAAACAACATTTAGTAAATGAATAACAAATTATTAAATAACACTGGAAAATTATTAAATTAGATGTTAAAATTCCTGCCCGTTAACGGCGAGACCACGCCCTTATCAATTCACAAAGGTTTTTTGTTGAACATTGCCATTTCTGGGGTGATTGAGCCGGTTTCTTTAACAATTCAATATTTTGAGACATGTTATGATAAACTTTAGTTTTTAAACAACCCTAGAGAAAATAATGCCACAGGGTCGAATCTGGTGATCTCGATGGCCATTCAATAGGTCCCCATTTAGCAATCCACCGATTGGGAAATATTTGATCGAGGTATTTCCGAACTGAACGTACGTAATGTGGAAGCGCACCAAATTCTGTGATCGGGATACATTCAGATCAGTTGCACTAGGAAACCGGTAAAGTAGCAATTAGTTTGTCTTGGAGGAAGTTCAGATAATGTTCACCGACCAGCGTTCTGTCGAAAAAATATGGTCTAATAATTCGAGCATCAGCATATTTAGCTTTTGAAAGTATTGTGTATTCGCTTCCATCATCCAATGCGGATTTTCAACCGCCCAGTAACGGCATTTTTGTTTATGGTCGATGCCATTCAAACACATGTTGCCTGATCATAATGGACGATGTTTCTAATTAAGCAAAGTGCATTGAAAAGTTCCTTCATTGTCTCACAAAATTGCACTTATGAAAAGGTCTCGAAACTGTATTGTACCAACATGTTAAGTGGCCTCCACAAAGATTGCAAATAGATTTTCTTACACCATCAAAATAGCACCTAATTGTCTGTTTTAATTTCGATTGACGTGCGATCCTAAACTTATGTCTCTCTTTGTGTGAGTTTCTTTGAACAAAACACGAAATTCGTCAGCCGCCCGGCTTCTATTTCTAAACCTAATGATCATTAAAACTTTCGGTTTCAGTTCTCGTTTTTGCTATTTCTTGAATCATGAAAAAACTCACTAAATCCACTACTGTTTGACAGTAATACGCAAGTCGTAATTGTTGTATTTAATATATAAAAAATCTATCAATCGAGATATTGCAAGAGGTACTTCGCCAATGAAGAAATAAAAAAAAATCAGTAGAAACACAAAACTACTAATGGAAGAGCACAAATGCTTAAGGAGAATGGGTGAGATAAATACACCAAGACATAGGGAATTAAATAGAAAGATATCAACGGAGATCAGGAATGATTTTCGTAAACATAACGTGCAGGTGGTGACGGACACAATTAAAATAACAAAAGCTGAGAATCATGAACAGACAGTTATAACGCGGAAAACGGGAAACATGCAAACTGAGAAATAAAGCAGGACAAGTAACTACAGACAGAAGTGAAATCCTTAAAATAGAGAAGAAATTCTATCGCGAACTCTACACTAGCAGAAAACCGAACGAAACTCCAAATAGAAAACAAGACAAAGGAGTAGTGATCAATCAAGGTTCCGAAGAATTAATGGATATCACAATGAACGAAATTGAAAAAACGGTATAGTCATAAAAGCCGTGAAAATGGGAGAAAACAATATTACCCCAACCCAATGGAACACTGCAATAGTGATACTGATACACAAAAAAGGAGATGCTACTTGTCTGAAAAGACCCATTAGCTTGTTAACCCATCTCTATATGCTTTTCATAAAAATAATAACCAAAACTCGACTTTTCACAGCCAAGAGAACATGCCGGCTTTCGAGCAGGATATGGCACCAACGATCATTTACAAGTAATCAAGACCTTGGACGAGAAAAGTGTTGAATACAACCTACCACTGGCGTTAACGTTTATCGACTATGAAAAGGCCTTCGACTCCATAGAGATATGGGCTATTATGAAGGCGTTATCGGAAAGCAGAATCAACTATAGATACACAAAAATAATAAGTAATGTAAACGCCACATCAAAAGTAACACTACATGGAGAAAAAGAAAGCTTTAATATTGAAAGGGATGTGAGACAAGGTTGTGCCCTGTCCCCAAAACTTTTCACTGCAGCACTACAAAGCATTATGAAGCAACTCAACTGGTGTTGATTTCGGATAATCTCATACACGCCACGGAAATGTTAGAAAAAAACAAACGTACCTCGGAAAGAATAGAGCTTAAAATGAATATGTCAAAAACAAAAATGACGAAACTGATCCTACGAAGGACGATTACGGTTGACAATGAAACAATCGAAGAAGTTGACACATACAAATATCTTGGACATATTATCAAGGTTGGCAGAGATACTCAGACAAGCGAGCGAAATTAACAGAAGGATAGGTTTAGGATAGGCCGCTTTCGGTAAATTAAGACTATACTAGGAGGTCAGTAACAAATGTGCTTAAAAAGAAAAGTCTGTGAACTATGTGTGCTGTCGGTTATAACCTATGGAGTCGAGACTTTTAACGCCAACCAAGAAGACAGTGAACAAACTAAGAATTTACCAAAGGGCAATGGGCAGATCGATGATAGGCGAACTAGAAGAGACAGAAAGACAATTGAATGGCTAACACAAACAACCGGGATTACTGATATAATAGAACGTATAACCAACTTAAAGTGGAATTAAGCGGGACATCTCGCAAGAACCACAGAACAGATGGACGAAGAAAATATTTGATGAGTGGTCGGAAACTGAATCAACTTGGCCCAATACAGAACAAAATGGTGAAATAAAAGGGAGACCTATGTCCAGCAATGGACACAGATAGTTGAGTGATGACTTCGCCATTTGAATGTTTAAAATTGGGGTTGCTACCCCTTAGGGGTGAAGGGTTAAAAAACGTGCCCGAATGGCAATTTAAAAATAAATATCTGATGTGGAACAACGCACGACCTTCCAACCTACAAAGTGGAAATTAATTTTAATAACATTTGTTAGGTTAATTGTGCAACCTTTTGTTAATACGTTCATAACGAAAATAAGCAACATAGTAAAAACAAAAACAATAATCTATGTCAGATAGAAGTTTAAACCTTCGTGTCAGCTACATGTTTCTAGACATATAAAAGCTAACTCAAAAAAATTCCAAATCCGCCCACTTCTATAAATATCGGTAATACAGTTTAAGCCGTTTCAATTTCATTTAATTAATTTTTGGACTTAATTGGCATTGTATTAAGAAGCTTTATAAAAAAAAGTTGTATAAAATTAAGTTTTCTTTAAAAAATGTGTTTAAACATTTTGCTGTAAAGTTGATCCGATATTGAAAAAATTTGAACTAACACTTAAATTCTACCTAAATTACGTGTTGTGTCAAAAAATTGCATAGAACATAATTAATCGATGTGTTTAAGGTTTACATATCGGTATCTCTATGCCTTAGAAATATGGTCCTTTAACTGTTTTTCTTGCTCATGTGTTGTTTAAACTGTATTTTATTTTTTCGGTTACCGCATTCCAACCTATTTGTGCGTGTTTTTTTTTGTGCATAAGTGTAGTTAAACTACTTTTCATTTTTGGCGTTACTAGATTTTACAGTTTTGAACGCACTTTAACCTGATTTAATGACACTTTGTTGTATTGGCATATCGAACCCTTTTATTGTCTTCTAAAATCTGATTTATAAATGTATTTATAAATAATTTATTAATAAACAGCAGAGTTTTCTTGATGATTCTTTCCCATTTTGTAATTAACACAAGACTTAATCTCATAGAATCCCATCTCATACAATTAACACAGCACCGCCTAGCTATTGCCGACCTATTATTTGTATCGGACTTGAACTTTGGGAGCTAAACGAATTTGCGAACCAGAATATTTAGAAGATGAATTTGATCATTTGAGAACATTACTACAAACGAATCGTTATTCTTGTGGAAAAGTATACATTGGCACCACAAAACGTAGTTTTGAATCTACAGGTAAAGAACATACGAGATTTTGTGGATTGGATCAAACACGGAAGTCTGTTGTAGCTGACCATGCCTCAAATAATTTATATCGTAACGTTAAATATGATAATATGGAAGCTATTGAAATATATAAACACTCTAAAAACTTCAACAGGCATGAAGACAATCTCAGATTAAATAGATTTTGGCATCTTATAATTTAAAAAAAAAACAACAAAATGGCATGTTCTAATTTTATTGTAACCGTTGCTGTGTTTAGGTTTTTTGCTGTTTTCTTAGACCCCGAAGAAAATACTTTACCAATTAAGTATGTTAGATTATCACAGCATTTCATTTAACATATACAGTGTGTCCCAAATTGATCAGTATTGCATGGGTAACTTTGTTATTAATAAAGATACGGATTTGGTTAAATGGGCGATATGATACAGCTTTCATACTGAATCAGATGCTTCTTAGAAATATAAAAAATTCCGAGTACTTTCGAAGATAATCGACAAAAAATGAAAAAAGGCGATTATTTCCCTTAATATAAAAGTTATAAAATTGTTTATTAACAAAAGTTACTTGTTTCTTTAAGACGAACTGAGATGTGTCTTCAAAAAAATTAATTATCTAAATACGCTCTTGGAGATAATGATGGCAACTTTGTTATATTAAATAGGCGCCATATTGGATTTTGAAATAATAAATTGCATTTTTTTCTGCTTTCAACGATGTATAACAATCTACACTTGAAATAATAGATTCCGGCATATTTTATATCATTTGCTTTAAAATAAGGAACTCATGAAAACAAATGATTTTTAACAAAAATCCGATCTATCGTTTTTAATTATTAAATCAGTTCTTGTATTTTAAATAAGTATTGTTATCAACTTTTAGTGAAGGTGAAAATTAATACTTTCCAAAAAATGCCAACTTTTCTGTTAAATGAACAATATGATATATTTTGTACATACATCAAATAATAGATTAGACATAAAGATGCAGCAATATGGATGATTAAGGAAATCGCCTCGTGAAAGAAATGTACGTGACCATGGGAATGTCGAAGAAGACACTGAATTAATTGACACTGGCTTGCGTTAATGTTGACCAAAAAGTGATAACTCGACAAATAGAAAATCTAGTTGATGTGAAAAAATCGACAGCATGTAGAATTTCAAATAAACATAACTTTATCTCTTATAAGCTGCATCTTGCTCACACTTTACACCCAAGTGATGATCTGCGTAGAAGAAAATTTTGCAGGATTATTAATAAAAGGACAGGAAATGATAGTTTTATATTCTTTGGACTGACGATCACACTTCGCTAACTGCGATTTATTTAATTGCCATAATGAACACCACTATTCCCAAGAAAATCGACACGTGATTATACCACGGCGAAACCAAATTCGTTTTGGATTTAGTGTCTTTTGGGAAATCGTTTAATTGAACCTATACTTTTTAATGGCAGCACGTTACCTGGAAACGTTGCGAACAGCGATAGAAGACTTTTTTGATGAATTCTCCTTGGCACAAAATTTTGCAACATGGTATCAACAAGATGGTGCGCCTGCACATAACTACAGGCATGTTATTAATTATTCAAATAATCGTTTTCGTAACCGAGTAATAGCTACTAACACACTTATTAGATGACCGCCCAGATTAACCGACTTCACACCTCTTGCTAAGCAGCATCTGAATCAGCATGAAAAACTGTACAACAATGCGCATTTAACCAAATTTGCATCTTTATTAATAACACAGTTACCCATGCAATACTATAATCGATTTGGGGCACACTGTATAGTTAAAAGTAAGATATGATTAAACATACACATTATGTGTTCATTGTATAATACGATTACAGCCCTTAAATATTATTAACGGAAAATTAGTTCTTTATTGAATTTGTTATTTAACTAGATATTTAATTGGTATCTTAAGTTTTTGGTTGTGAAAATTTTTAGCACACAACTTTGTACATACATTATAACATGATAAAATTTTTTTAAATTTGTTTTTTGATTGTAATTTTTTCAATATTAGCCTTCATCCGTTAGAAGGTGTTTTGTCATCTTCAAGGCGGTTTAATAACATTTAATCTATTAAAGATCTAGTTAATCTTTACTAAAATAAAATTATACTCCATAGTTGGCTTTTTCACATACGTTTCCAATATTGTAGCAAGCTTACATTTATGTTTTCAGATTTCATACATTTCTTTGGCACCTTAAATAATGTTAAAAAAACTATTATCGTTTACTGCAGAAGATAACTAAAATTGCTATCGAAACGTTTAAATTTGTAAAAAATTAATAAGAAATACAAGATTTCATGACCATAAGTTAAGTAGCTTAATTATGAGTGATAATCGTGAAAGTTTGCATTTTCATGCAACACATTTTTTCAATAAACGTATACGTGTAATGGAAAAGTCCTTAATCATCATGTAGGATGAGCAGCAAATTCGGATTTTAGTATGTATTGAAAGTACACAGTCCGAGGAACATTTCATTAGCTAAAACATAGGAGTAACACATTTTTAGTAAACTTACAACCTATAAGAACGTATCGCACAGGGTCGCAATGACTGAGTATCGATTTTGAATTATTTAAGACGAGAAAAAAATCTCAGTGTTTGATACGTATCGAAAGTATTCGAGAAACATTTGAGTAGCTAAAACATAAGAAGCAAAAAATTGTTTAGGTAACTTAGAACGTGTAAAAGTTCGTCCCAAAGTGTGCGTGAGGTTAAAGTATCAATTTATTTTTAATTACTTAGGACGAGAAACAAATTCAGTCATTATTACGTTTCGAAAGTTATTGTCTAGGATACGTTTCAGTAGCTAAAGCATAAGAGCAACAAAAGGTTAACTTAGAACGTATAAGGGTAATCTGGTAAATGTTATCTCGTGACTACACCGCATATGATGTATTTTTTTTAATAAGCTCATTTTACAAAATGTTTTCACGCTGTCTGAGAGCAACAAATAGCACTAAATATTTCAATAAGTGTCAATCTTTTTCGCGATGATAGTGCGCCCAGCTTAATGTGTGTTAATAGTGGATAGGTTTAATAAAATATACACATATTACAGCGGGTTACATATCCAGAAAAACAATACGACACTAACGATTGACTGGGAGCGTTAGCTACATAAATTATCGATCCATACTTTTTTTAACAAACTCAAAATGGAGATTTGTATACAAGAGTAGGTTTCTAGTCGATTTACGAGAAAGCAAAAATTCAAAATCACCAGCACGATGGAAATGTTGCCGAGAAAATAGATCGAAAGTAAGGGTTTTATAAAATGACCACCAAGATCAGAGATCTTACCTAATTAATTATGGTATTATTAACAAACCTGCAAAAAATATCAACGAACATTTAAGGTAACTTAGAAATGTTTCACATCCACTGTCCACTTCCGGAGTGCCTTATTTTTGCGAAAAAATGTGGATTGCAAGCAGAAAACATATTTTTGATACTAGAGGTAAAGAGCATAAAAGATTTTACAGACCGAGTCAACCAGAAAAGTTTTCGGTAGCCGAACATGCCTTAAATAATTGAGGCCGAAACATTTAGTTTGATGATACGGAAATTTCATCATGAAGGTTTCCGCATCATCTAAGCAAAACAGATAGAATTTTACATTTTACTTTTAATCTTGACTTCTACGTTTTCGCTGTTTTCCTAAACCCGCATAATTTAATATGTACAGTCATCACCTTCATACAATGATTAAACACTTATAGTTAAAATTAAGATTAAATTAAAATGTCTACATTCTGTTTTTAACATAGCATTTGCAAAAGTAGTAACGAAAAATGTGGTTCCAGCACGATGGTGCACCTGCGCATTTTTCCTTGCTGGCACGGCAACGCCAAAATAGGGTTTTTCCTAACAAGTAGATCGTCCCTGACCTCAACCCCTTAGTTTTTTTTTTTAGGAGTTTAGTTTACGATAAAGCGATCAACAATGGCGAGGAGCTGTTAGAAAGGGTTGATGGCCGCTTGCACTCAAATTCAAAATTTCAAAAAGTTCGACCATCAATAAATAGGCGTGCCAAATTATATACTGAACAACATAGTCGGACCTTTGTATCATTTCTTGGGTTTTATAAATAAATGCATTATTTTTTTAATTTATTATTTAGAATCAATATAGTTAATCTAAAAATTAAGAATATTTAAATAAAAGAATATTATTAAAACCACTGAAAAATATCGTGCATATAAAGTCTTTTTAACTCGAAAACGAAGTGTCAGAAAAAATAGGCAAGAGAACTTTTTTCTTCTGAATTAGAAGGGCATTGGAAAAATAATTTTTATTTTCAGAAAAGGCAAGGGCGTACTGTCTTTGTTCAAAAATGCGTCGTGATGTGTTCGCACGCACGCCACTGGTGAAATTACAAATAAAATTTTGCATAAAATAAATGTGAATACATTAACTGTCAAAATGTGTAAAATTTCATTGAAATATCTCGAAAGGTTTTGAAGATATGAATAAAAATTGGATTTTTTTACTAAAACACTTTATAACTTCTTAACGAAGCAAAATAAAACCGTTCTCTTTCTCATAATTCACTTGGAACCGAAACTCCACATTGGTTCTTCAAGGATTCATGGCTTCTATAAGAAGTTACCCCTGGATAAATTGCCTTTTCCACATCTCACCACTTTACTAATACTAAAATCCCCAATTTCACTCGAGTGAGCATTGGGTGATAATGAAGGAATACCAAATAGTGAAAATCAATATAGCAATATAAACAACAGCCCGATCAAGTGACTAATCAGATAGAGAGATTCCACAATTATTCATACTGTCACTGGAAAAGCACCTTCCGAATTTTCTAGGGAAATAAAAGAATGAACATACATGAAAACAGGCTTAACTACATAAGTTTTAATGACGACGTTGTCGTATTTGATGACAAACAGACAGATCTTCAGAGCACAATAAAAGAGTTAGAAGATATAAACCAGAAATATAGAACTGAAAGATTTGTTTACAAAAAACTAAAACTATGCGTTGAAAACTCTCCAGTGGAACCCAAATAGTTTCATCAAATAATTTATTATAAATCCAAACCTAGTAGGAACAGTAATCAAATGAAGAAACGATGCGCACCTGTCAGCTAATAGTCCTTGTTTAGATTTAAAGACAATGGTAGAATAATTTTCGAATATTCAAATATCAACAATGTACGAGAATTTCAAAACTATAAATTTTGAGTACTTGTGTACTGTTTTCTGGGAGGCATATGTACCGGGTGGCCAGATAAGAATGCAAAGTGCTGTTTCTCGGAAACTATTCGTCGTAGAGAGTTGCGGTAAAAAAATTTATTACTAAAAGTGGCCAAAAATAGACCGTGGAAGATACTTTCAAATTTGCAAGATGACCGCCATCCTAAACTTTTAAAGTGATTTTTTACTAAAAATCCGCCTAGTAAATGTACCAAAAAAATACTCAGCTTTATTCGGGGGGTGATTCAGTGATTTTTTAAATAAACAGCTGTAACTCCTAAACGACTTAACTGATTTTAATAAACTTAGTTTCGTTGGAAATAGCGTTTATTGCTCCATCAAATCCAACTTACCTGTAATATGTCTAATTTTTAGTGATGCCGTTGGAGCGCGTTTTTTGGTATATCACAAAATTGCAAAATTCTCTAAAAAATTAAATGCAACAATATGACTTTTTTTCATAAAAATGAGATGAAATCATCCCTAAATAGGTTAGTGAAAACTGTATCTCGATATCTTATTCCTACCCTAAAATATCGAAGAAAGAAAATTTAGTTATTATAAAATTTGAAAAAGTCGATATTACACCGGTATGTATTCTTATTTATTTGTCTTTTTTCAAGATTCAAAGAAAAATTTCATCATTTTATAATTTTTGAATAAGTTTTCATAATTTCAAAAATTACAAAAAAAAACGTGTAGGGGCATAATAATCAATGCATACAATATGCAAGTGCAGAATAGGCAGAATATTAAAAGTAGGCCATTGAGAAAAAACAATTACCTAAAATCAACTTTTAAACAAATATTAAAATTTGACAGACAGTGAACAAGTTGCACAAGTAAGTCCTTAAAACTACCTATAATGTATTTTACAAATTATGAAGCTGTTGATATGATTGCGGTATATTTTGAATGTCTTCAAAATCGGCGTCTACGCGATGAGAGAATTTTTCCGCGTTTAGTGCAAAATTTGCGTAATACTGGAATTTTTCGACCAAATTTGCGAAGAGGCTCGGCTAGAAGAGTGGAAGAGAATAGTGTTAATGTCTTAGCATACGTGTCATAGAACCCCTACGTTAGTACCAGAGCAATGTTTCTCGCGTTGGATATGTCACGAACTACTATTCAAAACATGTTAAAGGATCATAGGTAAGTTCTTATGTCACTGAAAATACTACTTTACATGTTTCACGATCTGTTTGTAATTTTAAATTTATAGACTGCACTTGTATCATATGATTTTACATCAAGCCTTACAAGAAGAAGACTTTGGCCGACGGATAGATTATTGCCATTGGATGTTGGGCATGATCAGGAAAAGGTCTCTATTTCTTTGATGAACCGCTAAATGGTGCCGTGTTTCTTGATTTTCTGGTAAACCAATTGCCTATTTTATTAGATGTTCCCTTGCAATTACGGCAAAATATGTTTTTACAATTAGATGGTTGCCAAGCACAATTTTCAATAAATGTGCGAGAACACTTAAATTTAATATATCAGCAGAGGTGGCTTGGACGAGGAAGTCTATTTCCTTGGCCACCCCGATCCCCAGACAACCTGTTTGGATTTTTATCTATGGGGTCGGTTAAAAGATATTGTTTACGAAACTCCACCAACAACGAGAGACGACATGAAAGTACGAATTCGAGAGGTCATTCGTAGCCTGTCACACATGAGTGGCTCCAGCAATGCATAGAGGTCGATGGGAGACAATTCGAGCATTTAAGTATGCATTAAGTAGGTACTTATCATTGCATAATCGGTCCTTTTTAGGGCCATAAAATTAAATAAAATTAATAAAAAGAATTCTGCAAATTTGGAATAATACCTTTCAAAAATAAATATTATCATATTATTACATTTCACTTTTGAAATTATGAAAACTTTAATTATTTAAAGATTATAAAATGATGAATTTTTTCATTGAATATTGAAAAAAGGCAAATAAATAAGAATCAATACCGGTGTAATATCGACTTTTTCAAATTTTATAATAACTAAATTTCCTTTCTTCGACATTTTAGGGTATGAATAAGATATCGAGATGCGGTTTTCACTAACCTATTTAGGGATGATTTCATCTCATTTTTATGAAAAAAAAGTCATTGCATTTAATTTTTTAGAAAATTTTGCAATTTTCTGATATACCAAAAAAAGCGCTCTAACGGCATCACTAAAAATTAAACATATTACAGGTAACATGGATTTGATGGAGCAATAAATGCTATTTCCAACGAAACTAAGTTTATTGAAATCAGTTCAGTCGTTTAAGAGTTAGCTGTTTATTTAAAAAATCACTGAATCACTCCCCACCACATTATTTTAGTAGATACGTCAAACAAAAATTACTCGAATAAAGCTGAGCTTTAAAAAGCACATCATTTTTTGGTACATTTACTAGGTGGATTTCAGTAAAAAATTACTTTAAAAGTTTAGGATGGCGGCCCCCTGGCGGTCATCTTGCAAATTTGAAAATATTTTCCACGGTCTTTTTTTGGCCACTTTAGTAATACAATTTTTTACCGCAACTCTCTACGACGAATAGTTTCCGAAAAACAGCACTTTGTATTCTTATCTGGCCACCCGGTACATTTTTAATTTTAAACTAAAAGCATTTCTGAATTTAGAAGACCTGAATTGAATTGCAAACTTCTATGATGTTCAAGGATATATGACAATTATCTAGACAGTATGAGAAGATATTGTTTTTTCTCATAATTTCAATGCAAATCCCAGCGTAGTAATGTTCATGCATATGCCTTCGTAACGGTTAAAGTTTGGTAATCAGAAAAGAAGAAAATAAATATATTTGAACCTAAGATAGCGGTATTGCTATACAATGCGGATAAAAAGCCCGATGCCCCATTCCCCTCTTCTGAACCACTGAAAGGATTTTAACAAAACTTGGGGTTCTTCTATGAGAACAAGTTAGTTATCTTTTGTGTTTGCCATAACCACGTTCCTGGTGTCATGGTCTTTAACGTGTTTAGTTTATAAAGCCAACCAGATTCGGCAAATGAACGCATTACTGACGTGTGTGCAAGAATTTCGCCAGAAACGTTACATAATGTGTGGAAAGAATTCTTAAGCCGGTATATATCATGTGCGGCTAGTTAAGGTAATACTAAGTTAGTAACTCCCCCTTCAGAACACTAACTTCCGATCGGATCCTTGAGGACAGAATGAAACACGTTGTCTTTTCACTCTTTTCTTAAACCGGATGTTTGTTTGTCAAGAAGTACCAGGGGGTGATTTTCAACACCTCTTAAAATATTGTTTATTAATGTTTTATCTACCTATTTGTTATTTTTATGTCAAATACTAAATATTATTTAATAATTAATGTATTCATTTTGTGAAAATAGACTTCCTTGCTAGTCAAAAACGACTCACTCGATTATTTGGAAATTTGAGGATTAATTTAAAGATGAGTAGATCTTTCTAACAAGATGTGATATGGCGCCCCTCCCCCCCTCATTCCATAAGGAAAAAGTACCAAAATTGAACCTAGCTGTCATTTTGCCACTTGTCATTGGTCATTGGTGTGTAAAAAAATAACTAACTTGTTCTTATAAGAGAACCCCAAGTTTCGTTATAATTCTGAAAATAAAGGGAAGAGAGAGATGTAGCAATAAAGTGGCGCCCAACGTAATGCCCACTTTATTGTCACCTTTAGATATGTAACAACTTACGAACTTACTCATCGCCCACCGTAAAGAATCTAAGCTAGTCACAAAAATTAACATAGTTATATATTAATCACAACGATTAGATAATATTTGATAATATATTAAAAGATTGGTTTTCTTTGGTATCACCAATTGTTTAGTACCAGAATATATTATGAATTGACTCAATTAGTAGTACGAGAATTGTTTTTTTCATAATTTGAATGTAAATCGCAGCGTGGATAAAATTGTATATATTACGATATAAACAGGTAAATAGTTTATAAGAAAAAAATATATATCCAAAATGAGGTATCGTAGTGGCTTAGATACGTGGACGATATCTTCGTAGTTTGGCAACACGGAAAGCATAAACTGGATGAATTCCTAGAACATCTAAATAGCCGCGCATCCTCCATAAAATTCATAATGGAATTGAAGGCGAAACAAAAACTGCCATTCCTGGATATACTTGTACTTAGGAATGACAACACTTTCACGACAAGTGTATGCAGGAAACCTACCCACACGGGGAGGTACCTACACTATAACGCCAACCACCACAAAAGCGCGAAGTTAGGCTTGGCAAGATGCTTGTACGATAGAGCGAAAACAATATGCTCAAAACAAGAGGACCTAAACAGGGAAAGGGGAATCGAAAAAGAAGATCCTAAATATACAGCGATAACACCATATATAGAAGGTACCTCAGACAAAATACGAAAGATAGACAGCAAATACAAGATAGGCACTGCCTTCAAATCGACCAGAACGCTCAGGGGAATACTAACCAAAACCAAACCAGACAATCAAAACCAGAATTCCAATCATTGTGTATACAACCTACCATGCAAATGCGGCAGAGCATACGTAGAAGAGAGCAATAGACCACTCAAAGTGAGAACTCAGGAACACAAGAACAACATCCGCAAGGGCGAAACAGAAAGATCAAGAATCGCCGAACATGTCTGGAACGAAGACCACCGCATCCAATGGGATAACATACAGATAGTGACAAAAGACGAGAATACTACTGGCCGGAAACTCAAAAAAGCCACATACATAGTACTAGCAGAAAATCCAATAATCCAAGCTAGTGTAGAAATGAAACCCATGTGGATCCCAATAATGCGCGAAAAGCTTAAGCGCAATACACCTGCGCAACATACCACTGCGCAACTACGAAAAGTTTATATATATATATATATATATATATATATATATATATATATATATATATATGTATATATTCGTAGGTGGAAGGTATCAAAATTCGAATCTGAGAGTATTCAAGTGTTTGGGAAAAAATCATAACATATGAATTCAGCTCAAGTGCGAAAACAGTCCACAGTCCTTCTCAGGATTAAGCCTGATGACGTAAGCAGAGTCCGCTTCTGAAATATTGTGCTATAAAAGCAAAAACTGTGGAAACAGTCGAATCAACTCAACTAATACATCTAAGTTATTATCCGTACAAAATGTTGTCCAGAATAGGTAGTTTTGGCACCACGACGTGAAGAGAACAGATAATAGATAGCAAATAATTTTATCGAAAGCAGACGAACATCCAGGGCCGTAGTAGGCAAATTTGTTAGAATTGATATCTGCTAGCAGATATTTTCACAAATTTACAGTTACTGTTTTGTAATCTGTATACCTTGTTTTGATAAACACGAAACAAGCACCCTTTCGAAGTAAAAATAAAATGTACCTCTGCAGTAGAATTCCATCTTTCCTCCTTTAAAAATTCATAAAAAATGAAATTATCATCTTGGCACTTTGCGCTTTTAGTATAATGTCTACAACCACAGCACACGCAACCCCCTGTTACTGACAAAGATTTGCGTAGAAACTGAGGGGGTTAAATTCTACCCTATTTCCTTTCAAAATTAATAAAACATTTTTTATCCTATCACTTTGCGCTTTTAGTATAATGTATACCAATACAACATACGGATCCTCTACTAGTGGCCTCGATTTGCAGAGGGGCTAAGGGTGTTAAATGCCACCCCATTTCTTTAAAATTAACATAAAAAATAGAGTTCTCATCCTGTCACTTTGTGCTTTTAGTATAATGTCCACCAACACAACACAAACATCCCGTCTTAGAGGAATCGATTTGCAACGACGCTGAGAGGGTTAAATTCCACCCAAATTCCTTTATAAATTCATTAAAAAATAGAGTTTCCATCCTGTCACTTAGTACTTTTAGTACAACGTCTACCAACACAACACACTTATCCCTTATTAGTGGCATCGATTTGCAGATGGGTTGAGGGGGTTAAATTCCACCCCATTTTCTTTAAAAATTCATAAAAAACAGAGTTCACATCCTGAGACTGTGCGCTTTTAGTAGAATCTCTATCAACACAACACATCAAGCTAACGATTACTATAAATTGTGAAAGTCTGTTTTCCTGAGGTCTTTGAAAAATGCTTGTTGAATTGCCAAAGGTTTTGTTTATGTGGGATTTTATTGCATTATATAATAGTATAACACGATTACCACCTTGGATTTTTAATCCAAATTACTATTAACCTATAATAATGCACATGATTTGTGCAGACCAAGCACATTTTTTTTGTAACATTTACACTTCGTTTCAACTAAATTGGTGGATATTTGACATGAATGATCTCAAACATTGACCAACACGATAAAATCATAAAATTTCGGTACGTTAGACCTTTGTTTCCAACAAGATTGATATAGAAATACAGATCTTTGAGAACATTGGTTTCAATTGATGACCAACATCCTAAAACCATAAAATTTTGATCTTAGCCATCACGAAATTGGTGTATAAATAATGATTTTTGACATCTACGACCCCAATGGATGGCTAACACAGCAAAACCACAAAATTTAGTTCTTGTCGGTCCCAATTAGATAGGTTTTGATATCATGGGTCCTAAGTAACGACCAACTTCGTAAAGCTATAAAATTTAGTTCTTGCTCACTGAAGCAATACGTCTGATCTTTTTCGCAGAGAATTAAGGTACAAATACAAATTTCCAATAAGGTGGCAAATTATCAAGCTGAAATGTGTAGTAAATTACTGGAACCTGAAGAAGACATACAACGTATAAGTTATCTACTGCATCTACAAGGTTTTACTCAACATTTTTCGTGTCAAAACAGCGCTTCAGGATATGTTACATGTAGGTCTCCTTCCTGTCAATATAAAAACATAAGCGGCTCTTGGTACAAATGAAATGTATATGTATGCTGTGTAGAATAATTCCCTAAAGACTGAAAGAAAAACACAGAATGGGTCCAGACACCATATAGATAAACTGATTGGCGAGGAGAAAACGCAAGTAATGGTTCGCTTTTTAAATTCCTAAAAATCAATGGTAAGAAATTTCTCAATACAGCAGTTTCCAAATTTTCGGAATCTGTTAATAAGCAATAAATTAATATGTTGCGTTTAAGGAGAATTTTGAAACTTTTCTCGGCTAAACATTTTTAGAATAGCCTCCGTATAAATGATAAAACAAAAAATTAAGCAATAATAGAGCTTATAATTTATACAGAGTGAAGCATTTTATATGTCACGGTCTATATTTTAAAGCGTGAAAAAATTATTTCGTTATTACACTGTTTTATACACAAAGTGCAATGATTTAAGTGCAATAAATATGATAACAGGTTATGTTCAGTTTCTATTTTAGTATGAGTGCCTCGTAAGTGTAAATTCGTAACAAGTGTCAAAGTTATAAAATTTAAATAACAGATTTCTATAATTACAGTTATGCTAAATATCTTATTACTGATGAGCACTAAAGATTCAAAGTTATACCAAAATTATATAACAATAAAATATAACAAATACCAAAAAGGTTTGGGTACTGGAAAGAAAATATACATGTTTGGTATACTCTAATGTAAAATTATAAAACATTTTTGGGATGAATTATAATAAAAAAAAGTAATTTGAATTTCAGAATAAATTGCATTCATATGCAAAGTAAGTTTAACATATTTTGGGTTATGCTAAAATTTTCTTAATTAACAAATTATCATTCAACCCTGACCTAATGTGACTAAATAGACTACCAGAATCACAAATAATTGCAATTTTAATTTTAGTTAAACAAAATGAACAAAGTAATATTAATAATATGCATAAAATATACAATTTACGTTTCAAATAAGAAAGTTGAATTAACGTAAAGGTTATGTGATTCAATTGATTATTTTAATTTATTGTGTGTTATATGCCCATTAACAACAAACTTGAAATTAAACATAAAAAGAGAACAAGTTGCTCGAGCTTTATCAGTTTCATAGTCATATACCAGAACTATCGTTCAAGTTAGCATCCAACTGCCTAGAAAAAAAAACTTTTAACAATTTGGGACAAATTTTGGACCAACCTCCACAAAGTAATGTTTAATATTTAAAGGTGAAGGCAGTTTGGTGTCAAGCGAGCATTCCTACGATGCCCAGAAAGTGTAATGCCAAGGGGACCTTAGACTAATAATAAACTAATATTGGGAGAGTTATTTCCGGCCAACCCCCAGTGAGTCAATGAATATTTGAATGTGCTTGCTTGAACAACCCCGCCGTGTTCATATGTACAAAGAAAAAAATTTAATGCACAGAAAACTTTAGACTAATTCAAAATTAACCTCTCAAATGGGGAAATAAATATTCTTTGTAAAATTCGTACTAAAATAAATGATGGGATAGTTTTGGGTGATTTTTGGACCGATAATAACCAACAAACAGTATTATAAAATCTACCCCTCAGTAAAAAAAAAACTATCCACGTAATAGATAACGAGAAAAAGTTGAAATACTGCGTTTCATAATTTTGGATTATTTTTAAGCCAAATATTTGGACAAAGATGAATTCATTTAAAAAAAGGGTTAACACTCCTTTACAAAATGCAAATCTAATCTCTTATTGCAAGACCACCAGCATGTAGTTAACCAAGCGCAACGTTGCTTGTCAATCTGAGATAAGAACTAGATCCTCATTTATAGTTGGAGAAATTGAAATAATGTGTGCCTTAATTTTGTACTACTTTTGAGCCAAATATTTGGACAAAGATAAATTCACTCTAAGAAGAGTAATTCTGAGATACGAACTATAACATCGTTTAGATGGAGAAAGAAGGTTACTTTTACTAGTTTCGTAAGTGCATAAGATCTGTACACTCTCGTAAAAAGTGACTTCGCGAACACACAGTATCTCTGTTGTAAACTAGCTGTCTAATAAAGGCATGTTACACCTAATTTTGGTCCGAGAGAGAAACATTTTTTGAAAGCAGATTCCTTCTGAAATATGTTCCTTACGGCCCCCAGTACTCCTCCAGAAAAATCGCCAAAAATCTGAAATGGGCAACCTCGTTCAATTTTGAAAAAATGGTCGCATTCTGATTTTTTTTAAAATTGCATTTCTCGGGAACGGACAGTCATAAAAAACACCTCGTTAGTACTAAAATGCGTGTTTCTTGCAGGAGAGCCAGTTAGAACCATATAGGCTCCGTCTCGGCGACTGTTGTCGAGTCGCACCGGGCGCAGCTTCTCGCAAGTTGGCAACAGCGATCTCAGAGCGTTCTGCCTGTGTATTTCTGCATGATCTGAGAGTTATCTCTGTAATATTTAATGTCTTTTATGAAGTGCAAACCTTTCACAGGAGTGAAACATATTGTTAGAAAGTGAAGATTTACGTGTTCATCAACTCAACACTACGATTTGTGAAACTGTTTAGCGGTAAGCAATGAAGTTTTATTTTCTAGAAAAGATGTGTAGGATCAGCAATGAATTACCTGAAAATCCAAGCTTTGTTCTCGACGGTGGAAGTCTCTTACATCGTGTGCATTGGTCCCGCTCCGCAACGTATGGTGACGTATGCAAAGCCTACTTGACTATGTTTTTCGTAATTACGAAGAAATGTCACCGTAGTTTTCGACGAGTATGAATCAAGTACGAAAGACGCAGTGCATAAGAGGCGAGCTGCAGGAAAGTAACTTCGTCGAACGCCATGACTGGTCCAACAGAGCAATTTTTGGAGAACGTTGAGAACAAGACAAGTTTCCTTAGCCTCCTTTCGTTAGAATTCAAGAAAACACAGTTCCCTGTTTTTCAGGCCTCAAGTGGCGCGAATGTCTTGATTGTGTATTCATCGCTACCCTGACAACCCCAAAGTGCCGTGTACATGTTAGTTCCAATTAATACCACCACCGCTAGGAAATTCTACTGCTGCAGTGGCCTACGTACTATGACTAAACATATGGCTAAGTGGTCTGTCTTGCACTTCAATGTGCGGTAGATGTGGTGGCGAATCGTGTTTGAACCGTAGTAAACCTATCACTGAGAAAGACAGCCGCGATGGCAATGAAAAAATCTATTCTCTAATGAAAATCTTAAATTGTAGTGAAAAAAGGAATTTTATATGACTTCCAATATGGCGGCCGTTGTTAAGGGTGTTCTTGACTTTTATTGTAAAAGTCATTGTAGTTTATTACCCTACATGAACAACGCATTTTGTGCAAACGGCGTGATTCTATGAGAGTCCGTTCTCGAGAAATAGCCATTCCGAAAGAAATCAAGATATGGTCAAAAATTTAAGGAGATTCCCCATGTCAGATTTTTAGCGATTTTTCTGGAGGTCAGTGGGACTCACGGAACATAGTCCAGGGGGAATCAGCTTTCTAACAATTTTTTCCGTCGCCGACCCTAATTTGCCTATATTATACTGATTATCTTGTGCGTAACTAACCCGCAATGTTAGGTTGGGTTAACTGTAGGGTAAACAGTCCCTGTCACATGCCCAGCAATAATACACCACAAAGAATGAAAAAAAAATGCCATAAATTTGGAATATATTCAGACTAACATTTTACTGACGGACCATTTAAATAATTCACCCCTACGTAAGACAAACACCCTCTGCAACTACACTATATCGAAACTGGAATTATAAAGACAAGCATAGGAGCTCTACTTTTAAAGGAAAGAGACTGAGTTTGTGAGTAATATATCTCAGATAACCACATAAGACCTGTAATTGTAAAAAAAACACGGGAGATAGGATTTGACATATAAAACTGCATTGGATACGTAATGGTACCAAGAAGAAACTGTGTTAATTACATACTTTTATTTTTTCTAATATTGCATACTTTACAATTTTAAGGGTTTTATTTACCTTGTCATCTTAAGAAAAATAAAATCCTGCTACACGGGGAAGTTCCTCTATGTCTATTTCGAGTGTAACCAAACTTGTTTAATTCGTAGATACTTTCCATTTCCCATTTCCCTAATATTGTTATGCAGTCTGTTATATAATTTCCAACAAAGAGATCAAACAAGAAACGGCACCGAAAATATCACTGCATCGGATATATTCAACTATATCAAAACGTGACCAAGCACCAGACTGGGAAATCTATTGTTTCTATTTACGAAATACCATTTGTGCAACTAATCAGTTCAAGAGCAGAGACAAATTATGGCACCACACTTTCTCGTTATTCGTTACTCGTGTTTGAAAGGGGGTTCAGATAAAAACTTGATACTCCCTTTATTTAAACAGAGCGCTTTCCATTCAGAGCATGACATCAAGAACTACAAACATTGAATTGCCATAGTAATAAAAAGTAGCATGATATCGATATATTCTTCGTTTTGCTATAAAACAACTTTCAATTTGCCTTCTAGCATTTTCTAAGACCAAGCGAATAATAGAGATGACCTCTGTTGCTATTCGTTGTTTCAAATTATCTAATATTATGGCTTAAGATAATAAATTATGTTCTTCAAGTGACCCCACAGAAAATAATTCATTCAATGGCGTACCTTGGCGGCCCCATTCAATTGGATCTCTTCGCCAAATCCAGCGGCAAAGAACATTTTTGACAGCAAGATACTTTTTGCGCGAAAGACAAGCAAAATTTTTAATACGGCGGAACACCAGCATGCCGAAATATATTTTCAAACAGGTCCCGGTTCCGTCAATATCAAATTTCAATTTCACCAAGAATTAATAGTTGGATAATAGTTGCTGGCATTTTTCGACCAAAATTTACAGTGTTGTTTGATTATAAAATGTTACGAAAAAATGAACGAGTATTATGGATTAGATCAACCATGCCCCCCGGAGAATGCAACTCTTCTATTAAATCATATTCTTGTAATTTTTTCTAGAATTTGGATCTTACATGAATATAATTGTCGTTTTAACGTTTGTTGTACGTGGAAAATGTATCTAGCTCTTGCAGCTTGACGTACGGACTTCGTAGGATGTATAGCACAATGCCCTTACCCTCTACTTAAGCTGCTTCGTTCAAAACTTTCCTACCCGTTCTATTTCTGATTATTTGGTGCCACTGGTTCGGTTTCATCGTATTTCACGATCTTCTTATAGAGTACTGGTAGATTACATTTTCCCCCAGGGTTTGTGCTAGTAAAAATAGTGACCTTTCGTAATGAAAAACGCTTTTCAATTTCTTAAATGTAAACTATTTCGATTCTCTCAGCTAATGTGTATACCACTATTTTTTATGTATCAACAAATATGACAATATTACCAGAATAAGATAATTTGCCATTGCAACTGAAACGATATAGCCCCGCTACAAAACGGTACTAAAAAACCCGTGTAATACAAAAGTGTGTCCTAAGTATACAGTTTATAGTTTTATACCAGCACGCCAGGGTGTTTTTAGAATTCCGGTGTTAGGACAAATCACGGGATGTTTGTAACCAGATTAAGAGAAAGACAAAAAATTCATTCTAGAAAGTCTAAATACAAAGGAACGAACTACTGTATTTGTTGATGAAGGTAATTTATGCAAAATTTTGGAAGTACACGCAACTATAGTTTATTTTAGACGTGTTATCTTCGGAATTTCTGAAACTTATCGTAATGAAGAACTATTGAATACAAAAGTGAATGATGTACAGGGTGTCCAGAAAATGTGTGTACAACCTACAACGTATAGCCCAGAGAGTCCTCAGCTTAAACTGATTTGGTATAACCCAACACACTTTAGTCCAAAATTGAATAATAAGAGAGACATACAGAGTATTAAAGTATTAAAATTTAGTATTATTTTTCACACACCGCATAGTGGGCGTCATCCACCGGAAGTTTGACCATACCTCGTATACAAATTAATGAAAAATATTAAATTAAATTATTAATTAAATAATAAATGATAGACCTTCCCGAATAAGAAAGGTACACTTGTTGAAAGTTGCTAATGTTAACCATTTAAGAGATATTCGCTAATGTATTAATTAATGTTAGTGTAATTATATGAAAGAATTAATTGACTATAAAATCATAGTACATACTTTTCCCATTGGGAAAATGGTGCACCATTGTGAAATTATTGTTTATTTGTTAGAGAAGGGCAGTTGTAGAAATATATACTATAATTTTATACTCAATTAATTCTATCAAAATTACCCCATTAGTTAATAAAATTAGCGATCATCTCTTAAAAGGTTAACTTTAACCAATTTCATCAAGTATACACCTTTGGTGAAAAAGCATTCTAGTTCCATAAAACTGCCATATCGGACGCTCCCTATGCGGTACGTGAAGAATAATATTACAATTTTTTCTCTTCCAAAACCCGGCTATAAAAATTTTCAAGGTAATACGATTATTAAAACTTGAACGGTTATTAAAATTTTTTACTTAAACCCCTGCATCTCTCTTACTATTCAATTTTGTACTAGGTATGTTGGGTTATATTGAGTTATTTTAAACTGAGGAATTTCTGGTTTTACGTTGTACACACAATTTCCGGACACCCTGTATAGTACCGTAAAACAATACAGATAACAAAAACGAAAATTAACAGACGTCCAGTAATTGTAACTTCCAGGTATTCGTCCTAAACAGAGACCTCATGACCATTTTTCTGAAACTATTTGCTAGCATCCTTTACAGTTTACTACCAATTAAAAAAAAAATGGTAAGATTAAAGAAGCCTAACATGAAGACATTTTATTTGTTTCGAAAAACCACGTGGGTTCAAATCTGGTCGAGCTGACCAGATATAACACCTCTTCTTTTCGGATCGGAAATAAATCAATACAATACAATCAGATGTTTGGCATGTTATAAATTTTAATTCCTTCATTTAAGTTAAAATCTAGTATCGTGCAGGGGCTTAAAGCATACCTTGGTTTGTAAATCTCGGCGGACAGAAATACTAAAAAATATTTTTTTTACGATAACAATAAAACTTCGTATGGAATACGCGATAAAATCTAGTATCGCGCAGGAAGGAACCTTGGTTTCTAAATCTCGGCAGACAGAAATAATAAAAAATATTTTTTTTTACAGATAAAACATTGTATGGGATACACTAGCAGTGCCATTATCGAACTACGTCTATTACTCACCTCGCTCACTCGGCTTGTAATCTCAGATTAGTTAGGTAAATAACCACTTTAGTAACTCATTTCAGAGTTCACGACAAATTTATGAATAATACTTGCAACAGCGTTGAAAAATGGTAACTATTTCTGAAGAATTATTATAATAATAACTAAACACGAACACATGCAACCTTAGAAAGCAGATTGTATTGCAAGCAGAAGGAAGCCATACCGGTGTGAAAACAGCAACCAAAACTAGCAAGCCATTATGCCGAAGATATCCGAGGGTGACGTCACAGCGTTATTGTTATACCACTGTAGTGACGTCAAAGTTTAAATGGCATATTCCCATAGTTATGCCACATTACAATTTAAATCTCATGAAAATGATTGGGAAACATCCAGGAGCGTACCTAAATTTGTACTAAAATCAAACCTTCCTTTACATGCAATTATCACATACCTGCAGATGGTTGCTGGAATTCTGTTATATAATTATAAAATAATAAACGTTTTTCAACAACAATGTGAAAAATTTGATCTCTCGCAAATGATTGGGAAACATCCAGGGGCGTAGCAAATTTTGTACTAAAATCAAACCTTCCTTTACATGCAATTTTCAAAGAACTGCAGTGGGTTGCTGGACTTCTGTTTTATAATTATAATATAAAACACATTTTCAAACAATCACGTGGAAAACTCATCTCTCGCAAATGATTGGGAAATGCACAGGGGCGTAGCAAACTTTATCCTGTCATTTATTTCTTTGCATGCAATTATCACATACCTGCAGATGGTTGCTGGAATTCTGTTATATAATTATAAAATAATAAACGTTTTTCAACAACAATGTGAAAAATTTGATCTCTCGCAAATGATTGGGAAACATCCAGGGGCGTAGCAAATTTTGTACTAAGATCAAACCTTCCTTTACCTGCTATTTTCAAAGAACTGCAGTGGGTTGCTGGACTTCTGTTTTATAATTATAATATAAAACACATTTTCAAACAATCACGTGGAAAACTCATCGCTCGCAAATGATTGGGAAATGCACAGGGGCGTAGCAAACTTTATCCTGTCATTTCTTTCTTTGCATGCAATTATCACATACCTGCAGATGGTTGCTGGAATTCTGTTATATAATTATAAAATAATAAACTTTTTTCAACAATAATGTGAAAATTTGATCTCTCGTAAATGATTGTGAAACATCCAGAGGAGTAGCAAATTTTATACTAAAATCAAACCTTCCTTTACATGCAATTTTCAAACATGCAATTTTCAAAGAACTGCAGTGGCTTGCTGGACTTCTGTTTTATAATTATAATATAGAACACATTTTCAAACAATCACGTGGAAAATTCATCTCTCGCAACTGATTGGGAAACATCCAGGGGCGTAGCAAATTTTGTACTAAAATCAAACCTTCCTTTACATGCAATTTTCAAAGAACTGCAGTGGGTTGCTGGACTTCTGTTTTATAATTATAATATAAAACACATTTTCAAACAATCACGTGGAAAATTCATCTCTCGCAACTGATTGGGAAACATCCAGGGGCGTAGCAAATATTGTACTAAAATCAAACCTTCCTTTACATGCAATTTTCAAAGAACTGCAGTGGGTTGCTGGACTTCTGTTTTATAATTATAATATAAAACACATGGAAGGGAACTCAAACCTAAAGTAACTCCTGAAGAAATTAAAAAATTTTTTGGGATACATGCAGTAATGGGATGTTTAGAATTCCCTCGAATTCATTTATATTGGAGCACTCTCTTTAAATTTCCCGTAATTGCGTATACCATACCAAGAGATAGGTTATATCTCTTGAGAGTCAATCTTCATATTGTGGATGTCTGTACAGTCACAGAAGAAAATAAAAAAAGCAATCGGCTCTTGAGAGTTCAACCAATGATCGATTTGGTTAGAAACCGTTGTCTGGAAATAAATAGAGAATCTCAAGCTGCATTCTCCATAGATGAACAGATGATTCCGTTCCTTGGTCGATGTGCTTTTCGGCAATATGTTAAGAATAAACCAAGACCTGTGGGTTTAAATAATTTTGTCTTAACAAGAAGTGATGGTACTGTTCTTGATTTAGAAATATACCAAGGAACGACTACAAACTTAAAAAATACAGAACTGGGACTTGGACCTTCAGTCACTTTAAGATTGGTGCAAACTTTACCTGTTAATAGCTTTGTATTTTTTGATAGATATTTTTCATCGGTACCTTTGCTCTTTAAGTTGTCAGAGTTACAAATACATGGCACTGGAACTATTATGACAAATCGTTTTAAAGGATTCACATTTAAGAAAGACAATCTGATGAATAAAGGTGATTCTGAGAAGGTCGTTAGTAATAATCAGAAGATATGTATTACTAAATGGAAAGATAATAAATCCGTTTTAATGGCCTCTACAGCTTTCGGCCACGAACCCACACACTCGGTCAAAATATGGGACAAAGCTAGTGCTAGTCGTGTAGATGTTCCATGCCAAATGTAATTAAAATTTACAACGAAAAAATGGGTGGGGTTGATATCTGTGATCAAATGATGGAGTGTTACAGAACTTTCTTTAAAACTCGTAAATGGACATTGAAGGTAATTCTACATCTCTTTGATTTAGCTATTGTGAACAGTTGGATGGAATACCGCCGCGATTGCCACAGTAACAAATATAAATCAAAAGATATTAAAGATTTATTATCCTTTCGCTTAGAATTAGCAGAATTTTTGTTATGTGGAACGAAAAGTCCGAATGAAGAGAACGATGACACAGAAGATGAACAGGAAGATCCTCGTCCAAAGAAAATGAGACCATCACCTTTACTTTCCACTGATAAAAGATATGATGGGTTTAATCACTGGCCTGTCATGGAAGATTTAAAAAACCCTTTATGTTGCAGATTGGAGTCCTGTAAGAGTAGGTCAAGAGTTTCATACAGCAAATGTAAAATTTATCTCTGTATAAGTAAAAATCAAAACTATTATTTTAAGTTTCACAATAAATAATGTAATGAAAATGTACTAGTTATTAACTTTTGTCATAAATAGCAATATGTGTACTGAATATTACTAATAAAAGTTAGAGAAAGATATAATTTATTAATTGTTTGTGTTAGTGCACAATTGTGCATGTCATGCATATACTCCTAGGAAACACAATCGTGAGTATCGATAAAATCTGTCAAAGTGACGTAGCAAAATTTTGAAAAAAATTAGAATATCTCTGTGTTCTCATATGAGTTGACATGTAGAGTGAACATCTTTATTTTTCTACTTACATTGTTTCGGGAGTGTAAGGGTTAAAGTTATATTAAAACGGTGCGTGCAGTGCAATTTTCTTTCCAGCTGGACTGTAACGGCTATATTACCAGATGTACTATGAAATCCAGGATATGCATTATACGTTCCTTAATAATCTGTTAGGCTTATAGGACTAACAGGTAAATCTCTCCAATAAATTGAACACCAACATAATTAATAATAATATTAATAAGAACAATAGTGACAATGATAAGGTAAGAACGATAACGTTCACAACAATGATAAAAAAGGTACTAATGATAACAATGGGAATAATGGTATAATAATGACAATAACATTTTATGAACAAATATAATAATTTAGTTTTTTGTTAAAGAGTACTGTTCGCATAAGGTACACATTAAAGAATCTTTTATTTTCTGTTCTTGTTTTCTGTAAATTAAGCACTTCAAATGGTTACGTCTTAAACAGAACTGGCACTGAATTTGGGTTTCTTCTTTGATATTAATCCCACAATAAAGACACTTTGTTTGCATATTATCAGAATTTCTCAATATCGAAAATTTAATCTCCTCCCTATATTTTTTCATTGAACATGGAGCAGAAAGTGACTGTTTTTTAACCATTTGGGAAAAAAAGTATATAACATACACTCCGCAATTGTGGGAGTCCTTTTGAATTAGGTGTAGAGGTGTTTGAATAGACCATCCATTCGTTTGTATCTGATAATCACTGTTTTGGTTATAAACATTGGAAACGAATTCTAAAAACTTCTTTAAATATGTCCGACTTTCACGTTTCGTAGTTCCAAGTGGATTTAAGTAGGTAAATTCTTTTTCATTAGAATTTATAAACAAAAGGCACCAATGATTTCCATTAACGTTTATTGGCATCACAATTTTACCGTTAAGTGTAAACTCTACCCTGTTTCTTTGCCAATCCTTGTGGAATAATAGACTTGCAAAGGGGCTAGGAATTATGTTATACATTCTTTCGTCTTTATTTATTATATGTAAGGCCGCATCAATAACAAACCCGATTAGATAGTTCTTGCCAGTCAAATTTAAGTAATCTTCCATAAGAATTTCTTTCACTGGACTTTCTATTTCCTTGAAAGATGCCACTGTGTAACCATAGTTCGTATTAGATTTAAGATGTTGGTAGTAGTTTACATTATTTACTAGCCCATTTTCGAAAAATATAAACTCTCTTTGAGGTAATGTCCATCGCCTTCCTTCAAGTGGAATATTTCCCAATGGTGATACTATTTGCGGCAACATATAAAAATAAAAAAAATCTTGAAGTTTTTTAATCATTTGGTGCTTCCAAAAATCTTTATTTCTTAAAGCTCGCTGTAAAAGGAATCCTTTTTGTCTGTTACCTCTAATATTCCTTGAATCTGATAAAAATACTGGTGATGAATTTTTAATTTACCATTGGAATCTAAGTAAGAGGATTTTTGAGGGGGAAGGTTTCTTATTCCAAATGGACATTTAATTTCCACTATTCCATCTGTACCCACTAAACCATCCGGCGACGAAGCCAGAAATGGATACGAGCAATGCACTACTAAGCCCGACCTAATGGGATCATTTTTTGTATGTGCAGCGTAGGTTTTTAGGGATGTGTCTTCGTACGTTATGCCGTGAAGTGCTGCAATACTTCTGGTAGCGTTTCCTGTTAACATTCTTTTTACTATATTATTGTAGGACTGACTAGATCGTGACCTGAAAATTGTTCCAAACTCTGAGGAGCATATCCGTTTTCTTCTTTCAAGCCACCACAATTCGCTATGTGTTTGGTCTCTAGTGAGATGTTCAACCGATGCTTTTTCTCTTTCGATTAACGTTATAGATTGTATAAACCTTTCACATTTCGTTCTGAGCGGTTCCTGTTTCACAAGTGTATCGCTGGCATTAATCTCTTCATTTATGTAACAGATCTTACAAACAAAAGAGTCTGTAAATGCCAGATCTTCATTCGGAGCTTCACATTTTTTATGAACCCACTCATTGCATTTGTCGCATTGCACCCACTTTGTAAGTTCGTCATGGCTTCCTCCACCACAATAAAGACATCTTGTCTTGTCTACTGCAGATGTTATCATATCAGCATTTTCTTCTTCTAGAAATTTAAAGTAACTTCCTCGAAAGCTGGTATTTGTTGAGGTTTTTCTGTCTTTCCATATTTCTTGAGACGACTGTATCTCCGGTATTTGGAACGCAAGCTTTTTTGTTTTGACTTGAATTTTTCGTCGGTTAGATAATGAATTTTTCGCAATACCCATGTCGGCTTCCTTTATTATGGATAATATAATTATGCTTTCTACTTTTCCTCACAAATCGAGAGCATTTTAAGTTTTTACTGTTATTTAGTATGTTTTGCTTTAATAACCCAAAATAATTCTCAACTGGTGCATTACTGACAGTTTTCTCTTCATCCAAAAATATTGCACTCCACAAAGGAAAATAAGACAAATATTTATTGGCGATCAGATTTAAGAAGTCTGCATTATAAGTAAGATTTAATATGGATGAAGATTTTATACTCAATTCTTTGTTGGTTTGGATAACATTATTAAAATAATTATAAAATGGACTACTGTTACGCAAATTTTGATATCTCACGTTTCCTTTTAATTTTGTTTCTTCTAACTGTATTTTTGTCTTTCTTCAAAATTTGTTTCAAGTTGTGTAGGGTCACATACATATTTTCTTGCCTCCGTAGTTTTGTAATTTTCGTGAAGGCTTGTTAGAAGCACTACAACCCTTATAAAGTAGTCAGTAACATCCTTCCAATTACCTAATGTCATTAGCTTTATTAAAATGAGCCTGAGCAATTGCTTCTGTTTGTCATCTTTTGCTAATTTTTCAATATCATTTACGAACAACTTCATTAAATGGGCATTGCATAAGTGTATTGTGATGAAATTTACTTTAAATACATTTATGGATAATTTTGAAAAGCACTCGTGTAAATATTCACTAATAGTCATTCTATTCAAAGCCAGACAAAGAGCATGAATATTGGCAAAACTAAAGTCTGTAACAACTCCCCGAAATAATGGCCATTTGTTATGTTCTTCATAATATATACGAAAGTCGTTAAGAATTTTAAATATCGTCTTTGCAAAATGATTGGAGGAAATAATTTCGAATATTTGACATAAACGCTTAATATTCTCCACTTTTATAACACCAGCATAAAGATAAACACGCTTCTTGTCCATAGGATTTCTTACAATTCCCCCTGTTGCGTCGAAATAAATCATAGGTAAGTTAATATTTTTCTGTTTCTCTGCAAGCAGCATTTGTTCTCTGCTAAACAGTTTTATGTTAAGCGGTACTGACACTTCCTGAATATAGTTTTTATGGTCGTGATACATTTTCAAAATATCCAAAAAATCGCTTTTATCTCTATCTAAATGGGACATTGCTTCTGCTCTTATTTTTCTTAATGTGTCATCTGATTTAATTGCTTGCAAATTACCTTCTTTGGTTAGTTGTCCCGAAGCTTTTAAAATACATTGTTTTTTATATTCCAAAGGTTTTAGTTTCAAAAGTTGTTTCTTCACAATCTCGCGTTCTATTCCTTTTACGTAGGAAGAAAGTTTACTTGTATGAAAATAATCAAGTAAAGTACTGAAAACTGTTGCTAATAGTTCTTTGGTGTCAATAATAATCTTAAATTTCTTACAATCTTTGTGAATGCATTGGGAAAACATTGTGATTTGGTTCTTTCTTTTCAAATACTTTACTGATTTAAAAACAATTTGGCAAATGTTATTGATATATTTTGCAATTCTGTTACGAAAGTAATAGTGTAATAACCTTTTTTCAACTTACTTTCTTCGTATAAGAAGTTCCAAACCTTCTGCTCTATCAATTGTCCTTCAATAAAACAACAGGACTTGAATGTTGTACTAGACTTTTTTTGCATATTTCTTGCATTACTGGGCAAAATGGTAGCAAAAGAGGTAGATAAGTTTTCTATTACACTCGCTATAATAATATCTTCGTTTGATAGTTCGTTTAATGCTTCCTTTGAAGCTCGGGTTTTCAAACTTCCGTTACCACAATCGTTGTGAATAACATTGCTGCTAGATGACGTTTTCTCAAGATGCACAGTAATGGGTGATACGTGACAATCATAGACATCTTCTATTCGAGACGAAACACTTGGAGAAGTGTTAGCTTTCTCTAAATCTACATTATTGTGCACAGGTGTTGAATGATATCCTGCGAGCGCCGTATTATATGATAAAAAATGGTTACTGCTCTTTGGAGTACAAAACTGAAGGTTTGCAATTGAATTTATGGTTGGTGTTATTTTATATCTACTCTCCATTAATTCTCGAAACTTCTTTTGTTTTCGATTTAAGAGTCGAACAACATTTGAAGGATATCTGTAGACACTGTTTAAACGAAACGAAGATGCAATTTCAATTATGACGAGGTCTTTTGTGCTAAATAACGAAGCACAAAACACAACATGAGGGTAATTTGTTTTAAGGTAATCACAAATCCTATTTACAGCTCTATCTTCTGAATTCATTTTATAACTTACACGATCTAACTGGACGTTCACGAAAATTTTAAAAAATATTTAATTACGTTACTCAAAAAGCACTAATTTTTTTAACAACCATGTACAAAAATCAACTTAGATAGTCCACCCGAATTAAAGAACACAAGTAAAAAAGTAAAAAAAAATTGTTAACAACGAATAATGTTATCACTAAAATTAAGTTCTCGATTGAAAAAAAAGTAACTAAAACTAAATGCTGATTATGAACAAGTATCCATAAAGAAATATTTACATAATATTGAATATAATTGAAATCACTTCTGAACCCTGTTCTTGCGAGCAGTGCAATATAGAGAATAAGTAGGTAATTCTTAATATTTAAGAAAATCAAAAGCAACAAGTACACATTGTAAAATGTTAGGGGGTTTAAATAATAAGCAGATTTTTAAGCGGATTATCTTCAAATAACTATAGGTAGGTACAGTCGTTGAATGAAATTTGCTCCATGGGACAGTTAGTTCATCAGTTACATCATTTTTCTCAGAAAAATATTACTTAAATATGCCTTCATTGTAGAGATGTGTATGTATGTAAATACCTGCATTAAATGGCAATCTTTATTCATTACGAGCTTTTCCCCCGCAAAATTTTGCGGTCGAAATTAAATTTAGTGATGATAACAAAACGCCTTTTTCAAAATTTAAATCAAATTTGTAACAAAATTAAAACCTTGAAACACATCGAAGCAAAAATTGTAGTGTACGTGTTCATTATTGCTAATGACATGGTGAGTGGTTCCATACGAAAAGGATTAATTCGGAGATATGTAATCTGAAATGAAGTGATTCTATTCTAAAATTAAATTGCAATGCATATCTAGCATTAAATAAAACAAGTTCTTTTTTTTACATTATAATATAAACGTAATGGGTGGAATGCCAGGATCAAGTTTGCTACGTCCCTGTGCATTTCCCAATCATTTGCGAGAGATGAAATTTTCACATTGTTGTTGAAAAACGTTTATTATATTATAATTATATAACAGAACTCCAGCAACCATCTGCAGGTATGTGATAATTGCATGGAAAGAAAGAAATGACAGGATAAAGTTTGCTACGCCTCTGTTCATTTCCCAATCATTTGCGAGAGATGAAATTTTCACATTGTTGTTGAAAAACGTTTATTATTTTATAATTATATAACAGAATTCCAGCAACCATCTGCAGGTATGTGATAATTGCATGCAAAGAAAGAAATGACAGGATAAAGTTTGCTACGCCCCTGTGCATTTCCCAATCATTTGCGAGAGATGAAATTTTCACATTGTTGTTGAAAAACGTTTATTATTTTATAATTATATAACAGAATTCCAGCAACCATCTGCAGGTATGTGATAATTGCATGCAAAGAAAGAAATGACAGGATAAAGTTTGCTACGCCTCTGTTCATTTCCCAATCATTTGCGAGAGATGAAATTTTCACATTGTTGTTGAAAAACGTTTATTATTTTATAATTATATAACAGAATTCCAGCAACCATCTGCAGGTATGTGATAATTGCATGCAAAGAAAGAAATGACAGGATAAAGTTTACTACGCCCCTGTGCATTTCCCAATCATTTGCGAGAAATGAATTTTCCACGTGATTGTTTAAAAATGTGTTTTATATTATAATTATAAAACAGAAGTCCAGCAACCCACTGCAGTTCTTTGAAAATTCCATGTAAAGGAAGGTTTGATTTTAGTACAAAATTTGGTACGCCACTGGATGCTTCCCAATCAATTGCGAGAGATCAAATTTTTCACATTGTTGTTGAAAACGTTTATTATTTTATGATTATATAACAGAATTCCAGCAACCATCTGCAGGTTTGTGATAATTGCATGCAAAGAAAGAAATGACAGGATAAAGTTTGCTACGCCCCTGTGCATTTCCCAATCATTTGCGAGAGATGAAATTTTCACATTGTTATTGAAAAACTTTTATTATTTTATAATTATATAACAGAAGTCCAGCAACCCACTGCAGTTCTTTGAAAATAGCATGTAAAGCAAGGTTTGATTTTAGTATAAAATTTGCTACGCCTCTGGATGTTTCCCAATCATTTGCGAGAGATCAAATTTTTCACATTGTTGTTGAAAAACGTTTATTATTTTATAGTTATATAACAGAATTCCAGCAACCATCTGCAGGTATGTGATAATTGCATGGAAAGAAAGAAATGACAGGATAAAGTTTGCTACGCCTCTGTTCATTTCCCAATCATTTGCGAGAGATGAAATTTTCACATTGTTGTTGAAAAACGTTTATTATTTTATAATTATATAACAGAATTCCAGCAACCATCTGCAGGTATGTGATAATTGCATGCAAAGAAAGAAATGACAGGATAAAGTTTGCTACGCCCCTGTGCATTTCCCAATCATTTGCGAAAGATGAATTTTCCACGTGATTGTTTGAAAATGTGTTTTATATTATAATTATAAAACAGAAGTCCAGCAACCCACTGCAGTTCTTTGAAAATTCCATGTAAAGGAAGGTTTGATTTTAGTACAAAATTTGGTACGCCACTGGATGCTTCCCAATCAATTGCGAGAGATCAAATTTTTCACATTGTTGTTGAAAACGTTTATTATTTTATGATTATAGAATTCCAGCAACCATCTGCAGGTTTGTGATAATTGCATGCAAAGAAAGAAATGACAGGATAAAGTTTGCTACGTCCCTGTGCATTTCCCAATCATTTGCGAGAGATGAAATTTTCACATTGTTGTTGAAAAACGTTTATTATTTTATAATTATATAACAGAATTCCAGCAACCATCTGCAGGTTTGTGATAATTGCATGCAAAGAAAGAAATGACAGGATAAAGTTTGCTACGCCCCTGTGCATTTCCCAATCATTTGCGAGAGATGAAATTTTCACATTGTTGTTGAAAAACGTTTATTATTTTATAATTATATAACAGAATTCCAGCAACCATCTGCAGGTATGTGATAATTGCATGCAAAGAAAGAAATGACAGGATAAAGTTTGCTACGCCCCTGTGCATTTCCCAATCATTTGCGAGAGATGAATTTTCCACGTGATTGTTTGAAAATGTGTTTTATATTATAATTATAAAACAGAAGTCCAGCAACCCACTGCAGTTCTTTGAAAATTGCACGTAAAGGAAGGTTTGATTTTAGTACAAAATTTGGTACGCCACTGGATGCTTCCCAATCAATTGCGAGAGATTAAATTTTTCACATTGTTGTTGAAAACGTTTATTATTTTATGATTATAGAATTCCAGCAACCATCTGCAGGTTTGTGATAATTGCATGCAAAGAAAGAAATGACAGGATAAAGTTTGCTACGCCCCTGTGCATTTCCCAATCATTTGCGAGAGATGAAATTTTCACATTGTTGTTGAAAAACGTTTATTATTTTATAATTATATAACAGAATTCCAGCAACCATCTGCAGGTATGTGATAATTGCATGCAAAGAAAGAAATGACAGGATAAAGTTTGCTACGCCCTTGTTCATTTCCCAATCATTTGCGAGAGATGAAATTTTCACATTGTTGTTGAAAAACGTTTATTATTTTATAATTATATAACAGAATTCCAGCAACCATCTGCAGGTATGTGATAATTGCATGCAAAGAAAGAAATGACAGGATAAAGTTTGCTACGCCCCTGTGCATTTCCCAATCATTTGCGAAAGATGAATTTTCCACGTGATTGTGTGAAAATGTGTTTTATATTATAATTATAAAACAGAAGTCCAGCAACCCACTGCAGTTCTTTGAAAATTGCATGTAAAGGAAGGTTTGATTTTAGTACAAAATTTGGTACGCCACTGGATGCTTCCCAATCAATTGCAAGAGATCAAATTTTTCACATTGTTGTTGAAAACGTTTATTATTTTATGATTATATAACAGAATTCCAGCAACCATCTGCAGGTTTGTGATAATTGCATGCAAAGAAAGAAATGACAGGATAAAGTTTGCTACGCCCCTGTGCATTTCCCAATCATTTGCGAGAGATGAAATTTTCACATTGTTGTTGAAAAACGTTTATTATTTTATAATTATATAACAGAATTCCAGCAACCATCTGCAGGTTTGTGATAATTGCATGTAAAGAAAGGTTTGATTTAGGATACAAAATTTGCTACGCCCCTGTGCATGTTTCCCAATCATTTGCGAGAGATGAATTTTCCACAGTGATTGTTTGAAAATGTGTTATTATATTATGATTATATAACAGAATTCCAGCAACCATCTGCAGTTCTGTGATAATTGCATGTAAAGGAAGGTTTGATTTTAGTACAAAATTTGCTACGCCCTGGATGTTTCCCAATCATTTGCGAGATCAAATTTTAAATTGTTGTGAAAACGTTATTATACTATAGTCTGCAGGTTTGTGATAATGCCATTGAAGTACATTTGACGTCTTGATGTTTCCCAATCATTTGCATGGTAAATTGTATTGTGACATAACTAACGAATATGACCATTGAAGCTTTCACGTCACTACGGATAATCTGTGACGGCACTCGGATATCTTCGGCATAATGGCTTGCTAGTTTTGGTTGCTGTTTTCACACCGATAATGGTCCTTATACATTCTAAATATCCAATTTATTATTTATTTTTCTAAATCAAAAGCTTAGCTGAATGAAATAACACGTAAACGTATTTTTTTCTTTTGTTCCCTTTTCAATAAAATTAAAAAATACTCGGAAAGTTACAAAAATCGTCTGAAATTAATTTATCACAAAACCTTCACAGCATAGTGAATACGTTATCTATATGGTAATTTGATATTTGCTGTGAATTTGTTCTCATATGTGATGTATAATCATAACAGCCACATTGTTTCAATACCATCATATTTAGGAAAATTTTAAAGAAATTTTAATTAATTAACCTGGAAAGACGATAGAACCATGGATCGCACATGTTAACTAACTAATAATAAAATCCATACTATTTCAAACCACATACGTCTTGCACCATTATTCATTTCAACCTAATAATGACACTGAAGTTGGAGCTAATAATGGGGCTAGGACAATGTGATTATGATAGAAAATTTCAGTCATCACTCCGAAGGAGACATTTGAGACTTGAACATAAAATAATATATTGAGTTCGACGTGTAAGTTGATCAATATTTCGCACAATAATGATCAACTTACACGTCTTACATAATAATCTACTATTATTTAGATACAGGATTTTGTGATAAACCATGAGGCTGATCAAAATTGGTTTCATCACGTAATTAAAATAATAATGTCCATATTCATAAATGTATGATTTACTGTATTAATTGATTTGTATAATAAGCATTATGTTAAACTAAATTCCACAAAAGGTTCAGTTATAACTCATTTCATTTTGCTTTCTCATATACGTACGTATAATCGGTTTAAAAACACTTTTTTTTTTACATTTCTCGACGTTTTGTGACCTAAACAATACGAAAAACACATTTTTAGAAAAGAAAATCTCGTGTAAGATTGTGCGTGTTTGTGAGTGTGCGCGATATCTTTTGAAACATTAAAGCTATCCATAAAAGAACAAGTTTCTAGAAAAAAAAAACGTCTCCATGTGTCTGTTTGTGTGTATGCGGGATATCTTCTGAACCATTAAAGCTATCGGTATGAAATTAGGTAAAAAAATTCTGTGCCATAAAATCTTGGTCAAGTTCGTTAATGAGCAAAATCCAACCAGTGGCGGGGCATTTTTAGGGGATTAGAAAATTAAAAAAAATTCATTGCTTCAAATTTTAAAAAGTTACATAACTAAAAAAACTTTTTTATATAATTTCAAAATAGAAAAATATATAATAACCAGTGGCGCGCCGTTTTTAGGGTACAAAATTGTGTATTTTTTAATTTATCAACCGATTTTTTTAAAAGTCGGGTATTGGGGGTTTTTAAGATCGCTAAGTATAAATCAGTTGTCAAAATAAAAAATTCAAAATGGCGGATTAAAAATGGGGGATTATCGTATTTAAAATCCGATATGACTAAAATTCAGGTATTGTAGGCTAATGATCAATTTTGCAACTTTGTTAATTTGTAAACATCTAAATACAAAAATTTTAAAAACTGCCAGTGGGGCACCGTTTTTATGGTGAAATTTTTTTTTAAAGTCAGGTATTGGGGGTTTTTAAAATCGCTAAGAATAAATCATTTGTCAAAATTCCAAATGGCGGATCAAAAACGGGGAATTATGGTGTTTAAAAAAATATTATTTTTTACATTATCGAACTACGTCTGTTACCTCGCTCACTCGGCATGTAATCTCAAGATTAGTTCGGTTAATAATCACTTTAGTAACTTGGTAATTTTCATTTTCGAGTTCACGACAAATTTTAAAAAAATATTTGTAACCGCTTGGAAAAATGGTAACTATTTCTAAAGAATTCTTAGTTATAATAATAATTAAACATTAACACATGCAACCTTGACTGAAAGCAGATTTTAACAGAAGGAAGCCATTCTTTCTAATAATGATTCTTATACATTGTAAATATAGAATTTATTATCTATTTTTTTCTACATCAAAAGCTTAGATTCATGAAATAACACGTAAACGTATCGACCAAACACCATTTTACTTCTCGTCTCACTATATTTTTTCTTCTTGTTCCGTATTTCAATAGAATTAAAAAAACACTCGGAATCTTACAAAAATCGTTTGAAATAAATTCAACACAAAACCTTCACGGCATAGTGAATACCTTATCTATATGGTAATTTGATATTTGCTATGATTTTGTTCTCATATTTGAATTATTATCACGACCACTTTTTTTTCAAAAATAGCAATGATGCAGTACGCGTATGTGAGAAAATTAGTCAATATTATTATATTTAAGGAAATTTTAGTGGAATTTTAAGTAATTACTCTGGAATGACGATAGAACCATGGATCGCACATGTTAACTTTCTAATTGTAAAAACCATGCTATTTAAAACAAACGTATTATTCATCTTAAACTAAAATATTTTTATTTAGATACAGAATTTTGTGATAAACCGTGAGGCTGATCTTGTGTCAAAACTGGTTTTATCACGTAATTAAGATAATAAAGCCGATTAATAAATTTTTTATATATTTTACTAATTGATTCGTTTAATAAACATTACGTTAACTAAATTCTACTGAGGTTCAGTAATGACTACATTCCTTTTTTCAATTCTACAAAACCTTAAAAAAATCAAGTGATGACCTTATGTATTAGCATAACTTATTTTTTTTTAAATAATTATTAGCAGCGCCACCATCTTCAAATATGGCGGTTATTCAATGCAAACCTGATGCACTACAAAAAAAATTTAGATGTACGGAACAAAATATGTCTCAATCGTGAGGATTCGTGTAACAATTTTAAAAATAAGGCTTAATATTATTACAATTAGTTTTTAATTCAAATATGTCTGCAATTTAGCATAAATATTCCACATACTTATACTTATCTATAAATAAACACACGTTACCTTATTTAAACTCAGATGATATTAAAAAACAGAACAATACTATATCATACGTTATAATGGCAATTATTGTCAGACTAAAAAACATTCTTTCACCTTGAAAATTTTATTAATTTGGCGAAGTGGGGTTGTTTCAGGTCTACCATCAGAATGTACGTAGCCGTTAGTCAAGCTTATGACGAAATAGTTGAATAATTTTTAAGATATGCCACAAATTTCGTTGAGGTCAAAATATATTTATGACAATATGTTAATTCTACGTAGTCTGCAGTCACGTAGTCTTGAAGCGTCTAAGAATAGCATCGAAATAATTCCATACAAATAAATATTATAAGTCACAAATACATTTTGTTTTAAATAAATTAAAGTGACGTACTACATTCGAAAGCTCATGGTCATTCAGAGGTTATGTTTTATCGATATATAAATTGGAATATTTCAATAACAGGAACTCGAGTGTAGTAGGTCTTGACGGAAGCGAAATTACCTCAAGTTTCCAAAATCGGGAAATGAAAAGGTTTTGCAAACATGATCACATACCGAAATACTATGTTTGTATTAGAGAATATTTCACTAGTAGAGCAGAATATTTTTCCTACTACTAAAAACTAATCAATCCGAGTGCTGACGCCACTCACCCAATGCGATATATTTTTAGAAAAGATAATACGCCTCCTTGATCTGAGAGTGCGAGTACTGTGACCATTTCAACCAGGTACAACAAGACATATAATAGAATGTTTAATAATGTAGGTCATCGACCTGTACCGGCTTAAATACAACATAACTTGCGAAGAGTTCACCATTTGGGAAAGTTACGCTATGTACAATATTAGTTAGCCTTGTTGCAATTCGTCATTTTCTAACGATTACAATGAAGGAGCAATTTCGAAACGCAATTATATGCGCAAATATTTCCTGTACAGAACCTACAAAAATATTTATTTATCTCTGCTTAATCATAGATTGACACATAAACGGCAAATCATCTGTGATTACAACTTCTAGTGAAGTAGGCGGTGGTGGTTTGAATAACGTCCCGAACTCCTCATGTGCACGAGTGTTTATTGATTTTTGCAGCATGAATTGGGAAAGTGATTTTATCAAAAGATTTTCTTAAACTCTCATAAATGAGCAATTTATTGACAGGTAATAGTGGACCTAACCATATACAAAAGTCACACAACTCGAAAAGTTTAAAAAGTCGAGAATGTCATGTGCAATCAGTTATAGACAAAGTTAAAAATCGCCCTTTACTATACAAACGAGCTACACAAAATTTGGTACGAAATTTTTATACAAGTTTGTAAAGCTAGAAAAAAAGAAGCGTGGTAAATGAATGGGCACCAAGATACGAGAAATATTTTTTTTACTCTTTAAAACGCACACCGCACCTTTAATGGTGTCGTAAAGGTAAACTGGTAATCATTTCATATAGGGTTACTCAAAATAATCAGATTAACAAATACACACCTAGACTCATAATTAATTTATTGCAAAAATTGTCACAGATTTTTAATTATAGAAAAATATAAAGAGTACAAACAAGAGGACATTCATAATTAAAATAAGGAAGTACTTTCTGTCTTATACAATTAAAAATTCTAATTACCAACATATCATGCCGAAATAATAATATATACACGTACAAGTACTTCATATACCCGGTTTTTCAGGGTAGTCGTGCGTTAGAAGTATTCGTAGTTAAAAAAAAACGTTGACTTCTGAATGTTTGGACTCTAGGGTCATTCAAGATTCTTTCATTTTAAAATATTTTCAAGGTCATACCAGTTCCGGTTATTAAGTCACAATTAACTTCCTTATTTTAAATGGGACGCCCGATATATTATTTCATTCTTGGACTCCTGAGAAAATTTCATCAGGTTTCCCTTTACCTATTTTCAACTGTTTCCTAGATATCCTGATTCCTTAAGAAAATTTTGAAAGATGTAGCCGTATTTTCAATATTGCACCCTTTCCCCATTTTAGACTGGTGGTATACAGACGCACAAGAATGGTACTTTAAAAATCCACATTGACAATTGATTTGTTGCATACAGGGTGTCCAAAATTTGATGATCAATTATATCATTTTCAAAGTTGAAAAAGTTTGTTCTTTCAAATGTGACACTTTGTATATTATTGGATTGGTCGGATGCAGAATTTGATTCTACATCGTATCGCTATAACTTTCCCTATACCTAGTTCTAAAAGTCCTATATAGTAAGCCTTTTGTCAAAGCAGTATCAGCTCACAGGCTCGTTAGGTATCTATTTAATTATTCTAATATTTTGTTAATTTTCTGGAGTACACTTTATAATGGAGATTAATTCCGATATAACGATTTGTTAAAATTGTTTTATACGCATTATTGAATATGGACGAATTGTCACGACGAACATGCAGATGATTTATCAAGGACCTACCAATCACTTCCGGAAAATTCGCAAGAATAGAAGCTCGATTAATGGCAACTGGGAGTGTAAGGGCAACGAGAAATCGCCTAAAGCTCGTAATAGATAATGCAGATAACGAGGTGAATGTGATTACGTCTTGGTGATGAGGCCAAACGAGTCGACTTATGCGAGTTCATGGGCGTAAAAATGACCGAATATCCTAGCTTTCTTCATAAGATTACGTGGACTAATGAAACAAAATTCAGCAGGCAAAGAATTATATATCGTCGAAATAATCCTTACTGGGCACAAGATAAGGGAACATTATCACCAGGATCACTTTAGTTTTAGTGTTTTTTGTTTAATTATGGATAATACAGTGGCATATTAAGTGTACAAGGGAAATTTGAATGAGGCTAGATATCTGGAAATACTCAACGGGTTTGTTAGTCATTTGCTAAATGCTCTACCTCCCACGTGACAGAGCAAACAGTTGGTATTAGCTGCATTCCACTACAGCTGTACTCCAGCAGATGGCCTTGATATTCGAAGATCGGCGAGTTATTTGGTGATTGAACCAAGATGACGGTCACATAAAACAAGTTTTGTAATTTTACATTCATTTATTATTTCTTGTCATTAAGTTCCATTCTGTATGTTTTTGTTATTGCGTTAAAAATTGATATGTTCCTGTTTTGTTTTCATGTTCTAATTAAAGTGAAGTTCTGCCGTTTTAGGCATGTTCACTTTGTTTCGAAAAACAAACGATGTTTCGGCTTCTCCCAAAAATCACTTAAACTAGAAAATATGGATTAACAAGAAATTCTGCGTCCGACCATCCAATAATATACAGTATGTCACATTTGCAAGAAGGAACTTTTTCAAATTTGAAAATGACTAGTGATCAAATTTTGGACACCCTGTATGCAATAAATTAATTGTTAACGTGGATTTGTAAAGTATCATTCTTGTGCTTCCGTCTAACCCAGAAGCGCTTACCACCAGTCAAAAATGGGTAAAAGGCCCAGTATTGAAAATACTCAAAATTTTCAAAAGAATTAAGATATCCAAGAAACAGTTTGAAATAGGTACAGGGAAATCTGATGGAACTCATCATGAAATTTTCTCGGGATACCAAAAAAAAAAAATATACCGGGTGTTCCATTTAAAATAAAGAACTTGATGGCGACATGCGGGATAGCCGAAAACATTTTAAAATGAAAGAGAATCTTGAATAACCCTGGAGTCCAAAAATTTAGAATTCATTTTTTTTCTAAACACGAAAACTTCAAACGAACGGCTACCCTGAGAAACCCGGTATTAATACGTAATTGTCATGCTAATACAACTAGTTTAACAGACCACCAGTCATTAGTTTCAAATTTGAAAGAAATATCCAAAATTGAAATATCGGTGCATAAACACAGTTACAGTTTTTTCCACAATACTTATGAAGAACGTTGTGAATTAAAATGTCAATAAGATATCCTTTATTACAAGCCGAATAGAAACGACTATGTTATTCAGCAAGATTTATGGGATTAAAGTGTGATTGTTTTTTACCGTAAAAAAAAAATGGATCGATAAATACTACGGAATCACGAAAATTGAACACCTTATACTTTAACTACCGAGTAAACGTTTAGAGACAATTTTTTAATGGTATATTAAGAAACTAGTTTTATAAGTGGGAATAGATGTTACACCAGTGAGATGTATTGGGTTAATAGTAAGGTTTCACAAATATTTCAAATTTGAATAAAACTTTTTCATTTTATTCTAATGAATTTCACAAATTCCTATATTAAAACAACAAGAAGTGCATTGGATTACACATCAACTGATCTAAGTTTACCACCACACGACTAACTAGTCCGTTAGTTTTACAACTGAGTGATTTTTAAATAAATTAAGTAATATACCTCTTTAACCTAGATCAGTTGAAATCAGTTCAATATCAGTTCGGTCATTACCTAACATTTTGTACACGCTTCTTTTCATCAATTCGTTTTACTTAAAAATGTCTTATGTTCATGATGATGTATTAAGCTTTAATAACTTAATCTGAAATCTAAAATGAGAATTGGTGAAATGGAAGTTAACTAAGTCATTATGGTCAATTTGAGGAATTATATAACATTTTTAAATTAATCAATGAAGCACCAGGTTAGATCGATTACAGAAAATGTCTTAATAGCTTATTTAAAACGATGAGCAAAACGAAAAAGAGTTATACTATTTGGACAATTTTACCATTCAACGCTGAAGATTAAGCAAAATTTACAAGATTAATTGCGTTATTAAGAAACATTTTGTAAACAGTATGGAACCGAAGAAACAAAAAATTCTACATTTCTAGATCACATTATTCAATTTGTCGCTGAAGCACCCAATTAAAGATATTCTATCTTCCGTAAAAGTAATTATGTACTACATGAAATTGTTTTAGGTCGTATTAAACAGGGATTATTCCGGTGCTATGAGAATGAAAGAACTGAGAAATATGTCCATTCACGACGTAGACTTTTAAAATTACAGTTTTGGTCTCTGTGCCTAAAACTACTTCTTCTACAACTACCGCAATGGAAGTTGTACAAATCAGCTTATCGGTATAAATAAAGTAAGATAAATGCCAAAAGTAATAACCGCCTTTTAGAACTACCTAATTCAGAGAGTTTTTTAAATCATCTGCTTCCCACTTAGCAAACTATGGTGGCGATCCATTAACAATTAAACAACGTGGCGTTTGTAAATCATCTGTGGCAGAAGGTTATGTAGAAGCCTCGTCAAACAAAAACTTTGAAATTTCACAAATACTATCAAATCAATCTTCACCATCATCATTCTCTGAAACTTCGTGCTCACGATCACTTGTCGATACACAAGATGTGCAAGAACAATCATTAACATAATGTATAGCGCAATCTTGTTGCAATACAAAAAACTAAAATAATTCACATCGTAAGTATAACAATTTACCCGATGTGATAAATTCAGCAGAGATAATAATTGATTCGATCAAAAGGCATTAGGTAGTGGTTTTGTTTGTTTGTTTGTTTTGTTTAAGAGGTTTAATATTTCTGTAATTTTTTTTTGTTTGTGGGCCGCGATCTAGACACAAACGGATGGCAGGCATCTCTATGCGCATCAACTACTAATGGTTATTAGCACTACCCGTCACTAGAATTTTGACCTACTGAAGGAATTCTACCTTTAGTAAAGGATCTTTAACGTGTCAATTATCGTATCGCCACGGGACCTACACTTTTACTTCCCACCCGAGAAGAAGGAGTGCTTTGGTTTTTCTCCGTTTTATAAAAACGGCTACCTCGACCAGGTTTGAACCCGCGCCGCTCGGGTGAAAGGCAAGCACTGTAACCATTCCACCAGCGAGGCAGCCTGTACTTCTAATTAAAGACAGATTTATTTGACATAACGTTTTTATTAACATATTGACATAAATCAAATGAAAGCAGTAAATTTAAATTTTGGTCATTGCTACCAACTTAAAAACAGCATTATAAACCTGTAAACAATTGAGAACTATACAATTATGAGTTCATCAAAGCATCAAAATATAAAGTAATTATTTTGTTTTATGAATAAAATTATGTAGGTAGAACATACAAAGCTGATAAATCAAGAGCAATGATACGAGGGATGTACAGTATTCCATGTCCCTAGCATAGAATACCACATTATTTTTCAACATAATCACTTATTCCACCTATGTTCAAGCATCACAACACCTTTCTTGAAAAACTAGGAGTCTTGATCACAGAAGAAGTCCTGCACTGCTGCCATAACAGCGTAGTCGCTCTCAAATTTAGAAATGTTGTTCCTCGAAGACTCTCTTCTAGCTTTGGAAATAAATAAAAATCACTGGGAGCTAAGTCATGGGAGTAGGGTGGATGCTCCATAACTTCAAACCAAGCGTCATGAATTGCGTTATTAAAAATAAGGCTCTTATGAACTGGGGCGCTGTCTTAATGAAAGAGAATTCTGCGTGACAGTTTTCCTCTTCTTTTTTCTTTGTTGTGATAACGAAGTTTTGTAACCAATGCTGCATAATATTGACCAGTAATTGTGTGGCCACATTACAAAAATTCTATCAATAAAATTCCTTCGGCATCCCAAAAAACTGTAGCCGTTATCTTTCCTGCTGAAGCCTGTACACGAAATTTGCGTGGACGGGGAGATCCTGGATGACGCCACTCCATACTTTGTTGTTTGCACTCGGGATCGAAGTGATGAACACAAGTTTCATCAGCGTTCGAGGAAACATTTAGGATTATGGTTAAACAAGGTTAAATTGGCTATTGAAAAAGTGACTCTCAAACGCTTTTGTTCGGGCGTCAACATTCAGGGTGTCCATTTTGCTGACACCTTATGAATCCCTAAATAGTCATTTATTATGGTTCCAATCGTACCATTTGAAAGGCATGTTATCTCTGCTACACGTCTGGTTGTCAATCGACGATCTTCTCTGATCATATCATTCACAAGATCAATGTTTTCTTGAGTACACGCAGAATGCGGCCGACCAGCCCCTTTTAGACGTTCGCAGGTTGTTCTGCCACATTTGAGACCATTTTTTACTACTCGATAGGAAGGAGCAGAATCTCCAAGCACGCCAACCATATCTGTATAAATTTCTTTAGGTGTTAAACCTTTCTTTTGTAGGTACTTGATGACAGCATGAAGCTCACTTTTTTCCAATTCCCAAAATATTCGTGCAACCACTACTTTCAACTTGTACAACTTTGACACTATTAAAGCTCGACTAACCAAATTCGGCAGTTTGTCAATAAAATAACAAAACAAGTGCCAGGGACAACAACTACTGTACATTCCTCGTACAATACAGAAAGCCATGAAACAAGTTATAATTTTATTATTTTAAAGATGGCAATAATTTAGTTTAATTTGATCCCTACCTTTTAAATAATTTCAATTTTGACAAGTTTTTTGTTTTGGGGTTGCGTATTTTCATGTTTACATGCTTGCAAGTTTTACGGGGTTTACATAATTTGTGCTTAGACTGTTACCTCGTGGGTCAACGTGTTTTGGAGCTTTACTAGCTTGTGTATGTGTTGGTTACTAGTTATTCTACATGTTTTAGTTTATATGGTATATTTTCTTGCTTGCTTTGGGTTTTTGGATGTTTCCAGGAGCTTGTTTCCTTCATTTGAAGTCGCGTGATTCAATTATATATTTATTCTAGCTTATGCAGTGTTTAACTTTGTTATCTTTACAGTAATTCGTCTATTTGTTACTGTTTTAAGCACGGCTTCTCGTCACGTTAGAGTAAACTTTTTTAACTACATGTGTCACGTTAAATTTGTTTTTAACCAAGATTCTGGGCAGAGATGCTGGACCAAGATTCCGGACCGCGACGCAAAATGAAAGCCAGAAAGGGGAGTGAAGTTGAGAGAACCAATCAAAAAAGTTGGGAGGTAAATCCACAAAGGCATATTCGAGTCACTACCCATTGCGAAAAAGGGACTAAACAAAGGAAAAAAATACAGTTTCATAGGTCTGTAGAACTTCATAACACTTCACTTAAGGCTACTCAGGGTAACATATATAATTTTTTATTTACCAGATAAAACAGCTAAATGAGCAAAAAAATTGTAATTGACACATGTATAATTATTTTCGTGATGGTTACTTTTAATACATAAACAAAAAAGTGGTATATAACTAAATATATAACCTTTTTTGTTTATGTATTTAATTTGACATTTGTCATCGAATAATTCAAAAAATAATTTTTCTCTAATTTTATGTAAATGATTACAAAAAGAAATAGCTTTACAAAATTGTTGTACCGGAGGCTAAGGGCCAGAAATATAAAACCATTTTGTATGTACTGGCAGGCGATTATATAAGAACTATGCGTACGATATTAAGTGTCTAGTATCAATCCTGTGTTCATCATGCTGTAAAAATTGATACATACAATTTTCTAGGGATTCCAATCATCTTCAAACAATTTTATTGCCGACTGCTAAAGAAAGATAGTTTTCTTATGTAGCGGCGGGCAGCTAAAACATCTTATACGTACGATGCTAAAGGGTGAGGAAAAGGTGTTTTGTAAAAATGAAATTTTGTTGGAGATATTCTATAGGTCTAGAAAAGTAAATTTATCAAATTGTTACTGAATTGTGAACACGTGACAACCATTAGATATCCAGTAGCGATCGCACAGTTCTTATATGGCCCGCTAGAATATTTAAAAAAGTTTCTGATTTGTTACCATCAGTTTTCAGTGAGTAAAGTCAAATTTTATTCACTAGTGACTGAATTTTCTATCAACAACGTATTCATGACAACCGGTCGACCGACCATGACAACCAGACCTGGCTGCTTGACTTTTTTATTTAAATAATCTCTTCAAGTTTTTCGTTAAAAAAAAATGCAGCTGTTGGACAAAACGTCGTATATTTCACATGAGTGAAATGCCATTATAAGCAACTGAGATTTTTTTTGCCTGTGCGAGTGCGACAAAAATCTCACTTGCTTATAATGTCTTATTTCACTCACAATCTACTATTGTGCAATCACGGCAGTTTTTTGGATTATATAATGCTGTTAACCATAGTTCATCCAGTTAATAGATTCACTATTTATTTTTTAACTCAGACGGTGGTACTCACATGCACACGCACTACGAAATGTTGTAGAGATTTCACTTTCTTTCGTCGAGGTTACTGATGACAGGGAATTCTCAACAACCAGTTTCTTTTCGCTTTTCACCGCAGGGGCTATTCTAATTGAAACAATAAATTTGCTAATTTTTTTTATTTTATCACGTTAATATAACGAATCATATAGAATTATTGGTTTCAATCTGCTGTAAGTGAACCACATATGATTTCATTAGCTGCTTATGAATCGAAGCAATAGAAAAAAATATTCTTCGAGGAACCTAACGTTCCACAAATTGAACGATTGTCTTGCGAATAGCTTTAAATTTTAGAATTAATAAGAAATGCAACAATAACTCCTATTTAACTGCATAAGGATATAATTGTTGCGATACTCAAAATCGTATTGACAATTTCTCCTTTTCATTGTGTTTTCGTATAAAATACAACATGTGGTAGGAATCTTGCCGGTAATTTTTGTCAGTCAGATCACGAATAGTTGTGACCAAAATCGTCACGAATGTTTTAGCACGAGTGGCGATTTTCTAAAGATAACAACTAGGAGTGATTCTGACTGACAAAAATTACCAAAAGATTCCTACCACGAGTTGGATTCAGCAACAATCCAAAGAACAGGCAGGAAAACTGAAGGATTTTTTTTTTCGAAAATGTATAATAGTAATTGTGTCATAAATAATAATTATTATTAATACAGTTTATTGATGAATTTTTTTATCTTTATTTTCACCTGTATTATCGCTTTAATAAGTTGCTACTTAGTATGGAAAGATTACCAGTGTAATCAGATCCTAATTGGCTCAAATTAAAAAAAAGACTGTTTCGATTGGTTGCTAAACTTTGAGGATTGTCAAAACAAATTGATAATATATGCAGTACATAATATTTTTGTTATCGTTCATTTGCTTTAGGAGTGTCAAGTAAATTATTGAAGTTATGTAGTGCTATTTCTAACTAGAATGGAGTACAATCTTACTTGGATCTATTTATTTATGTATTTAATACAAAATAAAATTTTAATAATCATTATTTGAATTGAATTGGAAAAAACGAAAAATCAATGTTGCCAACCTATCTGCAAAACATGAAAATCCAGGTTGATAAATGAAATTTGCTTTAAACTTTTCAATATACATACGCAAAATAGGAAAAAAAAACGGTATCGTTTCATAAGATGTTTTATCGCATTCGTCCATCAGAAAACTCTCGCTTGTTTTCTGAATTTGGACCCCGTGCCATAAAAACTTATGAAATCTTATGAAACTAGTTTCTCAATATACTATAAAACACTACAAAATATGATGTAAAATTCTAAGCTGATTTCAGCTATTTACTAGTACATGCTTCTAAAAATTTATAATATACATTGGTTTTTGAAATTGACAGTTTTTACTGACCCGCCCTGGTACAAACAGAAAGAGCAACATAATAAATAAAGTGCGAAAGAAAAGTATGTAAAGTAACGCTTGTGGCAGTAGTACACTGTAGCAAAATTGTTACTTTCAAAAATAAATTAGAATTAAAACAATAAAACAAACTGCCTTACCTAATTATGCCGTTTTCCTGCCTCATTTACGCAAAGAAACAAAATTAAACTAGTTTTAATCTGAAACGTCCATACAATTGAAGTAATTCAATCTGTTCTGGTTCCGCCATTTTGGATTTTTACATGTTAAATAAATTAAACAAAACCTAAGTAAAAAACATTACTTTCTCAGTTTTTTGTTTTGTTTTGAGGCGTTTCATTTGCATTTATTTTTATCCCTTCTAGATTTAATTAATTTAATAATTCAATAAATAATTCAATTAATACCACCAGACGAGAAAAATTGGATTTAATCTTGCGCAAGACATGGCCCGTATTTAAGATAAGAAGCTACATCTTAAATACAGTGATGACTAGGTACAATTGTTAAGTTCATGTATTTGAACTTATTTAAGTTCTGAAAAGAAAATATAAAATAATATATTTTACAAACCGTTCACAAAAGTTTCTCTAATTAGCAATCGCAAATTTATTTACGTTTTTCAAATTTCTCCAATAGAATAGTGTTTATAAGATGAAGAATTGTCAGTGTAATTACACAAACTATAAAGTGACGTCATTTACAATTATTTTTATGATCCCTATTTATGACTTGGTATCTGCATACACGTAAATTCTAAAATTTATTCATCAAAAATTAGCGGTCCTAATTAGAACAAGCTACTCAATTATTATTTTGCTTTGATTATTTGCTGTGATTGAAAGTGTGATTTAACTGAACATACTAGTACAATAATCAGTTGACTTGTTAATTGCATTAAATTGCGAGGAAACTAGAATATCTCAACTTTTAATTTGACAAATTTAAGTAACTTATCTGACAAGATTATAAAATTTATTAATCTAACGTTCTCATAGTCGCAAGAGCAATAAAGTGTTATTCATTAACAACTGTATAAAGTGCAATGCGTGGCAACAAGGGCATCGCTTATTATTTTATACTTGAAAAGATTTTATAATGCATATTATGTGCCATGATACAGTTTTAATTTATTAAAGTAAAAGTACACAAATTAAAAATATAAGAACATGGTAATTAATAGTATGGCAATTGATTAAAAAGTATGACCTCTATTTCCTAACAATATGTGAAAAAGTGTACTTATCGGTTGACAAACGGTCAAATCAATTAGTTGTATATGGGCATAGTTCATACTTTCGGTGTGATTTGAACCCAAATTTGAAAATTTTGCGGGTTTACTTTGAATACTAAACAAACATTGATTAGCACATTGATATATAGTTATTGGAGAATATATAGATATTATAAAATATATACATATACATATATAAATATATACATATACACACACACACACATATATATATATATATATATATATATATATATATATATATATATATATATATATATATATATATATATAGGAAACTAAGAAATCGCGAAATACACTTGCCTAGTGATTATGTCAGTGTGACCAAAGAGGCTAGAATAACACCCTTTCCATACAGAGTGAAACTTTTGGAGTTCGATTTTTTCAAAAATTATTCATTGTCAAAAGATTTAAGATATCAGTCAATCAGACCTGGAAAAATGGCAAATGATCCTATAATTAACGATATTCGAGTCATCCGATGCTTACCGAGTGACCAAATTAAAGTAAAGCTTAATTTTCAAGAGGACTACATAGACCTGCCCAGTCGTCCAAAGAAATTGCAACTAGTTCTAAATTATCGGCCGCTTCTCACCGCACCATGCAAAATAAAACATGAAAAGTGGCAGCATCTCCAAGAACTTAAATCCGTTATTCCTAAAGATACACACTATTTTTATGACAACCTTTTGCACTAAGTTGTTAATTCAATAATAATGGACGATGTCACATAATCTTTTTATTTTTTGTAATAATTTACGGTAATGAAACTATGGAGGCAAAGTTTCCCATCTTATTTATAATACAACTAAAATATCCAATCCCACATTTCCAAAAAACCAAAAAGTCCTATGTGTTACTTTATAGAAAGCAAAAAGTCCTATCTGATTTTTACAAACATCATAAGTTTTGTTGTACTCAAATGGTTGGTATTAGCCCACAAACACACATTAATATATTACTTTAATATCTTGGCCTGCTCGGTTACGCCATTTTTTAAAATTATAATTTTTATGTATTCCTGTAAAATTAGCTTGACAGTAAATAGGAGCTTTTGTCAGAACACCCGCGATATGGTGCTTCGCGCATAAGAAAGTAATATTTAATACCAAACTATTTGTAAGTAAAACCATTATAATAATAATAATCATTTATTAATTCAAATATCTTCAGAGAGATATAGGATAAGTCTAATTTAACAATAGTATAATGATAAATCAGAACCTTCCCAAAGTCATACATTTACAGTATTCATGTACTGAGTAAATACTATTTTTGATTAACATTTCTTTAACTAATTTTTTGAATTGCTTGAGAGATGCAAGACTTTTAAGATTGTCTGATAGTTTGTTATACAGGGTTCCCCATAATAGGCTACCCATTTTAATATTTGCATTAAAATTTTTTTAGTTTACAAAACAAACTATTTATTATACTAAATTACAGCTAACTCTTTGGGATTTATGATAACTTATAAATATTTGGCTAATTTAATTCTAACTTTTAAAAATCACGTCTTCTAAATGACCTCCACCAACTTCAACACATTTTTCAATATTAGATAAAAAGTGGTTCATTACACGGCGTAGCAAACCTTCGACTATTCCTTCAACTTCTTCACGAATTTTGACTTTGAGTTCCTCGATTGTACCTGGACGACTCGCAAACACTTTGGCTTTTAAATATCCCCACAGGAAAAAATCGGGTGCCGTTAAGTCGGGGGACCTCGAAGGCCAAGGCAAATCTCCGAATCGAGAAATGAGTCAGCCATTAAACATTTCTCGCAGAACACTCATTGAGTTTCTGGCGGTGTGAGCTGTTGACCCATCTTGTTGGAATAGTAAGGCATTGTTTAGTAATCCTCGTCTATTTAATTCTGGAATGAGGAATGTCTCTAGCATGTTTACGTAGCGCTCGGATGTTACTGTTACAGCGCGATTATTTTCATCCTCAAAAAAATATGGACCAATAATACCAAAAGATCCTACTCCACACCACACAACAACTTTTGGATTATGGAGGTTCTGTGTAAAGATTTCACGAGGATTTTCATTTGACCAGGATCTAAAATTTTGTTTATTAACCATGCCGTTCAAATAAAAATTTGCTTCGTCGCTCATTAGGAGACTGTGAATTGCTCCTTGATGTAAATCCAAAAATTCTTGACAAAATGCTAACCTTGCTTCTTTATCTTGATTGCTAAGGTGCTGTGCCATTTGGTATTTATAGGGATGAAATTTTAAATCCCTTTGAAGAATTCGATCTAAGCTTCCCTTTGATATTCCTAGAATAAGGGTTTGTCGATTAGCAGACCTTTTAGGACTTCTCGTAAACGCAATTCTAACTCTTTCAATATTTTCTGGTGTACGAACTGTTCTTCGACGTCCAGGCTTCTTCAAATGTTGTACAGAACCATTTTCACGCCAATGACGAACCCATAACTTAACAGTTTACGATTTGGCGCGTGACCCCTATTGTTGTTATTAAACTGACGCCGGAATGCACACCTAACGTCTTCTATCGAATTGCTTCTTATGTAAGTTTCTACACAAAACACACGTTGTTGGACTGAGTAATCCATGAAAGTTCAAAGGGATGTTGAAATAATGTCTCAAAGCAAAAAAATTAAATAATTATTTATGAAAACTAACAAACTTCTCGTAGTAAAATGACGTTACACGAAATTATTAATTTATAACTTATTTGTGACAGGCGCCTACCTGTTTAATAATTAACATAAATCCCAAAGACTACAGAAGATAATCCCACAGAGAACAACTTATTTAGTTATCTCGTAGGGAATTTATTAATAAAATAAAATGGGTAGTCGATTATGGGGAACCCAGTATAATGTTGCACCAATATAGAATGGATTTTGCTCATATAGTTTTAGATTATGTGAACTGCCTAGTAAGTGATGGTTAAAACCAGTGTTATAGGTATGTACAGAATTTAAAGTAAATTGGTCAATATTAGCATGTACAAATGACAACATTTCTAAAATATACAGGGACGGAAGCGTGAGTATCTTGTGCTTAATAAACTATGGCTTACATGAATCCATATTTCTTAAACCAAATATACATCGTAGTGCTTTTTTGTAATATAAATAATCGGTAGACAGAAGTACAATTACCCCAAAAAATAATACCATACCTTAAAGCTGATTCTAGATTTGAGTAATAAAAACTTAGTGTAGCTTCGGTATTCACAATTTGCGTTAATCTTTTTAACGCAAAGCAGGAACTACATTTTTTTTTACAAAGTGCATCAACATGTACATTAAATTTTAGAGATAAATCTATATTAATTCCAAGTATTTTGTATGTTGTTATCTGTTGAATACATTTTTTATTTAAACTTTATTTAAAATTACAAGTATGCTTGTTAGAACTAAAATAATCCGTAATATTACATAGTGCCACTTTAAGATCATTACACACATTGTTTAAATCTTTGTTAGCAATTAGAAGAGTTATATCATCAGCTAAGCAAACGAATTTATTGTAGGACATTGCATTCACGATGTCATTAATACACAACAGGAAAAGCAGAGGCCCCAGGACAGTACCCTGCGGAACTCCAACTTTAACAGTGAGTACTCTCGAATTACAATTTTGATATAACACAAACTGTCTCCTCATATTTCAATATGACCTCAATAAGTTGTTTGCTTTACCTCTGATTCCAAAAGAAGTTAGTTTCGATAATAATATATTATGTTGAACACAGTCGAAAGCCTTAGTTAAGTCGACATATAAAGCCAACTTTAACATTACTGTCTAGATTTTTATAGATGTAGTCTAAGATGTTGAACAGCGCTGAAGTAGTTGACCTGTTTTAACGAAATCCAAATTGTGGGTCAATTAAGACGTTAAAACGTTGAAGAAAGGATATAATTTTGTTTGCAATTAACTTTTCCATAATTTTTGAAAATACAGATAGTAGACATATACGTCTATAATTATTAAGCATTTTGGGGTCACCTTTTTTGAAAATAGGTATGATTTTACCGATTTTTAATATATCTGGAAACACTGCGTCAGTGAAACATGGGTTTATAATATGACATAAAATAATTACTGTACAATTTAGACTCAGTTTGATTATTTTTGATGGTACAGCATCCGGACCACAAGAAGTAGAGTTTCTGAGACCCATTATAACATTATACACTTCTACCTCGCTCACTGGTAATAAAAACATGATTTTTTTGAGAGTATTGTTAACTGTTAGACTTTCATCATCATTGCATGTTGAGTTTAAATTGGAAGGGATTTTTGCAAAAAATTCATTAAAAGCATTTGAGATGTCTTCTGGATTCTTTGTTTGCTTGTTATTTATGATTAAGGTTGAGTTGCTAGCAGATTTGTTGTTTACATTTTTATTAATAATGTTCCATGCAACTTTTTGTTTATTGCTAGATTGCTTAATTATTCTATAGTAATGCAAATGTTTAACTTAAACAATAACTAAACCCTTTGTTAACCAAGATTTATTTTTGGAATGTCTAGTTTGGAGTTTTTAATTTAAACGATATTTCAAAATAGTGTTTGTAAATTTCTAAGAAAGTGTTAAGTTTCTCATTTACACCTTGAATTTCAAAAACATCAATCCAAGATTCTTTAGAGAGGTGACTAAAAAATATCGCACAATTCCTTTGAGAGAAAGACCTAAATGCTTTCATATCAGTAGATCCATTATCAAAAAAAGTAAATAAAATCTTTTGCGCTGAGTGATCCGCACTGTCCTTTGCAGAATGAGTTGTATTAAAACTGGTTTTAAAAAGTCCATTATTATTCGCGCAATTTATGCAGTTTTTTACAGTAGCTGTACATTATTTTAATTTATGATTTTGAGAGCACTGTGGACATATATCTGTAGATTTGTTTACAGTTTTTAGCTAAGTGATTAAACCCTGAACATTTGAAACATCTAAAGCAAGTTATAGTACTCCGATATGTAGCATCTATTCCATCCTATAAACATTTCTTTGTGTTTCAATCTTGATTTTTGTTGTATTTTATGCGTCGTATTACTTTTAAATGAATTTTAAGAATTTCAGCAAGCTTATTTTGTAATATTATTGTTGTTATTATTCGTCATCAGTGATATCATTATTCACATCAGCTTTGTGTATCTTTATTCTGGGATTTAGTTTATTCGGTATATAAACTTCAACCGACTCGCCAATAACGTCTTCTATAATTGCTTTTACATTCTGTAAACATTCATCATTGACACAATTAATTAAAATATGCCCATTTCCAGTTTCTTTTAGTTGCTGAATTTCCGGTCCTATGATGGTTGGATCGACTTCACTTTTAAATCGATTGATATCATAATATCTTTAGGCTTTATTAATATTACAGGGGAAGATTTAAAATTTGCTTTTTTTAGAATACCCACTGTATGTGGTCGGAACTTCTAATTGTTGTTTTTTTATTTTATTTGGAATATCAGTGTGAATATCCAGAATTTTTGCATAGTTAGAATCTAATTCGCTTAATCGTAACTTCAGCGTACCATTTACCATCGATAATTCATTATTAAGCTTATACAGTAAATCTACTTCACGTTTTTACACTATCAGAATCGGTTTTATCTTTGGAATTTTCAATGTCGTTAATATTGACGGTTTTATTTGCTAATACACATATCTTACACTTCCAGCTATTTTTACTTATATCCACAATTTTTGACATTACATTAAAACATTTTGTATGCACACATGTGTTACAACTACTACACTTCACTACCGTACGAACATTCCAACTACAGAAGCCTCATTTTTTTGAAGTTTTGATATTTCCGCTAGGAAATTCATCCGGCACGTCATCCTCGTCCGGAATTCTAACTCTAAGTTAGCGTTAAAGTTATTAAGTTTCAAATAACATCATATCTTGTGTCTGGTGCTTCAAACAAAAGAGAATTAAAACTATCTGTCACTATGACTAATTGTAACCTAAAGTTGAGTGTCTTACCGTGAGGTAAAATTGGTACAAGATATTGAAGATAGTTATTTATTATCTGACTGAGAAAAATACGGTATCCTCATAAAATATAATTTACCATATCATGCAACATAAACAATTTTTCCTCAAACGCAACTCACGAAGCCCGAGCCTACTTTACACCATCATGAATAACTCAGTACAAAAGTATGAAAATGACTGCTTTAATTACTCAAAACTCAAAAGGTAAGTCAAAAATGTATGCTATTGATACATCCTTAACGCTTACGTGATACATGGTACCACTAAGTTTTATGTCAGGACTAAACACTTACAATTGGGTTGAATTTGATTTATATGCGTACCATGTAGTTTTCTAATATATCAGCGAGGTGACTGTATCGTGGTCAACGTAGAATGTTTTGATACCCTCACATTTTAGTAGATCATATTGAGTGGCGGGGCATATTTGGTGGTTGTTTTCAATGAAAGTAGTGCAAAAATTTATGTAATTAACAATAAGTAACAGTTGTTTATACACAGTTGTTTGTACGTATGAGATAAATGCAACTCTTTTACAGTTGGTTAGTAATTCTTAAAATCGACTACCTGGTACTTACTTATACCATTACTTCTAGCACGTGGTACATATATGTACCCTTCATATTATTTTCAGGCATAGATAGGAAAAAATCGCTCCTCGCTCAAAAACAGATACGGAAGATCGCAAAACATACGTTTAGTGAAAATTCTCATGAATATTTTGCATTATACAAATAAAGTTATATTATCATTTTTGCTTTTCTGCAAGACTGGTAGCACATGAAACTTTTATGTGTTACCAGTCTTGCTTTTGATAAAAGTGCCAAAATAAAAGACCGTTGGTACATATACGTACCACCACCTCCACCACTGTTTTTAACTTTTTGTAACCCACAAGATAATTTGACTTGTAAAAACATAAAAATACCAATAAATTTTCATTTTCGCATTGTAAAACGCCGCGAAATTAATTTTGTACAGGGCGTACGATAATTAAAAATGCGCTTTTGTGAGTGCATTTTTATAGTGTCCCTTTTCACACCCTATCATATGGTAAATACAAATTTTTCTCGTATCACTGGCTATCATTGGGCCACTCTGTACAAATGTACAGCGAAAGCTGTAATTAGTTACAACTCAAACAATAAATAAAAAATTTAGGCGTTTTTATTCGTCATTAATCATTGTACAGATTGTATGATGAAAAAAAGTTCTTTTTGTGACTGGGTTTTTTGCGCACATTGCATAGCTGAAAATAATTTAAGTGTCCCTTTAGATACCCCATCATATGGTACATGGCACATACAAGTTATCGTCAAATTTAACGTACAAAACACTCTATCACTAGTTATAACTCGGTACAAGAATTATGAAAATTACACGGAAATTAGTCACAACATTGATAAAAAATAAATCGATATGTAAGCTTTCATTTTATTCATCCCTAAGCTTTGTTTAGTTGTAGTGTGTTTGACAAGAAAAAATGTTCTTCTCGCGTCCCTGTTTTTTGGGTTCACACTGTGCAGCTAAAGATATGTTTAAAAAGTGTGCCTTTACAAATCCTATCATATGGTAAGTACAACCTTTTCTCAAATCCAACCTACGAGGGGCAAACCTAACTCCTGACTCACAGTATAAAAATTACGAAAGTTGCACGGAAAGCTGTAATTACCGATGTTACAACACAGAGAATAAATAAATTAGAAATGTGAGTTTTTATTTTGTTCATACTTAATGTTTCGTAAGAAGGAATGTTGTTGTGGCGCTGCTTTTTGGACGTACACTGTATAGCCGATAAAACGTCTCTATACACATGCTACATAAAATTTTGCCTCAAATCCAATTTACTAAGAATAAATCTACTTTACTCCATTGCACTGAGAACAAAGCTTGTGAAACTTACAACGAAAGCTGTAGTTACTCACCACATAGCTTCACAAGAATCATTTTATTCAACTTTAAGTTTAGATAGAACATGACTTTTCTTCAAATCCATCGTAAAAAGCACTAACCTATTTGACTCTTCCATTATTCACTCGGTACAAAAATTACACAAAATATATAAAATGTTTCAGCTTTCATTATATTTATCCATAAGCTTTTGTATAGGCCCTTTTTGGTACCGCACTGGATGGCTGAAAATAGAATCTTATGGCATATACAATTTTCTATTCTTGCACTTGCAAAATTTCGCATCTGTAGTAATCCTTTACTAGTACATTGCCAAAAATTTCAACCACCAAACAATAGGTGCATTGGTACCGCGTTTTCTAAGCAATCGCATTTTTACGATGTTCTGTTGAGAATATAATATCGTATATAATACATTAAAGTGGTTTTTCTAGGACTGCCACGAAAATGCACAAAAACAAACGCAAAATGGTTTTGAACACACGCTGTGGTTGGCGTGTGTAAAGTTGTTACTTTACACTAGCTATTCGAGAGTATAGCTAGATTTATCAATCAACACAACAGAGGAAACCAGCATTTCTATTATCGAAATTTATTTAAAAATCGGAACTTGCCAGGGTAACTAGATTTGCAGACGAGTATTTTTACCATTTTTTTCAGATCTGCACGATCTCTCATATAACCGAACTACTGAATTGTTAAATTATTATTAGTTTAATTTAGAGAAGAACCACTTTCGGTTGCAGTCGTAGAAAAAGTATAGTGTACAACGCGATTGAGAAGCATTCTTCACACCCGTACTACTTTTATGCTATAAAAACCGTCATACTCCTGTGAAAACTACGCTTTTCGTAACTTGTAATGTAGATAGATAATATAGATTAGTTAAAATACATTTTTTATGCAAGATCGGGTTATCAATCAATTTAGCGGATAAAATGCAACTTTCGCGCCAGTTAACAACTTCAACTCCCTCGGGCGGTAAAGTAAATCTTATTTTTTTTCACAGTTCGTTAGTAGTTAGATAAAGATGGCGGTCACATATTCTAATCTAACTGTCTTAGTTACTATGCCAACGCGACCGTATATATACAGATTATTGTTTCTCATCTTACTAGTCACAATAAGAATAACTATTTTCTCTATAACGAATACAAATTATTTGGTAGATTATTATAAAGGGCGAGTTTTGATAATATCCAGATATAAAATTCACACAACTTAAAACGACATTTATAATAAACTGCTCAGAGAAGATGAAAAGAAAGAATCGAATACATAGTTATTAGTGAATAGTGATTGAAACAATCTTGCATAACATTTTGTATGTATTTCGGGCGCAAACGGCGTTTATGACTTTATGTGTTAAGTTACACGTTACGATCCATAAATTTTCTTATTTAGTCGTTCCCAATACTTCCAATAACGTTAATTTTTAAAAACCATTAATAAGTATTTAAAACCAATTTATCCTAAACGTTGGTTTGAAAGTACTTATTAATTATTTTCAATCAACCTTCCAATCTTAGTGCTTTGTACATTTTGGGAATTTCGCAATATACGACTATTTGTAAATGATAACCGCGTGCTTTGATATGGTGGAATCGGAAACTGTTTCGCTTTAGACAAACGTATTTTGCCGACATTTGGAATTTAATCATCTTTCACTTAAATAGTACAACTTTAAATATTTATCCTATGAATTTTTTTAACTTTGTTGCAGATTAGTGCACCACAAAATACATCGAAAGAAATCGCAAGTAAAACACATCCCTACCAACTTAAAGAAAGATTGTTTAACCCAATGATTTTGGAAACCGAGCTTGATCACCAAACAATAAAATAACTTTTGATAGTATTGACAGCCGACTTGAAATTCCGTTTGGTGCGATAGCCCAACGCACTTGCTATATAATAATGAGATTACTAAAAGGTTTGAAATACAATTTGTTTCAGGCAGGTTCAAAAGGTTACAATCGAAATTTAATTAGTAATTCCCAATAAATGAGAAACTTGTTAAACCAGAATTCTTTGAATAATCGGTAAAATATTCGATTTATAATCGAGATCCACGTACATACAAGGTTGAATACATTTCCAACATTTAAAATTTAATATTGTATTCATTCGTATTCTGAATTCAATAAAACCCATATTTTTTATTTGGTTAATAGTGTAATACAACTACTACAAAGGTCAAACTAAAGGGAAGTTCGCAAGGAGATTGATATGGAAGAGGAAGGGTGAAATATTGATTATTCCACATCTCGTAGAGTTTTGGAAACCCCTACGATTCGTCGCAACCTTTTAAATTACGTATACTCGGAGTAGGAAAATATATAATATTCTCCTGAAGTCGTCGCAAAACTAAGTTAACGCAAGGGCGAATGTGATCTAATTATACTATCCGTCTTACCAATGTTTTTAGCATCATCACATCATCGCATTAGAAAAAATATCACTACGTAGAATGAATCGGTCGAAGTATAAACTAAATTCGGCGGAAAAATACTGGTTGTAAACACAGTGAAGCTTTAGTTTAAGCACACAGGGGGAATTTTTGGTACAAGCTACTCACACAAACACAAAATAAACCGGAAAGAAACAGAACAGCTGCTACCGTGAGTGTACCGTCCCACACGACAACAGAGAGCATGCGACGAAATATACAAGGTACAAATTGTGCAGGGGAATGAAAACAAAATAGAGATCAAATTGTAATTATTTTCACACTGTTGTAGAATAATATCCATGATATAATATATTTATAAACAAAATATATTGATCGTTCGCAACTAACTAAAATCAGTATAACCAAATACCTGAATAAAATATTTTTTGTGAACTCGGAAACACAGCATGTGTCAGGGTCAGTGTGTGTATTATAATTCAGTTTTAGCAATTTATGCATTAACGAACACTTAATAGATAGAAGGTCATAAAAGTAATTTTTTAGTCAATTTAGTTGGTTAGCATCTTTTGTTTCTGAACACAATTATATATTCTAGATTCAACATATTTGCAAAATAATAAAGTCGTAATGACTTCTAATACGAAAATAAACACAAGCGTAGCGGTTTATTCAAGATGAAGAGGTAATAATTATCTTTTTGGGCACAGGTTTGAATTATTTAAGAACTTTTCCAGCGACCCTCAACAATCAAATAGTGACGAACTTTCAATATTATAATCAAAAGTTATGAATATTACTGATTCATTATAAGATATAAAATACGTCTTTTGTTTTAACGGCATGTTAAATTTTAAAATATTCACACATATATCCTCAAAATAGAAAAAACAAGGTCTAAAAAAAGTGAATATTGCTATCACGTTATTACTAATCAGGTAACAACATTCGGAGGAGACCGTTAATTTCTGAAACGCGTAATACATAACAAAGAGCTAGACCCTACTATATTTAAAGAAATCATTTTCAAAACGAATTGATTTCCGATTATACCGCCGTGTTAGTGAAAAGACTCATCTGCATTTTTAACAATGTTTGAGTAAAAGGTAAAAGTAACTGTTGTCAAACCTATCGTTTTGTTAAACTCAGTCGTAACAACAAATAACAAGGCCAAAATATATAAAAGTAGATACGAGGCGTATTTTTAAAGTAAGTGCTGTTTTGAAATCTCGCCGCTAAAGCGCTGTGATCGGTATTTGGCGCATGCGCGCTGTGTACCGCTATTTGCAAGTCGCAGACGCCATTACAGAATCACCCTGCTTACGTTTGTTGAGAATCCCGCCGTCATTTTCTATAAAGTACGAAGAAATAATTTAAAAAATAAGAGTTGCAATTTAAAACTTTGTGTGTATGTTTTCTGGAAAATAACATTCAAGACAAGCGCTTTCAAGAGCACCATTCAGTTCCGTTAGCCGAGTCGGTAACCAAGGCAACGTAACAAACAAATCAACTGCGTAAAAGTTTTACGCGTCAGTAAACAGATATTTGTTATGTTTTATTTAACCTTCCTAATACTGGGTGAATTTCGAAACACAAAGCACCAGGTGGGGTGTTTTGACACCCCATCTTTTTTTTGCTGTAAGTTTTACTATTTCATCTACCTAAAGGTAAGGTGTCATGAAGTAAATGAATAAAAAAGACAATATATTATAGAAACTTGTTAGTATTAATTTAAAAATATAAAAAAGTCAATAATTAAGAAAATGTTATGTTTTACATGTATTACAAGTTTTTGTTGTACAACTATGCTCGGGGAATACGGATTTTTTGCAAATGGAACAAACACTTTTGACTTTTCGGTCTTTTTTCCTGCTGCATAGGTGGCATCTACCATACGGTACTTGTTTTTGATTTGATGTTGCATGTTCTTGTTGCATGGGGGTAATTTCTTTTAATACCTTGTTTATAATGCTGACGGTTTCTCTTGTAAGACGATTTTTTATATCGGCGTTGGAAATTCTGCTTTCAATTTGAGGTTTCACTAGTTCCTTTCCTAATTCTAAGAGGAACATTCTTCTTCGGTCCAGATACTGAGCATTCCACTCTGGATACAATTGCCTAAAAAGTACAAAAGCATTTATCGCTGCTATGTCTATAAAGTTCATGAACAACACAGCAGGCCATCGTTTGGATTGCCTATTACAGGTGTATTCCGCCACCATCTTATCCAAAGTGTCTACGGCCCCTTTGGTTGCGTTATAGTGATTGATTATTTGAGGTTTCCTTCCCTCATCGTTCTCAACACTTTTATCCCTGTGCTCTGATGATAACAGTGTCACGCTTTTTTTTTTTGGGACATACGATACAAGTGTCACCTCGGATTGGAATCCGAAGACTGACGAATAAACTTGTCTCTGTGGAGAAGGAAGAAACTCCATAGGGATATATGGTTTGTTTTTCCTCAATGTTACACATAAGGTTAGCTTTTTATTTAGTGACTCCTCAGCTAAATCTAGAGAAGTGAAAAAGTTGTCCGTGGTAATTCCGTATCCAGAGCCCAAACATGAAACTAGATCTAAGACAACTCTTTTGCCTTGGTTTCGTTCTGGAAAGTGACCTTCCTTCCCCAAATAAACTTGGAAGTTTTTACAATATGACGTTTCAGCATCACAAAGCATCCAAATTTTAATTCCGTACTTGGCGGGTTTGCTTTTCATGTACACTCTAAACGGGCATTTACCACGAAATGCTACAAGTTGTTCGTCAATCGTTAAATGTGACCCTGGATTATAGTGTTCCTGGCAGTTTTTGATAAAAATCTCTGTAACGTCTCGAAATGGTGCCATTTTATCATGTTGCCGTCGTTCTGTTCTTGTGGTGTAATCATCAAATCTCAACAAACATGAAATTTGAGAAAATCGCGTTCTAGGCATGGTGGCAGGAAATATAGGCCTTTTGAAGCAGAAATCATTTTGCCATAGCATCCGCACTGGTTCTCTGCTACTTTTTAGCGTCCCGGCTGTTACCAATAAACCTATGTAAGAGTAGATTCCCTTTTCATTTACTGGTTTCCATTGCACGTTTTCATGAGTGCTCTGATTCAATTGCCAAAAACCTTTTTGATTTGTAAATTTAACTAGAAAATTCACAATTTCCGGAGAAATAAATAATTTGAATAAATCTGTAAAACTACTGGAACCTGATATTTTTGAAGGAACACCCGCAGGAATTTTGATGACATTCTTAGAACGACGTCGTTTTCTAATGAGAGGTTTTTTTTAGCCAAAATGTATCATCTTTGGTGAACCACATGTCATGCCAGTTCGTTTCCATCATTTCTTCTAAATCGGAGGAATAATTTATTTCGTCATCGACTTCAATTACTTGCTCTATATTATCTTCTGCTTCAGAAAGATCGCTACCTAAGTCCAACCTTAGATCTACGCAATTCTCATATTCTTCGTCTAGAAAACAAAGAAATGAAACACGTTATAATCATTATCGTATGTAATACGTAAACTCGCTAGAATTATGAACGTTTCTAGCCATTTCGAAAATCCTACTTGTTCGTGATGAAGCTTCCATCATAATGTATCAATAGTATCAACTCACGCAATAACCCACAGTAGTAACAACTACAAATATTCAGACACAACTAAACGTTGAGTTTGAATCTAAAACCACACGAACCATAAGGAACCATAAGGAACAATGTAACGAAGTACGGAATAAAAATATTATACTCAATGAATAATAACAAAATTGTGCCGCTGGGGTGCTGTAACACCCCACCCGGTATTAGGAAGGTTAAAGTGGTTTAAAGAATAATTTGCTGTATATTATTTGGTAGTTTTGGTGTTGTTTACTAAGTTTGGGTAAGTACTACTTATTTTAGTAAAATTAAACAAAAAATGCTAAGGCTGGGTGCAACAATTTTTTTTTTCAAAATATAATATGCTAATATATTTATTATAAATCTAAATAACACATGTTAAGCAGGCTCCATGTAACGGTGTTTACCCATGTTTGCCCCAAATCACTTTTTTTTAGTTTATTCCACTCAATAGCTCTTTAATAAGAACTTTATATGCCATAAATTGCCAACAAAATTCTTTGTTTTAGGTAAGACGTCATTTACAAAAAGAGAGATGTTTACATTTGGTTTCAACACAAATCCGTAAGCTAAGAATGCTGCAGTATTGGGATATGTTATCAATAGCCTTAATTTGAGGGAATGTCAAGATAAAGAATATTGTACAATAAAACAAAGTCTCAATTCTTTAAACAGTGCGTTAACGAAGAAATGGAGAGATCGAGGACGAAAGCTATTTGAAGAAAGGGAAAATGTGTAGCTTAATGGAAAAATAACTTTTTAAGGAAATTAAATTAACTCTACCTAATATCTCCACAAGAAAAAAAGAGGTCGTCCAAGCAAAGAATTTCAAGAACTTTGCGAAAAAAGTAAAATACAAAATGTTTTGCCGCTGTTAGAGAATTATCAAAGCGAAGAATTCTCATTTGCCATGCGTAAGAGTCTGGAATTATATGGGCGCAGAGATGCTCCACGAATAGTTAAAGAGGTTTCCGAATATTCTCCAAATAGGGCAACACAAATAAAAAAGGCCTATCAAGCCTATCAATCACCAAGCGTCCTACCAGTCAAGTATACTCCAGGGAAGCTTTGGCATTGTGTGTTGACTTACAATTAACAAAAAAAAATCATATTTGTTGATGCAAAAAGGGGCTAAAACATGAAATGCAAATATCTATACGAATTACAATATCCTCTGGGAAGCTAAAAAGAAATGCTTTCCTAATAAAAATGTTATCCTAGTTTCGGACATAGCTGCAGAAGTCCAATTACAGGAACTTGTTAATCAGACAGTAAATAGGATTGTGGGAATATAAAAAATCATTTTCGAAGAGTGCCAATTTAATTTTTCAAATGCAACACTTTTTTTATAAATGGGGGTACTATGGTAGTGATGGACATTCTACGTACAAACAGGGATATTGTAAACAAGAAGATAGTGTTATGAAGGACGATTCCAATTTGTTTTCGGTGTTTCTTGTTCCATAACAAGTGACCACAGACTCGGGGCATATCTTATGGCAACATCCACGTCCTTCCTCTGCAAGATATTGCAAACCTATTAAAATTTTATTTGAAAAGAAATTGAAAATATGACAAACCAAATCAAATATATTCAAGCAACTACAATTACGTGCGCAAATAAAGAAACACATACCAACCATGATTTTAAACTCACGATGATAGACGGTAAAATGTTTGGTGTAGTAAGCGGTTCCTCCACTCAAACTTGTGGCATATGTGGCGCAACCCCAAAAATCATGAATAATCTTGACAAAAATTGGAGCCTTAAGCCAGATCATTTAATTTATGATTACGGTATTTCAAGCTTACATGCGTGTCTTCGAGTGTTGTCTTCATATCTCGTGTCGCATCACTGTATAAAGTTGGCAGATTTGTGACCAGGATGGAAAAATACAAGTGAGGGAAAGAAATAAATATATACAAGATCAGATGAGAGCACAAATGAATCTACTGGTTGATATACCCAAACAAAGTCAGGGAACGACAAACGATGGTAATACAATTTCCTGTGGGTATACTATTCATATAGAAGCATTTTCACATTACTGTAAAGAAAGCACAAATGTTTGTCAGTCGGTATCCTTGGTACAATATGTGCGCTTCGCTTCATCGCATATTAATTCATGGCCCTGATATAGTCACGGTCGCCGCTTTACCTATAGGAATGTTTTCCAACGAAGCTATGGAATCTCGAATTAAGGACTTGCGAAGATATCGAGCCTCATAGCAGAAAATTTTCTAGAGAGGATTCAGTGAGAGACATATTCACGTGCCTCCTGATTTCGTCTGACCCTCACATTTCGTCTTTACCTAAGTGTATTGGTACTCGTTTCACGAAAGCACCACTAAATACAGATGTGATTAGCTTGCTTAAAGAACCTAATTTTAAGAGTACTAGTGATTTTGAACTTGAAAATGAAAGCAGTGATTCAGAACCAGAACTATAAGAAAATAAGTAGTGAGTAAAATAACAAAAACTCATTACTGTAAGTTATTTTCCTTTTTTCCTTTAAATTTTAAATAATTAGTAAGTTTTCCAATTTACAGCTCTTTCAACTTTTACTCTTTCTCAAAAAATTTGTACAACATGAAGCAAGTAGTGGTCACAAGAGAGACAAGATGAATTTGAAGTGTAATGATTGTAAAAACTGGGGTCGGCATCCAGGAAAATACACGGCTGCTAGAGAACAATATCAACTAGATTCTAATGATCAGAATAGTAATGGAGTCATTAGCACTGTCGATTTGCAAAATGTAAGAGTTGTTAGTGTAAACATTATTAAATTCAAAGCAATGATTGTTTTCTTGCAAGTCATTATGCTGTCAAGATGCGATACATTTAATGAAGGCTTTCTGTACGCCACTACTGATAGCGTTCAATGGAGGTTTCGGTCAAGAGGGTACAAAAACAAAACCTCCAGTTGCCATGGTCTGGCATGAGGCTGTTGTAGGTCGATCCAAAACTACTTTTAATGGTTAGACATGTTGAATATATCGTCTTATGGCTTGATAACTGCTCAGCGCAGAATAAGAACTAGCCGCTTTATTATTATTTTATTTTTTTTTTGTATCTAGTGAATTCAGATGAAACATCTCTTAAATTACCGGAGATTGTACATCTCAATATAAAATCAACAAGATTATTCCACGGACACATTTATCCAACATGGTCCACCTTAGTTTTATATGGGACGAAGAGACGTTCTATATCGACCTTGAAGAAGTTAGCACAGCTAAATTTCTCTAATGCAAAATCCCAGAAAGCAAGGTGCGTTGAAGTCACGAAATAAGGTTATTTGCAGGGATATAACAAAGGAGAGAAAATATTTATTAGTTAAAAGGTTGGGTCCGAATAGGTCGTCATTTTGGAAAGATCTGCCAAACTGCCAAGAATCACAATCAAATTCAAGTGATGACGACTCTTAATAAATACTCTTATGTTTTGGCCTTCCATATTCTAAGTACTTGTTCTCCATTTACCTACTAATCTTTGTTCATGTTTTTCTACGTTATATTCTTGTTGTATTATTATAAATATGAGATTAAATTTAATATTTTTGACAATGTTAGGCAAATAGGTTGTAACTATCAAAAGTCATATTTCCAATGATGTGTTAGAAGTTTAATGTATCTTGAAAGAATTTGACAATAAAATTATACTGAAATCAGCACCAAGTAATTGTAAATTTCAAAATTGTATGTGGCAGAACAAAAATTATATAATTTTGAAGATAAGTCCTTTTCAACGGCAGTATAGCGGAAGTGGATACCAACACTTCTGCATTTTAAATGAACTGGTGTACTTTTTATTGAACTCTCTTCCGTGGACATTCTATAGAATTTCTTACACTTAAATGTAACCATTTGTGAGATAACTAAATTTTTATTATATTCCTTGAGCTTTGCACCGTTATAATTTTTTGCTAAATTATCTAGAGGGTGTCGATTTTGTCACAATCTTGTGTAGAATTATTCAACATCTATTCCCCTATACATATCTGGACTTACTTTATTGATAATGATGTTTCTTTCCTCAGGTCACCTAAAATTAACTATCGGCAGTTTTAATATCTTACCCTTCAGAATTCTAACTCCGTTCCTTCCGATCCTAACCTGGCCGAACCTATTCCTAATTTCACCATGCAGACATACTACATGTATGTTGAAAATCCATCGTTATGGCTGAAGGAGCTCGGAAAGCAGACATGTAATAATACTTTATACAGGAGAGAAATCTCATGCACGTTCTCTCCTTACAGTTAAAAGACATATGTTGAGTGTAAGACTAATTCGTATCATATTTTTCTTTTATTGAAATACAAATAAAGTATTTTGCGCCATGTTCGCAGATGCAGTAATATCTCGGTAACACTCAACTCGTCAGATCTATTTTACATATTATATCTTGTTTACCTTCACAGCCTTAATTATTCTTCATTCAATTTCGTTTCCTTAAACTCCATTACAACTTTAATTTAAATATTTTTTCTTAGGAATCTTAAACTGTTATTATCGAAACCATGGTGTTTTACGATATTTCGTTATAAAAAGTAGGTGTTTCGAACACGAGTGTATAATAAATAATTAACGTTAGTTAAATTAGCTAAACAACGTCATTTTTGATACAATACGGCACACAAGTCGTTATTCACTACGACAATAAAGTACCCTACTTCAATCTTATTAACCTTAAATAAAAGAATGAAATTTACGTTAATTAGTTCTTCTTAGAACAAGTATCACTCGTCAGAAGTGACAAAAAAAGTGAGCATCTAACGCTGTTTTTAATTTCCTTGCCCTAGAAACAGTAAAGCTCGGTCGGGAAAACCGCCATCTTATTATGTGATAAACGATTGGTGTCATAACGGTTAGGAATGGGGTAAAAGTCCATGTAAGATGATAGCAGTACAGGAAGGACGGTGGAAGTGGTGACAAAAAACAAAATTGCCGAAGTTGAAGAACTCGTATTAGACTATTTACGCTTGTGTAAGAAGCAGGCAATCGAGGTTTTTGATACTTTACTTCATCCGTTTTAGAGCTCCGTGGAGAAAAAAATGTTGTGGACGTGTTAAAGGCAAAATAGAAAACTTTGCAAAAAAAATTAAATAAAATAACATAAAAAAACCCCAAGGAAACATAACATAAAAACAATATTTATTAAAAAAAACAAATAGTTTAGTTTTGCAGTAGTTTAGAGAGAATTTAAAACCTACAAAGTTCAAATCTCATTTTGTGAATTAGAACTGTAATGACGTCACACGGTATGATTTTTTGCAGTTTAATGGGAGAAAAAAATATAATATAAAGACAATGCAAACACGTAACCTAAAAACACAAATAAAGACTCCGAAAAATTAGACTAGTTTTATTAATTAAAAATGAACTATTGATTTTTAAAGCGTCACACTATAGACAATTTATTTTCTATCATAACTGAATGACTAAACATTGTTATACAATTAAAACATATATACAACTTTCCTATTATCATAGGGAGTGGTGCCAAGGGACTCTACAGTATGTAACAGTCATGGTACCATGTTATGAAGCAATTCTGTACAAATTACGACAAAATATTCGGGAAACTGACCAGAGGAATGAGTTTATTAAACGATAATTCAGGTAGAATTACGTAGTTCATATTTGTGACTGCGGTTTTGAACAAATACATCATCATCCTTCGAATAGCCCTGATAGTCTCAGTAACTATTACCTACATCGTAATTTGAAAAATGTTTTTAAGGGTACTGAGTCTACACCGTTTCTCTCAAGTCCGGTATATTTGGAGATACTCTCGTACACATAAGAGTGACTTTCTTCAAACAAAACAAATATAAAAAGAGAATTTTTGATACTAAAGCATACAATCAAATATGTAGATCTACATAACGAGATATCTATCAGTAATAAAGACAATCAGCACATGGATACTCGCAGGACTTGTAGGAAAATGAAGATCCTTCAGATCCTCAAAAGATCTTTCTGAAAAAGTATAAGGGTAAAACCGTCACCTATGATCATAAACGCCTAAGACGACTTTGAACACGGAAAACCTAAAAGAATAGATTATTTTTAAAGAAAAAATGAAGAAAAATACAAAAAACCTAAAGCCTTTCGGAACCGTATTTTCAGTAAGCTACATTTTATTTGACTCCGTGTGTAATCGTGCATCAAATTTCAATTCGATCAATTCAAGCCTATATTAATATAGCAATTTTTTATAGAAAATTTCCAACGCACCAACATTAATAAATAAGAGTGTTCCTTTGACATAAGTTTTCAGGGCAAAACTAAGTAATTATTATGCAGTTGTAAGAAATATTTCATTTTTAATATTATCGAACCTCCGGGTCAATTATCTAATTAACTAATATTCAAACAATTCCAGTGTACCAAGTTAACGAACTAGTCTAAATATGAATTAATGAAATATTGGAATTTACCTTATTGCAATTACGAACCTAGTTTTATTCCTTTCTGGAGGTAATAAATTTCTGTATTTATATTATTATTATTATTATTATAGTAATGAGTACCCCTGGACAATATTAACTTGTAATACGTTTTTGAATAAACTATAATCTGTGTCGTTGGTTACATTCTTATATCTGATTTGGATCAACAACGTCGTCTTAATGCAAACAAAATTTTTTTGCCCCGCAAGAACTGAAACATATTTTATTCCCTCATTTGAAGAACTATAAAGTTTCACTTTTTCTCCCTTGAGATTATTTTTTCTGGTCCCAATGAATTAAAAGTATCGAAAACGCAAATAAAATCAGTATTCTATTTAACAGTAATTCGCCAAACTAACACACTCGAACAATACTGAGAATTATATTTAAACGTGATTATACCTAGCTTTCGATTTATCCCTCGTAGTGATTTGTATCACTTCACTTTTCACATCAAAACGAATGCCCAAAATCACTGACAAATGCAAAATTACCTCACATTTCACCTAGATTTTAACTGATCTAGCTAAAGAGGCGACCATTCGTAGTTAATTCGTTTGAAAATCATTCCCTGTAAAACGAACGGCTTTTTATTACTAATGTGATAAAATCTAATCAGTTGAAGAGTAAATCAAAAGCGCCTTATAAACATTACAGTCGCATTAGATTACAAGCGCATACGAAAGTTTGGCGTCCATTTCTTAAGTTACCGCCGTAAGTGTAACCAAGATATTCCACTCAGGGGATCAAGTGATATAAATACACTATTGAAGTTTTATTAGTGCTTTAAATATTGAAAAACTTGGTAACGAAACATAGAAATTGAGTTTTAGTTTTAAATTATTCAACAATAAATTTTGTACTTACATTACTTAATCAAGGGAGTTGCGGACTTCTACGCATTTTTATAAGTAGAAAAACGGCTACCTCGGCCGGGTTCGAACCCGTGTCTCCCGGACGAACGGTAAACCGTCACCGAGGCAATCAACGTAAATTATAGACTATCTGTAATTATCTAATTATGTAAGTATATACATTTAATAATTTGCTGCCTGTTACATAAAATTTTGATCAATATTCTCCACTGATGCACTCAAACACGAAATTAATAAATAAGTATTAACATGATTATGGACGCTCTCCGTGAAATTAAAGTTGTGATTATAACAAAACAAATATTTGAACATTGCTTGTTATATAGTTTAATCAAATATGCAACAATTCTCATATTACGTTTTTTTTTACAATTGTCACGATTTCAAATAAAAACATTAAACATTAAGAACACTGATTTTTCTATACTACTAACATGTATTTGTATTTTGTTTTTCATTTCGAGTAATACAATAAAATTGTAACTATTTAAAAAGACATTATGGTTGACCTTGTTTGTTGTTTTCATTGTTTAACGCGTTTGCTTCGATAGATCAATGAAAAGGTAATGCAAAAGATACATATAATAATTATTTTTACTATTACGTTAGCTTATATTGTTTTAATTCAGATCTGAGGTATTATAAAGTTTTGCGAGAATGAGCAGAATTGAGAGCCGAGGTGCACGTTAGCCATACAAAAAACTATTATTTTCCAAAAACCGTACCGGTAGATTCTACCAGATCTACAGATATAAGGTCTATTTACACACATCAGTGCTGTGTCAGTTCAGTATCAGTGTCAGTGAAAAATAAAATATCGTTGCCGTTACTCTCAAATGAACCCAGTCCGGCGCAGTGACGTGTTTTACCATCAGTGCTGCAGTCGGCAACGATAGTTTCGTGTATTTCACTGACGACGATTGTGAATTTGCGTTAACTATTGCGTAAATGGAAGAAAAACTAATTGAGTTGGTACGAAATTATCAAGAATTGTATGATTTGTCACATAACAAATATATGGATACTGGTTCTAAAAATAATATTTGGAATAATATAGGAAAAAAATTAAAACTCGAAGGTAAGTTGGAACTTTGCTATATTAAAAATTAAATATAGGTTTTGGATTAACAATTAACAATTGCAAAAACAATGTTAATGTTATATACAGGGTGTTTAAAAAAGATGCGGCAATATTAAAGGGGGTGATTGCCCAGGTCATTTTATACAATAAAGTTCCTATAAATATATGAAATTATACGCGTGTCAATAGCTGTAGGAGACGCATACTTCGCAATACAACACGATGTTTCAGTCGTACCATTGGCGCGCGTATTGGCACGTCACAGGCTATTTTTCAAGAAAAAAGTAGGATGCCGCTGATTTCTCTAAAAATAAAAAATATTTTTTGATTCTTTGTTCAATTGTGAAGAAAAAAGCTCTCTTGACTTTTTATCGTACGACGTACCGTTTTTGAGTTAAAAAAACATTTTGGTGCATGTCTATTTATTACAGAAAAAAGTTTTAAAAATCAAGGGTTTCATTCAAAGGCAAAAACAAATATTTCACCAAACCAAAAATTGTACCAACCTGTCCTTGGCCTGTTTCATAAAGACGCCGATGAATACATTCGAAAGTTTTTCTATCAGGATCAATACGGCCCGGAAATCTTTCAGTATACAACCGCCTAGCTTCTAATGCATTCCCATCAGCAAGTCCATAAATGTAGTGCATGTCGGTCATCTCGGCATTCGTATAGCGATTCATGATAAGGAACTTCCAACAAATTCGACACATACAAAATTATTAATCACGAGACTCATTCAATATGTCAGTGAATAATACAGGAATGTTTAAAAATATTTTTTGTACGCATGATAAATGGACATGCACTAAAATGTTTTTGTTACTCAAAAACGGTACGTCGTACGATAAAAAGAGCTTTTTTCTTCACAATTGAACAAAGAATTAAAAAATATTTTTTTATTTTTAGAGAAATCAGCGGCATCCTACTTTTTTCTTGAAAAATAGCCTGTGACGTGCCAATACGCGCGCCAATGGTACGACTGAAACATCGTTTATTGTCTAAATTACCTGGGCAATCACCCCTTTAATATTGCCGCATCTTTTTTAAACACCCTGTATACATGGTGGACCACCGGTAACGCCTCGGTCTGTAGAGCAAACACTAAATATATTTTTTAAGATCTGCTTTCACAGTGAGGTTTATATCAGGAAAGACGACAATATAAAAATAATTTAAATTATACAGGGTGCTCCAGGAAAGTGAAACATGAGAGTCATATGTATAATTAAAATTATTTTTATATTGTCATCTTTTCACCGTAAAAACAGATTTAAAAAGAAATGTTTAAGGTTTTGCTCTAGAGACCGAGGCGTTACCAGTGGACCACTCTGTATAGGTCTTAAAGTCTTAAGAAACACAAAATTAGCTTAAATGTTTCTGTTTTTCCATGGCACACGTAAAGTATTCTATAAACAATTCTCTTGCTCTAAATGCGTCATTAGTTGCATTTCCTCCCTGCATAGGTAGATTTTGAAGTGCTTGATCTTGCGGAACATTATTCAAGTTCTGCTTAAACGGTAGTTAAAAATGCGCTTAGAATTATTAATTCTCTTCCTAGATATGGGCGCATCAAAAAGGTTTTTCGTGGGAATGCCTCATCATCTACACTCACATAAGGAGCCTCGATATCTGTACCTGGTAATGGTTTATGAGGTGGTACAGATAAACTGTTACTTTGAAGTGCTTTCCCCAGATTGGATTTTGCCCCCAAACAGTTGGGGAAATTCCATATTGAATTAAAGCTTTCAGCAATAGTTTTCCACATGTCTCCTGAAGGTTGCGGCAGCATTTCACTTATAATATTTTCAGTTATGATCTTGCAAGTTTCCCTTACCATTTTTTGCACTGTGCAATGCCCCATTTGATAACTAAATGATATAGTTTTTAAAGAATCTCCAGTAGCTAGGTACCTAAAACAAAAAAATTTTTTATTAAAAAACGTTATTTTATTATACTGTAATGTTTATAAAATGGAGACTAATTTATTTTCAGGGTCAGCATGTAAGGCAAGATGGAATAATATCAGAGACAATTACAGGAAATCTCTAAAAAAAATGCAACAAGGCTCAAAAACAAATTAAACTTTATAAATACGCAGAGGAATTTGGATTTCTAAAAAAAATTTTTGATGAAAGAGATACGAAAGGAAATATTGAATTCCAAAAAAACGATACTGCGGAACAAGAAGATTATGAAGAACAAGTCAGTGAAGAAGAGAACACAGAACATGATGTGGACATACCAACTCTTGCAAAAGAAACTGATGATGAATCAAATCAGTCATCCGTTCATCAAAGGTTAATGAAACGAATTCAACAATCACCGAAAACAGCTAAAAAAAGAACGGCCCCTCAAAAAAGTACACCTTCGGCATCTTCTCAGTTAATGCAGTACTTAATTAAAGAAAAAACGGAACAACGTGCTACATCAATTTTGGAGCCAACTCATCCTATTGACGCATTTTTAAGTGGTATAGGTGCTAGTTTAAAAATTTTCAATTCATACGATTTGATCTCGGCAAAAAAAGAAATATTCGATGTAGTTCATAAATATGAAATGCGAATGATTACGGCATCGGCACAGACATCGGGGACATTATCCAGTGAACATCGAAGTGGATCTTCAAGTACATACCGTGAAAGCTGCCAGTATTCAAATTCGACACATGCAGGTGATATGACACATACACAAGCATCATTATTAGATATTTCTACAAGAAACCTCACCCCAACAACATCATACAATTCAGGTATAGACGAACGTTATCACAGAGTACATGATGAGAGTGTTTACGAGAAATCGTCCATCGAATTGTCCCATGAGGAACCAAACACACTCCGATCGTTTTTTTTTAATTATCAAGGCGAATAATACATACATTGTATATTTAGATAAAGTAGCTCATGTTTCATAAATAAAAACTGTTTCATTATAAAAATTTCATTTTTACTTACCTCCAACAAACTGCTAATCGTTCCCTCGGTGTAATAGCTTTTCTCCAATTAGCGTTTTTGTTTCACTTCTATTTTATGAAGCAATATATTAAAACAATTTTGAGACATTCTAAAATATTCAAAAAATTTTGTTTCATCGTCTACCAATTTCTTATATAAAGTAATAAATTCTCCTTCACTTTCTCGTTTCATCCAAGCTTTATGTACGCATTTTCGTTTGTTTATTTGCTCTTCTTACTCTTCCTTGTCTAGAGCTAGGGCAATAATATTGATCATCAGTAAAACTAGTCATATTGCACGAACTTCACTGAATGCACAGGACTAATTACGCATGTGTGTGAATTGGTGTCACTGATCGATACTGATTGGCACTGATACTGAACTGACACGACACTGATGTGTGTAAATAGACCTTTTACGCAGCACGCACCTGACGGAATATCTATTACCTAACAGCGGGGACTTTATACCAAATATAAAAATATTTTTCAATTTAAAAAATGGTTGCTTTACAGTTTAATGCTAATTATTATCACTCTTTGACTACAGTAGCCAGTCAAAATTGTTGTATAAATATCTGGTATGGAACACCAACGACCTTCCAATCTACAAATGGAAATTAAACGAAATGAAATAATTTTGATAATAATTTTTTTAGGATAATTGTGCAACATATTTTTTAATACGTTCATAAAGAAAATAGGCAACACTGTAAAAACAAAAACAATAATATATATCAGATCGACGTTTAAAACTTGATGTCAGATAGACATTAATACACATATACAATGTATCAGCCAAATGGAATAAATTCGATAATAAATAAATGGGGGCGTGTTAGAAAAAATGCTCGGACACGTCGATTGGTATGTTTAGTTGCGCATTTTTTTTAACAAACACTTTCTATACAGGGTGTGTCATGTAAAAGAAATGCACAAAATAACAATTCTACGGATGATTGGTTATGGAGACAACACACGGACACAAATGTAAGTTGCTCGCTTATTTCATGACAAACTTCCAAATTTGCCGCCTATAGGGACAATTAGTAAAATAGAAAAGCAATCTCCAACCGCAAGCTTGGACATGTAAGGCAGATAAAAAAGCAGCTGCCAATACAACAAGTTATGGTACCAAATTGGATATTATGATTGAGTTTGAGGAAAACCCACATACTTCTAGTCAAAAAGCAGCCCTAATGTTCGATGTTAGCCATCGATTATTGGAACATTAAAAAAAATAAAATGCATCCCTTTAAAATGATGCCAACTCAGGAGCTTATGGCAGACGATTTTGATAGGATAACCTATCTTTATGAACAATGTTAGATAACGTGATCCAATTAGGACATGTTTTGTTTTCTGACTGCACCTTTATACTTCATGGTCATGCTAATAGTCAAAATTGCAGCTATTGGTCTAGGGAAAATCCTCACTGGATGAGAGAAGAACATACACAATACCCTGAAAAGGTTAATGTTTGGACAGGAATTGTTGGAGATCATATCATAGGTAATTATTTACCACTGCTCCAAAATAATACCGTGCCAACTTTGACAAACTTATATCCTGATCCAGCAAACCCGCAAGTTCCAGCGAATATGATATGGTTTCAGCAAGAAGGAGCACCGCCCCATTACCAAATCAATATCCGGCAGTACCTCAACCGAATATTTCCAAATCGGTAGATAGGGAGGCGAAGATCAATGGAATGGCCAGTACGATCCCCTGACCTAACGTCATTATACTTCTTCTTACCGGGATATGTCAAAAGTATTGTATACAAAACTAAACCCCTAGGCTTAGCCGACTTAAAAAGACGAATAACGCTTGCGATTAGATCGGTCACGCCTGATATGTTGAGTAACGTTAGAAGAAATTTCTATTGAAGATTAGGATATTGCCAAGACGTTTCGCGCCGAGCATTTTGAACATTTCCTACATTTTTACATTATTAACAAATAAAACAGAATTACTTATTAGTTTTCAGTGCGTTGTAGCGAATTTCTGTAATCAAATAATTTTCTTTGGTTAATGTTAATTTTTGCAATAAATCTGAAACACTTAATATTTCCGAAACAGTTGAACATTGCATATGGAACATGTCTAGAATTTTCTCTGGAATTAAAAAATTGAATAATATACGGGGTGTCGCATTTAAAATAAGAAAGTTGGTATTGGCCAATGTTACATGACACATTCTGTATAAAAAGTTTTTGTTGAAAAGAATGCGCAACTAAAAATACCAACGTATCCGGGCGATTTTTCAAACACGCCTCAATTTATTTATTACCGAATTTATTCCATTTGGCTGATACACACTGTATAGAGGCGAACTTAAAAAATTCCAAATCCGCCCGCTTATATAAAATACCCATAATACAATTTAAGCATTTTCAATTCTATTTAATTTTTAGATTTAGTTTGCTTTATATTAAGAAACTTTATAAAGAAAAGTTAAATAAAATTAAATTTTCTTTAAAAAATATTTTCTTATAAAATTAATCGTTATTCAAATATTGAAAATAAATTCTGCCTTGCGAATTTTTTTTACCGCTAAATTAGGATCGTATCAAAACTTGCATAGAACATAATTAATTAATATGTTGGTATTTTTATATCTTTGAAATATACAACTGTTTCAGAAATAATTGATAAAAACCAAAAACTGTTCCTAATACACAAGCCTGAATTTCTTCCAAAATCTAATCAGCTTCAAGAGGAATGAAAACAGGCTTAAATACGAAATTTGAAGTACGTCCGTGTTGTCGTTCAAGAGTGAGCGTGGACACTAACATACATTCACACATCCACAAACACACAGACATCATGGTTAGTGAAAAAATCGATTGCATAACCTTCTGTACCTACATATGCGATATACGTTAAAAATACATTAAATGAAACATTTCAATAATCAAAGAAATAACGTTCAATCAATAAAGTGTTTGTGAATTTAAATATTGTGTATTATAGTGGGTAAATTCGTTAATCTACTGCTCTATTACGTAAAATTATTTTTTTAATTTCCTCCTTTCTGCAAATTGTTTCAATTGGAAAGGCCTTTTTTGCATTAAATCGGAATTAAATCTCTAGATTCCTAAACCAGGTAATTTAGTGAACCGTAATAAATAATAAAGTTGATTAGAATATGCAATGTTATAAAAACAAATCACAAGACGTCCACGACATAAAAAACACATCAGAAGTTTACAGTAGAGGTAGGAGATAACGCACGGTCAGTAATACCTGCATATCAAAAAAATCTTTATGGTTGGTATCTATGATATACATAAATATTAACCAACATGAAACAACTTAGTACGCAACCTGTAATATTTATGCTTAATAGTTTACCTATTTGTTTCATTAGTACAAGAATGGCATTTTCGGGACGAAAAAGAAAGGTGCTGAACGACGCGAAGCGGAGTTCGGCAATCTTCCGAGTGTCGAAAATGCATTTTTTGCACGAATCAAACATACATTTTTTTCTCCAGCCACCTTTATATTCAGTCATTTACATTGCAGTTGACTGCGTGTTTAGGAACCTCTTATTTATTCGCTATCAGTATCAGGAAATGCTATGTTATACAAACTAAGTAACAGTCTATTTTTTAGTAAAAAAAATTGAGTGTAATTTTTAATTAGTATTCATTCAATTTTACCTCTAAATTTGATTCAAATGTGACAGACGTTAGTGAAATAACGCGAAGATGCATGGCGCCACCAGCGACAGCAAATGTCGATTTCTGTTCCTAGAAGATATCCACTCCCAACATTTAAATCAACTTACACTTGCTTAAAACGAAAATAAAAAGCAATATTACATTGAATATCAATACTTATTTATAACTGAAAACGTTGTTTATGATGAACATCAACATCCCATGAACATCAATCACACGAAGTTGATGTTTAGTGAAGGTAAAATTACTTTTTGTACGAGGACAAGAAGTAAAATACTTTTTGTACAGTTACCATTACTTTTTGTACAATTGTCATACAGATACCGAAAAATCCTGAAATCGGCCACTTTTGATACTGTCACAATGTAACGTCTTATGCTTTAAAGTTTTCAATCTCAAAATTTGACGTTGAATCTGCTTATTATTAGAGCATTTTATTTTGGAAAAACAAAAACTGTTTCTTACAGAATACGTGGTTGAATATCCGGTTATTATTACAGAATGTATACGTAATGTCGAAATTGGTAAGTATTAATTAGTATTAAAAAACTCCAAATAACTAAATTTTTATCTGCGAGTCACCAAAAGAAAATTTCATAATTTCAAGTGAGCGACTGTTTCTCCAAAAATTATCTAGCGTCATCTCAGAATTTGAAGGGTAAACATTGCACCACTAGAAGGTGGTTAGAATTACAAATTCTGCGTTTTAAAAAAAATGGTATGGCATAGGAACTAATCCTATGTGTACTAACCAATTAAGAAACGTCGCAATAAATAGTATAAAATCTATACAATTACGCCAACAGTGTTGTGGTAATCTATAAAAAACGCCTAAATTCTTTCCAACGGCGTTAAAACCTGTCTTGAACAGTGAATGCTAAAACTGTACACAAACTTCAAATTTCGTTTATGGGAAGCATTTAAACCAACGCACGTTTTTGACAAATCAGGAGTCTGCGCAATGTTTTCCATATGGTAACAAAAGAAAAAAATGCAGTAATACTAAGAAGACGAAGTGTTAAATCATATGCACACTAAAAGAAATTGAGTAATTATCTGATTAAAAAAAAAAAATTAAAATTGCCTTAATAGCGCAATAAGTAACTAATTACCGTTATTAATATGAGCTTATTCAACAAGAACACAACAATGGCTACCCTAACACGTGGTATAGCTTTCAACTGTTGCATCGTTGTTTACGAGAAAATTTTAAACAAAGTCTACATTTGAAGCTGTCAATAAAGCTTATAAACAAAATATGGATTAGTTGTCAAGGACAAATACATTTTTATTTAGAAAGTCAAAAAGAAGTTAGTGAATGTATGCTTAGCGCTTTGTTAGAAATCAATTATTCATAATTTTCCCGTCTTCTTTTATTTATTATTCATGACCTAATTACTAAACTAGAACATTTGATACGACTGTACTTTTCCAGGCTATATAATTTTAACTGGAGGGTTCCACAAATTATATTCAAAGAGCGCAGGCCAGGATATGAGGTGAATATAAAAGGAAGTTTGGCGGGTTACAACAAAGATGAAGATCGGTGCCTTGTCTTTTTATTGCCAATTCTTCAACAGAAATCAATTTAAACGAATGCTTACAAGAGGGGCAGTAGAGGATAAGGGAGAAAACACGCACAAATACGTCGTATAATTAGTTTTTAATTCAGAATAGCGTTGTAAACAGTTTACCTGTTTATCAATTAAAATTAGTTGATTAAGTTTAAAAGGATACTGTTGGATAATAAATACGACCACCTACATTTAGTAGTAAAAAATATTAAAAAAAGAAAAAAAACAAACGCGAAGCTAAATCAAGGCGGTCGGAACACATTAAACGGAACACGTCTGTCTAGCCGTAAAATCGATGACGACAAGACTAGGTCAGGCCATGGTAGAGCACGTGGGGAACTCAATTATAGATATAAACAATAATAAAAATTACAATACCTGGTGATAGCAATAGTGCACCAGAAGAGCCTTCAGAAGCCCGTCCATGGCGGAGGCCGCTCCCGCACATATCTACATCACACCGCACTGCATCGAACCAGACCTTGCAATGCCATTCATCGGGGCCATCGTTCGGCAACACTGCCTTTAGCCATCAGCTGGCGCCCTGAGAGTGGATGTCGCGCATGCCGTCGCGTATCGCGACGATAGTTGTTTCCCTTTCCTTCAAAGTTTTGTTTAGACGTCATTCGCGCTTCGGCTATGTTAGTGTGTGCATGTACTCTACCGATACAAGTTACACACGTACCGCTACTTACCGACGGAATGCGTTAATTGAAATTTACAATAGTGCCGTTTAAATTTCAGTACATTATCAGTTATAAAATCCTTACGTAGTAAATTTTTACCTTAACTTTTATTTATACGAGAACAGTGAACTCGGCGACGTTCTGGAATGGAATGCAATAAAAGGAATTTCGTACGGTCCCCAACGTTCTTGCGCGTCCAAGTGTGTTATTAAAATTGTGAGTAATATTTTAAGGAGTTCAACGCCCGTGTTGTGTTTAAAAATTGGAACACGACTATTAACGAGAACCTGAATAAGAAATTGTGACCGTGTGTATTTTAACTAAACGTGAATGTGTCCACTGGGATAATGGAAGTTTTTAAAACACTTACCAATTGCAAACATTTCCGTTTCCATGTGCACATATTAATGGATTGGATTTTAAAGTTAGTCACTGCTGAACAAATCAACACATGGTCAACCGAGTTCCCAGGTGCCAGGGTCGTACCGAAGGGCCGGATTAAACCTGCCCCGTCCATCCATGCAGAGAAAGAATCCTTTGTGTTTTTTCTAGCAGACGAGGCAAAATGAAAGTGCCAAGAAATGAAACAAAACAGGTCAGCATAGCAACAACCGTCGCGTAAAAAACCTATTCTCGAACGGAACGAGTTCGTTTGTTGAAAATGTAACTTAAATAAATGTATCGGGCTTTCAATGTTGCCGCACTGCTGATAACGTGTAACCGAGCATATAAAATAAATACACATACGTGGCTACGCTAAGCTACTGTTATTGATCAGCTAGAATCCAACAACGTACATCCAAAGTGAGGGGAAGCAAGGAGGTGACCCCCAAGATCTCCCGTCTCCATCCATCGAGAATTTCTCTTGAAGTCAGCCCAGTAACAAAATTCTAACTAGAACTGCAAACGACTCACGCAACGCTCAATTTTCTTCCGACAATTTCAAATAACACGTTATCATCAATTATCAGCAAACCTTACTCTAACAAACACTGGACATCAAACAAACCCAAAAGCTATATTTAAAAATAAAAGTAAGGTGAATATTTCACATTTTGTAGTGTAATTTTACGTAGAAATAAAACTAAGTGAGAAACATTTAGGCAATTGTGTAGTAACGCAAGGAATGTAAATTGGCCTTTCTGAAAGAGGTGAAAAAACAATATTAAGTTATGAAATTGAAAGGAAAAATCAGAGTCTTGCAATCAAGTTCTTACCTTAATTAAACATTTGCAAAACCTATTCAAATTGATGTTAGTTATGAAATATTTTTGTAACTGACTATAAAAAGATATGTTATGTACATATTTTTAGATTATAGTATGTAAGTACCGAAAGATAACAAAGTTCGTATTCGCAATACTGATAAGAAAGGCAACAATAGTAGTTAACCAACTAACTCTCTTATCTCAAGTGCACCATAATATAAGCCTCTTGATTTTTTTATAATCCAATATTTTTATATTCATACATACATACATATGAGGGCCAGATTATTTTATTCCTTGCACAAATTTATGACGTACGTCCATGGATTTAATTACGGAAAATTACCAAAAAAAAAGCCTATCGTTAGAATTTGGATTTGAGATAAGAAAATTTCTACGTTTTCACACTAAATAAATTTATAAGCTTTCATCACAGAGGGCAGTATTAAATATAATCATACTCCTTTATCAGATTTATTGATCAACATAAATATTTGGTTGACACAATTTGAAAAGTTCTTAGGGTTTTCTAGTTACTATACCGCCATTTTTTTTATCAGTACAATAACAACGGAATTTATTCCAATTTTGAAACAGGAAGTGATTTGCGGTATTTTATTTTAGTATACCGTTATTAACTAAGTGTTCATTTTAGAATAAACAAAAACGTGATTACAGTAATTGGAATATAAATACTAGACAAGTTGTGTGCGCAGAACTGGACCTATTATTTTTTACTACAAAAATTAAAACACGTAGAAATTAACAATACTGAAGAATTAACAAAAAATAACGGATGAGGGTCAGTCAGTCAAAATCAAATTTTACAGTTACGAAAAATGAAAGTGGCCAATATTTTTGGTTATATTTGATTCTTTCGAAACAATTTAGATTTAATAACCATGCAACGTGGTACAGATACGGATGTTTTTCAGCAATCGATTATTTTGATGAATTAAATAAATTGCAATTTTATTATCGTTTCCGACATTATAAAATCTGCTTTTGATTTTAAAAATAGAAAATTGGTGCAAAATGCAAATAGAAAATATAAAAATCCGCCCGTTTCCATCGACCAATTAACTTCAAAATAGGCCAAATTTGGGCAGAAATGGTCTATTCTTCGAAGAGGAAAAATTTAAGTTAATCTCTTTCTACATTTATGGTCGTTAAAAAAATAAGTTCATGTCCTCGTTCATGACTATGAAGGTTGTTTGAATTTTTTTAAGTAAAAGGTGTTTAGTTATAATACGAAAATCCATCAAAAATTAGCCTTCAAAAAGATTGATCGAAATTCGGTGACACAATTTCGACTAGAACATAATAGTATTTTGATATTCGCACAATTAAGTCTTACAGAAAAATTTAAACACATTAATACCCATTTTCATTTTTTTTCTTATCACAGTAACAGAGGTATAGTATAATTAAACTAGTGACCTCTATTCCTACGCGTAAAGGAAAGTATGGTAATAATGCAAATTTCAGAAATTAAGATGTTTTCCGGGCTAACCAGGACCACGTAAAAGTTGGTTCAAAATCTGCCATCTTACTATTTGAACCGAAATTTTAAGGATACATTCCTATTATATCAAATATGAAAATTTGCATACATTTACATGGTATAAAACTTTGCTACTGTTATTTAAAAACAAATTTAAACAAACTAAGATTTTTTAAATATACAGGGTGGGCCAATAGTGCGAGGGTAGAAGATTGTGGGTTTATTAAGGAATATTTTCAAAGTTTGTTGATGGGATGTGGTGGCGTATCCTTAAGGCTGCAATCCTAAAATATTTTCACTTGAATCGCAAAGTTTATACAGGGCGATTTACATCAAAGTTGCATTTTTTAAATGGAACCCCTGTATATGATTGCATATTTGGATTCCTTGGTCAATTCTAGTACAACTTTATATAACACACATCGTACTTAAAACGAATTGTTTGCCGCAATTCGTCATTTTTACAAAAAGTAGACGTTTGAAAAAAATTAAATATCGCGGTGATCACAAAAGCCATGACTCTGCGATGTTACTAGACATGAAATGTACTAGCGTGGATGGGATGGTCAAATCCGAATTCTCGTGTTCAGAGAAATCACTTTGTCATTTTTTCAATTTTGCACCAAATGCGGAATTTTTTTACCTTTCTAACGATGTACATTTGGCGGCATCTATCTTCGCTTGATTTCTTTTAATTTCACAATTTCTGATTAATGTACTGTATTTTTCAATTTTTAGTTTGTATTATCCAGTAACCCGTGAAAAATAAACAAAAAACGAATCACATTATAAAACATTATTTATTAAGTAGAAGAACACATAAACACAAAAAAACAAAATTACGAGCTAAAATAAAAATGAAATAAAAATTATTTCAAAATGTCTACCACCTTGTTCTAAGAAAGTTTAAATTCTACGACGAAAAGAATTTTTAACCCTATATAACGTTACTGGGTTGATAGTTGCAAAAACGTTTCGGATTCTATTTTTCATATCCTCCGCAGTGGTTGGTAGTTCAGCAAACACTTTTTTCCTTGACGTACCCCCACGAAAAGAAATCAAGCGAAGAAATATCTAGAGATCTCGCTGATAGTGTTAGACCATCCCGTCCTACCCACTTTTCAACAAATGCATTATTAAGCCATTCACTTCTTGCTGAAAATACATGTCCCTAATTTGAGCGAGCGATACATCTTCAAGGTGTTCAAATAATTTATTATCGAAGAAAAACGGACCAACAACCGAATAATCCTGCATTAATCCTAACTATGAATTCGGAAATAGTGGGGTTTTCATCTGAATAATAATGAAAATTGTGCTGGTTAACAAATCCATTGCGGTGGAAGGTACAGTCGTCTGTAAACATGATCTTATCCAAAAATTGTAAATTTTCATTTAACTTTTGTTCTACCCAATTGCAAAAATTAATCCTGTTTTGAAAATCGGTCTTCTTGAGCTCTTGATGTAGTTGGATGTGATAAGGATGAAATTTGTTTTTTTTTTAATTATTATTTTGACAGATGTTTTACTTGGTTGAAAATCTCTTTCGATTTGTGTACTCGTATGGGGCTTTTCTATTACTGCAGTTAAAAAATATTGAGTTATCTTCGCTCGGCGCAGGTTTAATTATTTCCTGGTTTTTAAGATAATGAACTCCTACTGTTGCAATAAACCTTTCTAACAGATTTTTGAATGATTCTTCCCTGGGATGACGCTCCCGGTTGGGATATCTTGCTTTGCACACTCGACTTGCTAGGAATGGGTTTCTAGAGAATTCTCTAAGAATAAAAACTGTATGACTCATTTCATTTTGAGAAAAATTGCCGTTTTTTATCAGTTAAATTTAATGTTAACTACCCAAAAAAAGCTCTAACGAGAAATAGCAGCACGAACGAGTACCTAATGTCAAAGTTAAAGTGACAGAATTCGTTGATCATTCACAGCCTGCTAGTTACTCATGACAACTGAAAATTAAAAATACAGCAAATAGAAAGAAATCTACCGAAGATAGGTACCGACAAATTTATATCGTTGGAAAGGTAAACAATTTCCGCATTTAATGAAAAAATGGCTGTTCCGTTCGAAAAATCAAGTTAGCATTGATTAAAATAATTTTTATTTTAGCTCGTAATTTTGTATTTTATGTTTATGTTTTTTTACTTAATACATAATGTTTTATAATGTGAATCGTTTTTTGTTTATTTTTCACGGGTTACTAGATAATATCTAAATTGAAAAATACAGCAAATTAATCAGATATTGTGAAATTAAAAGACAAATTTATATCGTAAGAAAGGTAACAAAATTCCGCATTAGAGGCAAAATTGAAAACATTACCGTTCCATTTGAAATAATCAAGTTACCTCAAGAATAATTCGGATTTGACCGTTCCAACTATGCTATCACATTCTAAGTCTAAGTTTTGTGACCACAGCGGTATTTCATTTTTTCAGAATCTACTTTACGTAAAAATGACGAATCGCGGCTAAACGATTCGTTTTAGGTACCATGCGTGATACATAAAGTCGAACTAGAATTGACCAAGGAATCCAAATATGCAACAATAAACAAGGTGTTTCATTTAAAAAAGCAACTTTGATAAAAAAAATCGCACTACTTAAAAAATATTCCTCAATAAACCCACAATCTTCCACCCACGCACTATTGGCCCACCCTGTATATGTATATAATCAACAATATTATTATTTCTATATCACACGTGTTTTCATACATACAAAGTGGCGAAAAGAATCTCTTAACATCTCTAGGGTAATTTCCTAAAATATTCGGACAATGTTACATCGCAGTTGTTCCAGAATCTAAGGAATAGGATCATAACATCTGTTTTTAATAAAACCCTATATAAAAAAGTCTGGAATCGTCAAATCTGGTGAGTGAGCATGTCACTCAATTGGTCGAGCATGCCACTCAATTGGTCCGGCTCTGCCAATCCATTTATCTCTAAATGTTTCTGTTAAAGAATTTCTAGCCACAAGTGAATAATGTGGCGGCGCACCATCTTGTTGAAAATAACATGAGTTTCTGACGCCATCTTGTTCCAGTTGTGGGTATAAGTAATTTTGTAACATGTCTGTGTAGACATTGCCAGTAATTTTCTGTTCTTCGGAAAAGAACGGTCCGTATATTTTTTCTTTACACACTACACCAAACGTTCAACTTCGATGAATCTCTTTCGTATTCCTCAATTACCCTTGGATTTTCAGATCCCCATATGCGGCAATTATGTTCATTACATCGGCCGTTTATGTGAAACTCAGCCTCATCGGACAGTATAAGGATATTCGATTATTATGTTCTTCTAGTATTTCTTGAATACGCAAAAGTCTATTTAAAAAGATATCAGCATTACGTGTTTGATATTTTTCCTTTTCCAGTGTTGCTTTTTGCAGAACTGTAGCGTACCACTTTTTTATGCTGTTTTTAGAAGATAGATTCTTCCTAAATACCTCCCGAAATTTTCTTTTAGTTGTAATAATCGATACTTAGTATACAATAACACAGTTTTTGATTTTTCACGTAAAGTAAATTGAACCACTTTTCACAACAAACCAAATTCACCTGTATAGGAATTATTCAAATCAGAAATAACTACTTTGACAGTTCGTTGTTGCTGTTAACTGACATAAAAATTTCACAGCATACTTGTGACATTAACACCCGTAAATATCTTTGCCTACATAAAAGCCTATCATGAAAAACCAAATAACTCACGTAGTTTTTAATGAAACTCCAACAAGTAATACATTTTCGGAAAGGTGAAAACTTACGCTTTTCTATAGAATCAACATATACAGGGTGTTTCGTTAAAAAATCAACGATAGTTGCATTTAAGAGACTAAAAATAGTTTAAACAAATAGTTTGGTTCATTACAGGTGTCTTACCTTCATACAAAACATTTCTATTTACTGATGATGGCAGGTTCAATTGTTATAGAAACATGCAAATATTATAATTGTACATTAAACTATTTAACATTTTAAGATAATAATTTATTGCAAGTAATAATAATAAAGGCTTAGCTTACTTTAAGCCCTTAATCTCTACAAATTTGTTCACAGCGACATCTCATGAAACGTGAACGTGTAACAATACAAATGAAGAGTTTTTTTTAAATAATTAATTTTATTTATGTGTATCTTGATAAAGCTATGTCAAGCATGGACTTATTTCATCTTGTCAACCAAATTTAAAGCGTGCTTGTTTCTAGCAAATTGAACTTCTCAAGGAATTGACAAAGTGCTGAAACTTTTTCCTACTAATAGCTCACATCAAGAAGCGATAGACATTAAAATTGTTTTATCAGCCACCCCCTCCACTCACAGATGATTTCCCAAAAATCTGTTATGACGTGTAAACGTTAATAATAAAAATGCAGAATAATTCATTGTCAAATTAAACTGCCTTTAAGATTACAAATCAGAACACTAATAAATATTTATTCACATATGATCGAACTGGGAAGGGATGCATCCCTCTAGTTACACGAGATAGTTGAAAGCACTGGTAAAATATATCTATTTATTCTTTTTAGTTACTTGAGAATATTTTTTCAAATACAAATTTTCAAGTTTACAAAAGTACCTACAATTCTACTATTTAAGATTAGCATGTGAGATACGCAAAATGTTATCAGGGGCTAAATTAAAAAAAAAACAGAAACTGCCACTTTTATTCCGATTGTACCGTTATGGGCGCTTAGAACTACGTAAGTTGGTAACAATCGAAATTTAAGTTATATGGTCAGTAACGTAGCCTTCCATAATGTAAAACGTTGTTTTGGAATATTTTTCAAAAAATTTTGAAATAAAGAAAGAACCCGACATCGCGCTTTTCTGGGAGTATTTCATACATGCTAGCCCCGCGATATGAGTCCAACCAATAATCCCAGCAACTTTGTTGGTTTTGATCTGGAATGCCTTCCAACCCCCCACAACCCACCCGGTTACGATTTACCAATTCAACCATTATGTAAACAATTTTACCAACCAAAATGATGGAAATATTAACGCAATAATAGCCAAAGTATCATTCTACACGCAATATCTATTATTTTAGAAACCAATCATATTTATTTTATTTAATGTTTTAATATAAGCGACACAAATGAAATGTTTCGACGAAGCATTTTGGTTTTGGAGTATTTTACAAATAGACTTTACCAAATATAGCCGAGCAACTTTTAAAAATAGCGAATTCCATTATTCAATGCAGTATAACATTTTAAAATGGTCGACTATGAATGATCACGGATTGTCAACACTACATTAAAAATGTGGTTAAAATATAAAAATAGCACGCCCGCGGAAATTTTTTTTTTGACAAAAAATTTAATTACGCACCTTGTAATGTAGATGGCTACAAAATGATTTGAAACTAACTATTCAATGATGAATTCAACCCATAAAAATGCCCCTTTCCATTGCCCGGAAGTGACAAAATAACTAAGTTATTTATATACTAGACAGAGGTCGGTATTCCATGAAAAGGCGCAATCATAAATAAGTAGAGCCAAAATAAATTACAATATAAATCATACAAAATGTTAAATAATCCACTTTACAATTTTTCTGAGAAAAGCGCATGCGTTGTGTAAATTATATTGTACTTATTTTTGTGGAAAATCGAATACCTACTGTTTTTACCAAGTACACATATTTTAATCTCTTTCATACTTTTCTAGGAATTCTCTTTTCCCCAACGTAAAATATAAAAGGTGTTTTAAACCACAATAAAGCATTAATTTGCCAAATTAATTAATAATAATGGTTTTAATAATAAATAATCTACTCAAATATTCTTTCTTTTATTAAACAATTGGCCGAGGGGTTGTCAATTAGGTAGGTCCTCGGGTGTACATTAATTTAAAATCTTGCAAATTAAAAAGATTAATATTTAACAATTTTTTAAAGAATTTAAACATCTAAATTGATATTTACAGATTTAAGGTATGATTTTAATAAATATTCAATGACCTAAAGCACGACTTAATTTAAGGGTTCAACAATTATTTTACAATAACAGTTATATTTACAAATTCCACTTTCACGACCAACATTCACGATTAAAAACAGACTTGAAATGATTAAATTATTTAGATTTAAATCATTGATTAAATGATAATTTAAATTAAGTGATTTCTTTAATCTTTGATTAAAGCTATCTGAATAAAAATTATACTATTCCAAAATAAAACTTATTACACACTTAAGAACATATAACTTTTTCAATGCACGTACGTCAAGTGGTGAAGTAGTAAATAAATGTATAATGTGTATGACGTGTATCGTTTGTTTTGTTGAAATCCCTATAAATATTAATTATTTTCATTATAATATTTCCAAAGGAGCACTAGTTGCCCCGTCTTTTCTACCCCTAACTTGTTTGGAGTTAATTAGTCAAAATCGAGAGAATACTCTTTCTACTGGAGCAGATGAAACCCAAGAAATTTTCGAATGTAGCGCAGACTTTTGTATATCTCAACTGATTATTTCTGGAATGACCAAAATTTCCTAAGAAAACATTGTTCTTATACTGATGCCCTGAGCATGCGTTATTAAATTTTGATTCACTCGAAATAAACAATATTTATAATTTTATACACAATACATATATATATATATATATATATATATATATATATATATATATATATATATATATATATATATATATATATATATATGTATATAATTGAAAATTCCTTATTACATTGTAAAGCTAAGAGTAACATTTAAAGTGCATTTTTTATCACTTCTGGAAAGCATTATATATTAACATAACAATTTTGAGGAAATACTTGTGTAACTAATAGTTGAGAAATAAGACTTGTACATGCCACTGGTTACAATAAATTCAATTGGAGATGTATGGTTTTAAGATCGCGACGTTATGCATATCTATATTATTTCGTTTAAGAATTTAAAAAAGTCATGATTAAATTAAAAAATCGTGATTAAATAAAAAAAAAAAATTTTTAAATTATGATTTTTTCAACCCTGATTAAAAAGGTATGCGGTAGTGAGACAGTTGGTCAGATGGGGATAAAAATTTTCTTTAATCAAATTTATTAATATTAATTGTTAATGTTTAGTAATAATTTATATTAAAAACAGAAGCTTTCTACACAAATATTTTTTAATCTTTGACTGTATTTGAAATGACGATCTATTTTACCTTAGTTTTCTTAAACGGCCTGTTCGGAGTCAGAAACGATAATATAGACATATTTCCACACCGTACAAATTTATTTATTTATGTATTTACTTACATTTTTCATTAATCGATATTAGGTTTTGAGAATGTCCTACTGTGGTAATCGTGGGATGGCCATAACGACCACGTTCGGTTCATTTTTATGCCCTGTTTCCCCATCTTGTTCGCAACCTACACTAACAAAATTGTTTTATAATATTGTACATTGAAACATTACTTATGGAAAAAAGGAAAGCAACGTGTTTTCTTCCCTCCCAGAAGAGGAGGGCGGGCAGTTCGAGCTTCCACGCTCCCCAGCCACAGTGATGGATTCCATTACGTATATATGCATGGCGCGATTAATGATGGGTGCGATTAGGATAGGATCGGAAGGAATGGAGTTAGGGTTCTGAAGGAGAAGAAACTACCCCAGTATTCGCCTAAATAGCGGCACATGATGTGCGTATACACACTGATCACGCCACTATATGTATGAGCAAAACCCCCTGAAAAAAACTGATACAAGGTAGACGGCAATGGGGATCGAACCCATTACCTTCTGACGACTTACCACTAAGAGTCAAACTACTCACTTCTCTCTAAAAACCAGTCAATTTGAGTTCTGTACTTAGTATTCTGTTTACATTTTATTTCTTTGTTAACTGTCGAGCTAGTACGGAATATGTATAATTGACGGTCTTATAAAGATAATATCGCGGCTTTTAAATGGTTAGGAAATTATGCTCTTCAAGATAGGAATCGCAAATATATTAACATATCTACGCATTATAAACCAGGATGACGGTATAAACGGGTGGTTCTTTAAGAACAAAGATCGTTAAAGGACGTTATGAACAAAGTGAGCATTACTTTTAATGGCATTTTAACAGACCTTTTTGAATAGATTGGGTGACGTGGCCTTTATGAACGAGGTGAGCGTCATAAATTGGACGCGATGGTGTGCACTATGGATTTGTAGGAACCTATCAAAATGCAGCTTTCCCATAAAGATAGCTCTCTTTTCGAACTGAAATATTGGGCGCTTAAGAAATATAGGTCCACACCGGTTCGATCCCGATGCCTCTACAGAATCTCAGAAAAACGAGACTTGCAGGGCTAGTTTGAAAAATTTCATTTACAGGTGGACATCTAGAACTCGCCATAGAAAACTAAGGTCGTTTCTTTAAAAAAATGCAAAAATTGTTGGTCAATCGAAGTACTCCTTGATAAGCTCGCTCTTCCTATTTTAATAATTCGTATGTGAAAGAATACTTTAAGGTATGTTGGTGGCATTGAACATTATCATGTGATATGACTGAAATATGTTTGACAGCTGTCAATAAATAAACATTCATGTATGAAAAATCAGAGGTGCGAAACTATTACCTTTTTCCGGCCTATGGTCGAATCAATAAGTTCCTAGACGAAGCACAAAAAGAATATTTGAGTAACTTTCATACCCGTACCCGCAAGCAATGTATTCGCAGTTGGGCGACTAACCCACTGATCTATTCCGACCGTAAAAATTGTATATATATATATATATATATATATATATATATATATATATATATATATATATATAATATTTCACGTGTAACTGTTACATTGTCATTTTTCTAGAGAATACATGTTTATGAGGCTAATTGGTAAATATCTTGTTGATACGCCTTCACACAAGGTGTCTTAGAAACGCAAATCAAGATGGATTAAGCACTAAAAACCGTATAAATGATGGCTGTAACATAAAGGGTAAAGTAATAAACCTGTAAGGTACACCGGAGTAAGTATAAATGCGAGGTAAGTGGATCCTATGGTCATTATTACGAAATATACCATCAAAAGACGCAGTGTCAGTGTTGATTTGTGTGAACCATATATGCAACCCACTAAACAATGCGACTCCATGACATTAGCGCGCTTTGTTTATTCGTCAACGCATGCAGACATGCCGTTTCATGTCCATTCCGTCATCCGGCAAACGTGCTTCAAACTAGCACAAAATTCTCAATTTTTGTAGCCGAGACCAGCTGGTGGATCTAGTGAGTAAAATAATACTGTTCTTTATAGTATACGCTAACGGCTAACCGCTATTTTCGATAGTATCCGTTAATTGTTGCGGGTTCCTCTTGCCCCGTTATTTTGATGCGATCAGAAAAAATTGAATCTATAAATTTGGGAAAGTGGAACCTACTGATTTTGGTAGGTTCCACTTGTCCAATTAGTTTATTTTCGCAATTGTTTCAGTGAAATAAAATAGTAACAAATGAAAATTTGTACACTTTAATAATAATCTTGTAATATACAATAACTATTGGTTACGTTAATAATTTAATTCTCGATTTCAATCATGCACATAATTTTGTAAATAGAATACAATGCTGAAATAACTATTTTTCTTGCAGTTATGGTTCGCAATTATAAAAGGAAGAAAGGTCCTCCACCCTATACTGAAAGGGTTATGAAAAGGGCTGTTGAATACCGTGAGAAGTGGAAGCCTCACCCTGTATAGTGCGTCAAAAGTGTTCAAAATTCCGAAAGCCATACTATTCAAAAGAGTAAAAAAGTTGAGGGGTGTTAAAAACCAAACTGGCGGTAGACCAACTGCGCTTCCTATTGAGGTAGAAAATAAAATTGGAGAATGGGGCTTTGGCCTTTCGAAGAAATAATTTTTGCTTCTTGTCGCAGATTACGTCAAAGAAAATAAAATTAACACCCTTAAAAGATGGTATCCCAGGGGACGATTTCTTTCATTGATTCAAGAAAACTCATAACCTCGGTCAGAAGAACTCACAATGTGTTGAAGTTGTAAGAAAAAGGAGCGTGGGTCCCTGCATGATTTCCGCATATTTCAAAATTGCCAAGATGTTCCCCCTGATAGGATATGGAACAAAACCAGTTTTTGTTTAGATTCACCTAAAATTAAAGTTGCCGGAGAAAAGGGGAAGGCAGATTGCCGAGTAACAAGTGGTCCTGGAAAGGAAAACATCACGGTTCTGATGGGTGGTAACGCAGCGGGCAGTAAACTTTCGCCTCTCTTCGTTTATAAACGAAAACGTATGTGGGACTCATGGATTCCCGCCAAGGAATACGAATCTGAAGGATCGACATATGCAGCCGCTACGAATGGTTGGATGGAAGTTGAAACGTTTTACAATTACTTCGTGAACCCGTTTTTGACGAATTTTGGTGACGAGATACCAGTTGTTTTGGTATGTGATGGTCATGTTTCACATGTGAGCATAAAATTGATCGAGAGAGCGCTACAGGAGAATATTGTTATTGTGCCTTTTGCTGAAACAGTCACCTAAAATTGATCCAAAAAGAAAACGAGTTGGTGCTGGAGCATAAGTAATTACTTCATTTGATGTGGAGAAACTTCAGAATGCGAATGTCAAGAAAATCTAAAATACACACAAAAACATAATGGAAAAGTTGAAAGTCGTAGATTCAGATAACTCGGACGAAGAAAACTTACCTCCCTCCAGTAACTCAGATGATTACAATCTGGATGAAGAAATAGAAAATCACAGAGAACAAACTTACTTCAAGGAAGCTTTGAATAGTACCGATCTCAAAATTGACGATCGGGTCATTACAACGTTTTGCCACAAAAAGAAAACTCAAATGTACGTTGCGCAGGTTGTAGACACAGAGCCATGTCTAGAAGTCAACTTTGCCCGATCAACATTCCACTGGTCAGATGTCGATCATCCAAGCATTTTGAACCATCATGAAATATGAAATAACTACCGCCTCCAACATTTCATAAGAGAGGACGAATCACTTTAACGTGCCTTTCGACTCTTATACCATTATATCGTAATGTTAATATTGTTACTTCAAACGAACTGGAAATAAAAAAGGTGTTGACTATACAAGTCTTCATTCTCCTTTCATTTACACTTGCCCCGGCAGAAGATTTACGTTTTCAAAGGTAAAACAGGCCATCGGTTCCACTCACCCCGACATCCCGGGAATGTGGAACCTAATGTACTATTTTTCCAATTTATTTTGTTAGAAAAAATAATCATCAAATTCCTGTTTTTCTATCTCTCCAATAGGTATCTAGTAAGTCACCAATAACGTGCAAAAAAAATCATGAATATAGGTCACTTATTGTATTCAAAACACCGGTACAAAGTTGGAATTTAAATTTTTGCGGTTCCACTTACCCCAATGTACCTTAGCAAACAGATAAAAAAATAAGAAACTTTGCTCTAGCGTATTTTCAAAGGAAATATAATTTGAACACTCCAAAAAGAAATCGAAAAGTTTTCCCACGACACTGGTTTAAAAAAGTGTCGCATTGACAAAATTTATTATAAGTACAAATCCCGAATGCACAACCGCCCAACCTTATTTATTTAATGTTTACTTATTATATATATATATATATATATATATATATATATATATATATATATATATATTATTCCAAAATATAACTTGTTGCTCGCATTTTTTAAACAATCCATCCTTACTTAAACAATGTTTAGAGTTAAACATGGGGGCCACGAAAAGTTTATAATCACAATTAACAACATATCATAAGATGGTGCTTATTAAATAATTGTAATGATCATTACCTCTTTACTTGCTTCGAGATGTAATTACTTCCACATCCAACAGATGGTAAGTACTGTATCGCTAAAAAATTTGCTCAATCGTTTTAAAATGTTCGAAAACGTCCAAAAACAAAATTTGAGCACAAAAAATCGCGCGCGCGTGCGTGCGTGTGTGTGTGCGTGTGCGCGCGCGCTCCATAACTTTCGAAGGACTTAAAACATCAACTTGAAATTTGACACACATATAGATGTCAACTACCCAAAGCGACTGATTGTTTTTGGTGTCAGTGAGGTATGGGGAAAGGGGTAAAATTGTTAAATTTTTATTTTTTTAGATTTTTTTACTTTTAATATGTGATTAGTAATATAATTGTGAGTATTTTTGTCCCTATAATTTTTCTGTACAACAAACGGCTTACAAGATATTAGCGTCACTTTAAAAAAACCGGTTTTTCCTAAATCTCTCCGGAACTACTTAACATATTCAAAAAGTGAAAATACCATTACATAGGAAATAAAATTTCTGACAAAGTGTTCTTAGAATTTTTTAGAAATTTTTGTCATTTTCGAAATATTTCCAAAAAACTCGATTTTGGAACCCGTCTACACGATGTTTTTGAAATTGGTATTAGATAGAAAATCAAATTTCTGATCGAAAAACATTTTTGTAATTTTTTTGTAAAGTTATTAGAGTTAAAAAAAACGATTTTTTGAAGTGGAAGTATTAATACAATTTGCAGCGGTTTTTTAATATATGGAAAAATGTGTTGGCTTTCTTCTAAAGTGGCATTAACTAGTGCTCCTATTTACGCGGTGTAAAATACTTGAACTGCGTTAGGTGTGAATCCTTGCACACGTTTTCGAAAAAATGGGAGACTTCTACTCCCAAGAAACATTGCAGGAATTATTTTTATTTGTCAACGGTAAAAATATAAGATCAAGTCTAAGAGTGCTACTGACCAGGAGCAAAAGCACATTAGCATTATGATCATCAAATTTAATTCTACCGCTGAAAATGATAAGATTATCATTCAACGACTTTACTAAGTATGGTGACTAACTAATAGTTTGAACGAATAGTTGGCTTGAAATAAGTAAATGAATAAAGTTGTTATACCGAATAAAAGTTATTAGTCTACTTAAAATCTTAATAAAAGAATGGTTCTGGATATATGAACATCGGTTGTACTCTCACTATTTTTTGCCCTTATCTTTATTTTCACTAACGATGTACAAATCACTTCTTAGCTCACACTCCACAGTTATATTAATGGTTCTAACGAAATTGTAGATTAACACCAAATGGTAGTATCATTGTTACCATTTGACAACGTTTCTATGTGTACATTAATTATCGTTGAAATCTACAAATGTTAGCAATAAATGTGGGAGTAACAAATTAGTACCCAATTGACACCGTATTACGATTAAGCATTCATTCCAGACTATTGTGATATCCGTACCATTTAAGCCCAAATTATGATATACCATTCATCCCGATACCATGCTTGGTTGTAAGGTTTCCGTGATTTTCATAACGTTTAAGTCCAAATACTTTTATAAACAATGCGACCAAAAAATTTCATTTATTACAAATAGGCACCAAAATTATAATATACTAATCGCCTGATTTCATGCTTCGTAACAGGATTTTCGTGATTTCCATAATGTTATGTTCTCAAATATTATAAAAAAACTCGAGTAATAAATCATGTCGATGTCGGTGGGCATATGGCTATTAATAATTACTTTTACAAAGTTATTTGAAATGCAAAAGTGTTAAAGGTCTCACAACAGTATACCGGTAATTAATAAATGTCGTTTGTTTGAAAATTACACAAAGACAATATTAAATAATTCATTTTATCTTATCTAATGTACGACCTATATAATCATAACGCATACATACTTTATAACCGATTGAGTAGTACAACGTAATTGGTACCCTCTTATCTACCGGATATGATAAAAGTTTTATTTATAATTTAGTTGTTAGATAGCACATACACGGAACGAATACAATTATGTTAATGCAAAAAAAAAAATAATTTCCCAATATTTTGAAAAAAATACTAATACCAATGCACTCACCAAACATGCGCTGATAACTTGTATACTGCTATTTAAATGGACATACCTGCAACAAGAAACAATGTTATAACAAATTTAATGAAAAATAATTCTAAGTTTTTGTTACGAACGAATAAGTACTCTAGCAAAGTACAGGTCGTAGGTTCAATCGAGGTAAACTTTTTATTTATGTATTTAATAAAATTAATAATTTTTAATGAAAAATAGTTTTTGAGAGATATGCTTGTTTAAGTTATTTTTACCTCAATCTATGAGACGCCTGAAAAGATAAGATAAATGTGGTGGAAAAGTCTAACAAAATTAGTTTTAGTTTAAAATGAGCGATTTGGAAAAAATTACATGTAAATTGTGGCAATCCCCAAAGTGGTGGATCACATCATTCAATGAGTTTCCTGAACCAATTAAATTATTTCTACTGAAAAGCTATGAGCACGCGCCCCATCGTTCTAAACATGTCTAAATGATGTTTTTTCGATAAATTACTTCAAACAATCGTCTATTGCAATCGAGCGAAGCAAGTGGTAGTTAACAAAGCCAGACTTCTATAATACTCATTTCGATATAGTTGTAAAAGTTCTACACCGTGCGCTTTTTAACAAATAATATGTTCGTAACGTTGACTTTGAGCTTAGAATTTATTTAAATTTTTGCCCCTTCTTCAACAACTAATAAAACCATTCCAGTCAAACTGGAAAATTATCCAAAATCGTCAAATTTTCCAATTTGTTTTTGGTACTCAATTGTTGCTTTGATATTTACTCACAAGTTTCGATATATTTTATAGGAATTCTTATTATACCCATCCAAAGTTTCGTCTGAATAAACTAAAAAGAAAATAAATCTTCTTTAGGAGCTTATAAACTATAAAGCAATGTACATATCGAATGGGCAACAGTTGTCTGTAACAGTTTATAAAACACACATGTGGATTTAGATTTAACTTCATGATAACAATTGTCAAAGGAACAAAAATGTTTTTGTAAGGTCATACATCAAAGTGACGAATACGACATAATAACATTTACACACACTAATTCAAAATGTCATAATAACTGGGGCGTTGGTAACAACCCAATTCTAATATTCGCCAACCTTGCGAAAAAAAAAACAGAAATTTAAAATTTTCTCCACTACTTAAAACTATCCTTTTTTTGACCGATCAACATCCTTTCTAATTTTACAATCTCTGAATTAAACGTTGTGGTGTTATTCCGGGAGACACTCAATTCTGGTAATTTATAAAAATGTTTATGCATGTTTGTCCAATATCTAACTCGAAATCAGAGCATGCAAGTTTTAGAAAACAAAACAGTTATTTCGTAAACGGTTGATATTATTAAACAAAGATAAACGTTTTCTTTTGCAAATTAAATAAAATTTAGATTTTCAGAATTGCTTTGATTTTCAGAATTGTTATAGGCTTTTAGAGAAGAGTTCCCTTAACGGAGAAATCATACCTGTCGACCTAGATTGAGTCGTTATTGTGCTATTAAAAAAAACAACGAGGAAACTTTGATGATATATTTCAAAAATTAAAAATTGTTTACATTTTTTTTTTTGGACAGATAGTAATCCTTTGACTCTTTTATATAATCTGTGGTTTAAACGTTGATTTTATTAAAAAACGATACGAGGAGTTTCTTGCAAATTAAATGTGCCTTCTAACCGTCTACTCAAATTTAAATTTTACTTTTTCGAAATAGTTTTGGGCATTTTAGAGATGAGTTCCCCTAACGGACAAATCTTGCATGTCAAATACGATTGAAATCGACCGAGTCGTCTTTGCGCTAATTAAAATAACGGCCAACTTTAACGACATATTCAAAAAATTAAAAACTGTTTACATCATTTTTTGACAGATCGTAATCATTTGACTGCTACAATCTATGAAGTTGTCAGTGTTATTCTTAAGCACCCTGTATATCTATTACCCCGTTATCAAACACCATACATCAGTTCTACATACATAAAGACAAAATTTACATCGATTGGGGCTTGAATCTCAATAGCGCAGTTGGTTAGCACGGTACTCTAGCAAAGTGCAGGCGTAGGTTCAAATCCTACTCGAGGTAAACTTTTTACTTATGTATTTAATAAAATTAATAATAATTTTTAATTACCATACACATAGATTTCTCAAGGTCACATTTCACTTGATCTATTAGAAGTGTTCTAAAAGAGTAAAAAATGTAGTTTTTTTTTTGAACTAAAAAATTTTCGTAATCGAAAGGATATGAAAAACTTCATACAAAATTTGCATGCTCTTAGAGATATTCTCAACATAAATTTCAAGATCGTAGATACACATATATTAAAAAAGGAATTTTTTTTCAAATGGGCGTGATATTGGATGTTTATTGGCTTAAATATAATTGTTTATTCTCTTTTCAACGTTTCAAGCTATGTTTAATTTAAAAAGTACTAATTAAATACCAAATTATTTTGAAGAAAATATAACTAAGAAATGTTCAAAATGCTGTCATTATTACTTAGCCAAATAGTTTCTACATAAAGACAAAATTTACATAGATTGGGGCTTGTATCTCGATAGCGCAGGTGGTTAGCGCGGTACTCAGGCAAAGTACAGGTCGTAGGTTCAAATCCTACTCGAGGGTAAACTTTTCATTTATGTACTTAATAAAATTTAATAATGATTAATAATTTAGTTAAAAAAAAATAGAATTGCCATTAGTATGTTGGAATCCGTTTGCGTTTGCAATGTATGCATTACAAAAACGCGTTTCATAGAGCTCAACGTTGAAATTGATTTTAGTTATGTAGGTATGTACACCAACATAAAATTCAACATAACCTGCTTCTATCAGAAATGTGACTAATTAAAAGTAATATTCTTCTTCCCTGAATTTGCAATGTGATTGATAAAACAGGAGAGTTTATGTTTATTTCAGATAAGTTTTGGGTACCAGAATTAAGTTTTTTCGGTATGTATCTCGTTTCTCGCACTTGCAATAACCATCTGTGTTTTCACTGCTGGTGAAATCAGGTTTCTAGAAGAACCTTACGTTATACGAATTAAAACTGTCTTGGATTTTTAGCATTTATATACGAGGGCCACTATCTATATTTTGAGCCTTGGCAACACTGATTGCAGTTAGGCGTTTTACGTTTCCATAGAAACGTCTGACATTGTTGCCAATAACATACTTCAAACTTTTTGTCGATAGCGTTATTTGTGTTGTTTACGGTTACTTGAAGATTGCGTATGAGCAAAGAAATGGAATTAAGTCGTGAACATTTTCGTGCGATGATTTATTACGATTTTCGACGTGGATTACCAAGACAAGAGTGCATCGATCAACTTACTTCCACATTTGGCAATGAAGCTCCATCCTTTGCCACTGTGAAACGCTGGTATAACGATTTTAATCGTAGCCGCCTTTCGCTCACTGACGAAATTCGCGAAGGTCGTCCAAAACCAGTTGTTATTCAAAAAAACATTGATGATATGCAAAAACTAATAATGCAAGATCACCATGCGGCATACTGTGAAATTAGGGAACCGTAGGCATTGGTTCCACCAGTATATATAAAATAATACACGATCATTTAGCTATGAAAAAGGTTTGTTCTCGTTGGATCCCACATAATTTGACGAAATCTCAAAAAGATGCTCGCGTCGACAAATGCTCGAGAAATACAATGGCGGTGCTTCAAAAGACGTATATAATTGTAACAGGTGACGAATCATCTATATATGCATACGACCCGGAACGTAAACAGCAGTCGACTGTGTGGGTGTTTTAAGATGAACCAAATCCAACAAAAGTTGTTCGCGCTCGAAGCATATTAAAACAAATGGACGCCTGTTTTTTTGGAAAAACTGGTCATGTAGCAACTGTGCCTTTAGAGGAACGTAAAACGGTCAATTCTAAATATTACACAACCATTTGTTTGCCGGAAGTCTTCGGTAAAATGCGGAAAACAAACAAGCGCCATCGGATCGTTCTTCATCACAACAATTCGAGCTCTCACACATCTCGTCTAACAACCGATTATTTGAACACTCAAAAAATCGAATTGATGGGTCATCCGCCGTACAGTCCTCATTTATCACCCAATAACTTCTTCTTGTTCCCGAATGTCAAGAATAAATTGTGTGGACAACGATTTTCGTCGGCGGAAGAAGCCGTTGATGCGTTCAAAACTCATGTTATGAAGGTGTCTCAAGAAGATTGGAAAAAATGCTATGATAAATAGTACGAAAAGATTGCAAAAGTGTATTTATCATAAAGGAGAATATTTTGAAAAACAATAAAGCAATTTTCAATGACAAATTACTGTTATTTCATTGTTAGGCTCAAAATATAAATAGTGGCCCTCGTAACAATAACGATATTATTTGTGGGTATAAGGAAACAATCATAATCTTAGTATTACATTACGCATGATTAACGTAATGTAATTGTTTTCACACTCATAACAGCATGAACCATTTTTGTTTTTTATTGTATTTCACAATAAGGTGCTATCAGATATGCCATCCACAATATTTTCGGTATTGTTCATTAACTTTGAGGAATTCGTGTATGTAAATTTGCTAACAATTAACAATTGTAAATGAAAGTATCGAATGTTATTCCATTCCAAATAAGCCAAATTGAAAGTGAAAATGTAGCCCAACCTCTCAGATTTCAATGAATTTTGTTAGTCAATTTGAGAAATTTCCCCAAAATTTTGGAAAGATTCGTTTACATATTTACTTGAAATTTTTCTATTATAATGAAAATTTTGTAGATTCAGATGTCGTGGTTAGATTTCATATTCGACGTCAATATAATGATGTTCAAACGCATTTAGAAACAGGGTTACAGCGTTGATCAATTCAATCAACGGTTACAGCTCATTACTATATGAACATTACTCATTACAACTAAAAGAGAAGTTTTCCAAATATGAAATAAAAATCTTAAGTGTTCGAGTTTAAAAAAAAAGTCATTCTAAGTAACTTTTATTTTTAATTTTTATTTTTAACAAAAAAACATTATTTTAGCGATTACAGGCACTTATATTAAGAGCGTTCTGTTACTCTATACTATAAAAATGAAGGTCTATTCATCATTCCTTTGATAAGTAGGCAATTCCTACCGATTGAGTTCAGATGAAAACTTTAAAAGTGTTATATAGTAAATAGTATAATAAAAAACAAGTTTCATATGACCCATTTTTATTGCACGAGTCCAAGTTTAGAAAACGAACTGCGTAGTTTTTTAAAGGACGAGTGCGCCAAAAGTCATAAGAAACAAATTTTTTATATTTTATCTATTTTACATATTTCAATTCAAAATTACAATTAAACTTTTATTAGATTTAGCAAATTTTTGTTTGAGGGGTTGGCATGTTGAGATTGCTATAGTCACTAGTAAAAGTAGGGGAGACCGGAGTTGGTTGTCATAAGGGGTAGGTTGGCATTATGGTTTTAAATCACGCGCCGTTTCAACTAGAACATTGTGCCTCGACCTTTGTGAGTAAAAACCGTTGGCGCTTTATATTCCTACACTTTCAGTCGAAGTTGTGAGGTTGAATAGCGAACTAGGTGTCGATTTGTGATTATAGAGGTGGTGAGTAATTTTCCGTTTTTATATATTTTTCTTGCCGCAATGTGCAATAATTATTTTAAAATATTTTCTATCATGTAGTACGCAAGTATACAAATTGTTCTACATTGTAACGTTAGCAAACTTAGCAGCCATTTTAGTTAAACAACCGCCATTGGTGTTGGTTGGCAGTTTGTGAATGGGGTTGGTTGGTTGGCAGTTTGTGAATGGGGTTGGTTGGTTGGCAGTTTGTGAATGGGGCAGGTTGTCATAGTATGCCAACCTGGCCCGTGTATTTGTATGAAATTGATAGACACCTATTAGGTACTTTACTCACGTATATATATATATATATATATATATATATATATATATATATATATATATATATATATATATATATATATATATAGTTAATTGCCTATAATGGTTGGTTTTAAGGTATCTTGAATAAGCCCATTTAACCCAGATATTTCCTCCTGAGGAGTTTATGGCTGCTAAAGCTACAGATCGGCCAATGCAAGCTGCTGTATCCACTGAGCAGTGTCGACTGGAGCCAAATCAAGTTACTGTACAAACTAATCAGCCTCTACTTGACAACTCTATTTGTGGAACAGAGTGTTCAGCCCTCACTGGAGCTAGTTTATGTTACTCCACCAAGTAATCAACATATTCGTTAGGCAGCTCAGGCTAAATCATATTATGTCCCTCCTACAATTCCCAGCACGAAATTTTATAATGCTGAACCAAGAACTACGGTTACGTCATCTACTATTAATACTTCGACTACATCATCTGCTCATAGTTCTTTTTCTGTCATTCCAACAGCTTCAACTTGTAACATCAATTTCAACGACCATTTACTAGAATAGTAAAGAGCGCTGCCTGAAGCTAGCGATAGAAAAACACAAAGTAAACGAGAAAGAAAAAGACGTTCCACTGCTCCTCTCACAGACACACTAGTCGAAACTGATTTAGAAGAGGAGAAAAAGGCAGCACAGGAGAAGAAAGCAACGGGTGATGCCAGAAAACAAAAAATAATGACAACAAAATCTGCTTCCACAAGTAAAAAGTCTGTTGATTGTGCTAAAAGGGATTTATTTAATAGAAAAAAAAACAACAAATAAACAGTCATTTCCTGAATTATCGTCAGATGAAGATTCAGACCAAGATACATTCTGTCTGGTTTGCATGGAGCCACAGTCAAATAGTTGCCCTGGAGAAAACTGGATCAAATGTATTAAGTGCTAATTCTGAGCACATGACGAATGTGCCGAAAGTTATCTATCATATAGATGCCATAACTGTTATTCTGATTGCGACTGAAACAACAATGTTCCTAACCTGTAGTTTTAATTAAATTTGTTAATTTTTTATTTTTAATTCTTTTTATTCAAATTTTATTATTTCCAACGTTCCTAATAAATCCACTTATACATATTTTTAGTTTGTGTTATTTTTATTATCTACAGGTATTGTGTATCTTTTCAAACATACGTGTTATAGCCATATACCAACCCACCTCAACCGGTATGACAACCTGCCCCGACAACGGGGTAGATTGTCATATGTTGCAAGCTTACGCTTAATATTTTACATGGGCCTCTTGGAATTAATCTAGAGATCTGATATTTGGAAAAAATATCAATTATGGTCCATGTTATTTTATAGCAGCATACTCAGTTCATTACAAGTAATTATAAACTCAAAAAAAAATCAAAACCTCAAAACTATGACAACCAACCCCGGTCTCCCCTAATTATCCGCCAACCATAACAAATATGATCATACATTACCAATATCAAAAATAAATAAATGTTCAGTATCATACAGTGAAAACCCATTAGGGTTTCATAATAGACTTACAATAGCAAAATAGAAAAAAATGTGTATAGTTCTCCTTTTTTTTGTTATTTAGTAGAAAAATGTATACAGTGCGCTTATTAAATACATATAAAACAAATAAAAAATACTATTAAAAAAAATTGGGCGTTGACCTCATCCACATATTTGCGATTTCAACAATTTAATTACTGTTTTAAACACAAAATTAATAAAAACAATAACTCCTAAAAAATATTTTAATTCTCTCCTCTGTTAAACGCACCTTCCTCGTTTGTTAAAGATTTTGATATTTACAAATAATAGCATGGAAATACATAATAAATGACATAAATCTAATTAAATAACAGGTATTCAAATAAACGTTGACAATTCCAATAAGTGCGGGACGTGTCACATGTTCTGTAAAATTCCTGTCTTTTTTTTTGTAAAATATTCCTTTTTAGATTTGTTGTTTTTATTAATTTTATATTTAAACTAGTGATTAAATAGTTAAAATATTATATTCAATGTTCATAAAAAAAACTAGATCCCCGAAACGCTTGAGCGAATTTGGAAAATTTAAAGGTCATTGTACACAAAATTAAACGGCGAAAATGATCCTGCAAAAATATTTTTGGGTTGCTATTTGATAAATATATATTGCGTCATTGATTTATTAATAATATTAAAAGATGCGCACTATTTAAATCAATGTGTCCCTTTTGTTTGTTTTTTTTTTTTTTATTAATAAAATATTAAATAAATATTAATAAAAACTCGAATCACTTTCTACAATGTGTATCTCGAAAATTAATGAACATTCCTTTTCAAATTTGTGGAAATTTCCTATTCCTCAATTGACTAATTGAATCAATGTACAAGGTTTCATTGAAATCTGAGTGGGTTATATCACCTGGATGAAGTGGCATGGAATCACCCTCGAGAGGTTATGTAGTGCTATTTTATTCTAACTACAATATAGTAGACCTTATTTTAATATATTTAGGGTAATTTGTAATGCTTTAATACCAAATGAAGTTTAATAATCTACATTCGAATCTAACTAGATAATACTAAATACCAATGTTGCCAATCTATATGCAAATTAGTATGAAAATTCATATCTTAGATGACAAATGGAATTTACTCTTTCACAAATTGTTCAATATAAATACGCAAAATAGAAAAAAATAGTATAAAACTTGTTTCCTCATATATTATTGTTCTTCATTTAAGATGTATTCATAGTTATTTGTATAACTAGACTAGAAACGATAGATTTGTCAGTGTAAGCAAATGTGAATCTGTTATTTTTAGTTGTGTTGACAGCATTAAACATCAACATCAAACGGCTTCAATATGTATGTCAGCTATCAGTAAATGTTCATGTATGAAAAAGCAGTAGCACCGAACAAAAAATGTTGACGTTTTGCCCGTCCATGCCAAAAAACAATGAGTTTCTGAACGATTTTGGGGATTAGCAAATCTTTCTTTTTTTCGTGGTTTTTTAAGTTAGAGAGATATTTGACCGCGAATTATTGCTAATCCGTTATGAATATGAAACTTTTCTGAAGGGATTCTAAATTAACATGCAAACCAGTACAATACCGCCCATTTAACAATTCATCTATTAGCTCAAGTGCGTTCTCTCCAGATTTACCATCAGACAATAATATTTCTAAATCCTTACAATATTTAATTAACTCGTTTTTAGATAATTTTTTTAATTATGTAAATGGAACAAAAATTGAATATGATTGCTGTAGGGATTCATCAAATGTAAAGTATTAATAGCTTGATCCATTGTAAAAAAATAAAACTATATTTTTCGTTGAACTCTGTGCGCGGTTGTGGTGCTTTTTTAAGTTAGAGAGATATTTGACCGCGAATTACTGCTAATCCGTTATGAATATGAAACTTTTCTGAAGGGATTCTAAATTAACATGCAAACCAGTACAATACCGCCCATTTAACGATTCATCTATTAGCTCAAGTGCGTTCTCTCCAGATTCACTATCAGCCTATAATAGTATTTCGAAATCCTTACAATATTTAATTAACTCGTTTTTGGATATTTTTTTTAATCCTGTATGTGGTACAAAAATTGAATATGATTATTGTAGGGATTCATAAAATGTAAAGTATTAACAGCTTGATCCATTGTAAAAAAATAAAACTATATTTTTCGTTGAACTCTGTGCGCGGTTGTGTTAGCTTGACATCAGCTGGGATGCTAATAACGTCGGCGAGTTCCTTTACATCACAGAGCATTTTATTAAAAGCCTCATCCGAACGAAGATTCTTGAAACAATTTGTACAATTTTTTATTAGCTCGATAGCGGATGATAAATCTTAGTCTTTGATCTGCAATAGCTTGCTGATCGGATTAACACAATTTAAGATTGTACCAAATTACAATGGAGCATAAAAATTTAATTTGTTTAATACAGTGCAATAGGCAAGAAGCCTCACCTCTTATAGAAGTGTCAATTTCAGTATCGTCATAAATACTTAATAAAGCATGGTAAACGATTCCCAATTTGTATCTTAAGGGTACTAGAGCTTCTACTCGACTTTCTCTACGAATATCACTCAGTGGTTTTAAAGTTAGTCGCTTATCATATCTTAATAATATGGCCCATCTAAGGTCGACGAAGCAAAAAAACAAGTAAATTTTTTTAAGTGTACTAACAAAATTGCGGGTTCTAAGGACGCCTTTTCCATATCGTTGACGACTAAAGTTAAAGAGTGGCTACTACATACCGAGTAAAATGCTCGTGGATTAATTTCCGTTATTCTAGGTTGTACCCCTAATTGTCACCTTTCATCTTGCCTGCGTTGTCATAAGCCTTGCCTCTCATATCCTACAAACTTAATCCCAATTTTTTTTAATTTTTCAATTATTACATTTTAAAGTTTTTGTCCTGTCGATCTTTTAACTAAAAGGAAACGTAAAAAGCTTCCATTAATCTTAATGATAATATCATTGGGGTTAGATGTCACTCGACACATATCCAACTAAAAATGTCATTTGTTCTATCTTACTGACATCAGGAGTACAATATAAAATGATGGAAGAGTATTGAGATTGCTTAATTTCGTCAATAATATGTGAATGTAAGAAATCAATCAGTTCGGTATACTATACAGTAAATATTCTTTAATGGAGAAACTGAAATATCAAAAGTAGAATATAACTTTTTCTATTATGATCAAAATGGAGGTGGCCAGTTACGACATTATCACCTCAACATACTTGAATTTTCATACCAGTGCATACACGTCATGGATATTTTACTTGGTGACTACTGCTGTCAGACTGCAATTGGAACTAAGTAAAATTCCAATGTTCATCAAAGAGTTCACATTAATATGGTGTTATGAGAGAAAGTCAGTACGTGCATTATTACACTGGAACTCTAAACATGGATTTTCTCTGTATGCATTTTATGAGGTTATTCAAATACAAGAGTATCTAATGTCAATATTGATTTCAATACTTCTGACCCTTGTCCGCAGAGCATAACTGAAGATGAATCAAAACCTTCAAAAAAATTCGGCTGCCTAAATTATGAATTTCCTTAGTAATAAGATTAACATAATAATTACCACTGGGGAGTCTTAAAAAATTAAAAAAATATTATTATTTGCATTTCACCTTAATTGCTGAGTGGCAAACATTCCAACCATAATATTAATTAAGCCTAAAAATTCAAACATACCTTACAGTTAAACAAATATCAAAATATCACATTTGGAAAATAATGTATCCGGTAGTAGGACGATACCGTTAGTAGGGAATGCTACATCGTCCGGGGCACGATTTGGCCAGTAACCGGTCTGCTCGCTATGATATTACTCAAGAAAACAATACAACTGCCTCGGATCGACCTGGCTACAAGGGGCGGTCAAGGTCGAAACAGACAGGCCCCGTTGCTGACGACTGTGCAAGGAATGAATGGCGAGTCGGTACGTGGAATGTTAGAGGTATGCATGGTAAAGAATTTGAAATTGCGAATGTAATGTACGAAAGACACCTTGATATTCTATGTGTATCGGAGACAAAGCGCAAAGGAAAGGATGCTGTGGAGATGGAGGATGGCAGCCTGGCACTATGGTCAGGAGTTGAGACGGAGGTGCATGGTGCAAAAGGAGTTGGGGTGATCATAAGTGAAAGAGCGAAAAGATGTGTTAAACAGTACGAATTAGTATCTCCCCGGGTAATATGGGTTAGAATGAAAGTGGAGTTTCGAAGAATTTTTCTTATTGCATGCTATGCACCGGTGAATGGAGAAAGAGACCAGGAGCGTGAGAACTTCTGGAATGAAGTAGAGAACGTGCTGAACGTATGTAAGCCAAACGAAAGAGTGATTATATTGGGGGATATGAACGGATGGGTGGGTGTACAGAGAGAACATAGTGAACGCGTTCTAGGAAAGTTCGGAGACCAAAGAACCAATGAGAACGGTGAACACTTGCTGAACATCTGTGTGGAGAGAAGCCTGTTTGTATCCAATACGTGGTTCAAACATAAAATGTGCATATGTATACATGGCAAAGAGGTGAATCTAAAAGTATGATAGACTTGATAGTGTATGATGAACGGCTTAGAAACTTGGTGAAAGACACAAAAGTAATGCGCGGAGCGAGTGTGGATCGGACCACTTTTGGTGGTATCGAGAGTGTGTTTAGGGCAAAAGTGGGTCTGGAGAAGGAAAGCAAACGTAGTGCGAACGTCCAGAATTAGGGTTGACAAACTAGTGGATAATGGTGCGAGAATGAAATACGTAGATGCTGTGAATAAAGAGTTTAATGTGAATGAAACAGTGCGGAACGAACAAATAAAAGACACTGACGTTGAAAGTGCATGGATAAGCTTGAAAAACTCTGTTGTCAATTGTGCCGTGCGAATATGTGGAAGAGTCATTGTAGGTACACAGAAAAATGTGCTTGGTGGAATGAGTCGGTAAAAAGGCAGTAAGTAAGAAAAAGATGCGTACATGGCAATGATTGCTGCAAAAATGAGACTGAGAAGAAACGATTGTATGAGGTGTACAGATTAAGAAACAAAGAAGCGAAGGAGGCAGTGAGAATAAGTAAAGAGGAAGTGATGGCTGTAGAAGGAGAGAAAATGCAGAATGATTTTGAGGAAACAAAAACTCTTCTGGAAATGGGTCAAAATACAAAACGTGGCCCAAAACAGAACGCTGCAGGAGTGATGAATGATAGAAACGAAATAGTATGGGACGATTGTGAAGTGAGGAAATGCTGGCAAGAATATTTCGGAAACCTGTACAGTAGTGAGGAAAGTAAGACTGAAGGGTTAAATGAGGAGAATATAGAAGAAATGATGAATGAAACTGAGAAGGATATTGGAATAAATGAGGTAGAGAAAACGGTAGGAAGGTTGAAAAACGGCAAGGGAGCAGGCGTAGATGAAATCACTGGTGAAATGCTCAAGTATGGTGGTGCAAAGCTTATACGAAGATTGCGTGAATTATTCAATGTATGCCTTATGTGTGGAAAAGTGCCGAGTGATTGGAAGAGCGCGATCATTGTACCATTGTATAAAGGTAAGGGGAACAAGAGTGATTGTAAGAACTACAGAGGAATAAGCTTGCTCAGCGTACCTGGTAAAGTTTTTGGAAGAATACTGATTGATAGAGTACGAGAAACTACACAATCTAAGATGTGGGATGTGCAAGGTGGCTTCATGCCAGGGAGAGGATGTGTCGATCAGATGGTTGGTCTCCAGCAGGTGATCGAAAAGTGTTTAAAGGTAAAAAAGAAGTTGTACTGTGCGTTTGTAGATCTGGAGAAAGCATATGACAGAGTTAATAGAGAGAAGATGTGGGAAATATTAAATGAATATGGCGTAAATAAAGGTCTAATAAATGGAATAAGGGCAGTATACAACGGTAGTCGGGCATGTGTTAGGGTGAGAGGAGGTGTGAGTGAATACTTTAATATTGAGCAAGGAGTGCGACAAGGCTGTGTGATGTCACCGTGGTTGTTCAATATATACATGGATAAATGTCTTAGACAAGCATGTAACGATACAAATGGTGTAATGGTTGGTGACGTAAATGTACGACTCCTGGTATATGCAGATGACACAGTCTTATTAAGTGACAGTGCGGATGAGCTGCAAACCGCTCTGAGGAAGTTTGATACAGTCTGTGTGAGCATGGACCTAAAGGTAAACGTGAACAAAACTAAGATTGTGGTGTTCAATCGGGAAGGTGGAAAGGAGAGTAGAGTATTTACTCTGCAAGATGAAATAGTGGAGCAAGTGGACGAGCTGGTATATCTCGGTAGAATGTTTACTGCAGATGGTACAATTGAGAGCGAGATTGGACGAAGGGTCAATGCTGGAAGGAAAGTGATTGGAAGTATGTGGACGATAATGAGAAATGAAAGCATGAGTCTAGCTGCGAAACGAGCAATCTATAATGGCGTATTCGTCCCGTCAGTACTGTATGGAAGTGAGACATGGGTATGTCAAAAAAAGCACGAAAGAAAAATAAATGCCGTGGGTATGAGATTTCTGAGAAGCGCATGTGGTAAAACGAGACGGGACAAGATAAAAAATGAATGCATAATGAAGGAGTGTGGTGAGGAAAAGACTATGATGGATAGATATAAAAGTTGTACATTACGTTGGTTTGGTCACATTGAGAGAATGAACAACGCAAGATTAACGAAACAAATATATGTGGGTGAGGTTAGGGAAAGGCCGGTCTGGTAGGCCGCGTAAAACTTGGCTGAATGTAGTAGAATCTATGATAAAGGAAAGAAAGATAAGGAGTTTTAAAAACAAAAGGGCATGTCAGAGACTATGTATGAATCTTGCGGAAGCTATGGAGGTATGCGGAGATAGGAAAGCATGGAGAAAGATTGTGAATGAAAAATAAATAAGAGGCAGGGATTGTTTTGCCTACCCCGCAAGGGAATGGCGTGAAGGTTAAGAAGAAGAAGAAGAAAATAATGTAAAGTTTAAATTCAAATCAGACTCAACGCTATGAATTATGTCATTAGATAGAAGCTATTGTAGCATGCCAAAAAAATTTTGATTGAAAATACAAATATGCGTAGACTAACTTGCAGTTAATTGTGTAATTTCATTATGGGTCCAAGTCGTAAATAAATAGTATTAATTATTAACTAACTGGATCCTTTCACGTTTTCAATAGAAGAGATAAGTTCAGAGCTCCTTGACATTTTTCAAGACATATTACCAATTAATTATACACTTTCGGAAATTGGATTTTTCTGATATTAATTAATGTTGAACTTAAAACCCGTACAAATATATACCTAACTTGATGTCATCACGTAAATTATTTATTATTAAGGAGAAATGGATTCTGTTACAGTACAAGAATTAGCTAGCCTAGAATGAAGTTCACAAATTATAAATAAAATAATGAAGTTAGATGAAAATGACAGAAATAACTAATTACTGAGAGCACGTGTATCAAGTACCTTATTTATAACATTTTCTTGACTAACCTAAAGTTACCTTTTTATAAGAAAGTTCGAAGATACTGTACTGTAATTAAATAATTCGATATAAGCTTTCTTTTAAAAATTCCTGCCAATTTATCGATTCTTTATGAAACTCTTCACAACTTTTGGGCTACTTAATAATTATATTAACTCCAAAGGACAATCACTATAGAGTGAGATGTTGAATCTTCAATGAACTATGCACTTCTATTAATACTTTCTTTTATTATACATAGGAATGTAATGTCTACAGTAAACTGTACGGGTATTCCACTAAGGTCGGACAGCGGGTGTACCTTGGTTATCGCAGAGCTTTGGCCAAAAAAAAAGAAGAAAAAGCTGAAAAGAATATTCAAGCTCATAGGATGGCATTCAGGATGTATAATAGGTGCACTAAATTAGAAATATTATTTCACAACTTCTTAAACAGTTTCCGAAAAAAGCAAAACTATAATGAATAAAAACGTAAATAGGCGTTATTTGCAAATGACGCAAAAAAAAAATTTTTTTCACTACTAATAATCGAAAATCAATGTTAAAATTATTTTCTAATTTTTGTGAATGTATTGCAGTTATAAAAATTATTATTAATTTTATTAAATACATAAATAAAAAGTTTACCTCGGGTAGGATTTGAACCTACGACCTGTACTTTGCTAGAGTACCGCGCTACCAACTGCGCCACCAAGGTTCAATAATAATTTTTAATTACATATTTACCTTTGAACTTATTCGTTCATAACAAAAACTTATAATAATTATTGCAGTTATAGTTTATCGTGTGTTTATTACAGTACAATTATGTATATAGTATGTATACATTTAACGTTGATGATTAACTAAACAGTAAAATTAATAGGCGCTGAATAAAACTAGTATTTATAGATAGGCACGATTAGAATTTACTATATATAAACTTATAACCAGAAACTTGTTTTGTCGATTTATAACCATAAACTTCATATTTATACTTTTAATTCCACAGTATTTTGGATTTTTCGTGAACAAATTATAACTTGTTTGGGGTTGTAGCGTCCCCTAGGTACCCTATCTGGAAAAGTGAAATTAGAACCTATTTGCAATAATGCAAATTCAAGAACAAAACAATCGCTAAATAATTAAAAGATTAGAATTATTTACAAGTCTGATATTTAATAACTCGCAAACCTCAAATTTGATCAAACGAAGTGGGCGGCTAGCAGTAGGTACGTTGTGCTATTTGACTGAGATAGTAAGTGTTGCATCATGTGGGGCAGGTAAACAATGAAACTACTCAAATTAAAATTAACGAGCTTTGCGCAATGATGGTTCAGCCCGTTAATGTACTATTGTGGGAAAGAACCACCAATAAAATCCACTTTATTAATAAATAAGTAATTGCACAAGTACATTAATAAATCAGATAATACAAAAACAAACAATGAAAGGGTTAAATATATAACAAACCACCATTAAATCAGGTTCAAGTGGGTACAAAATTATAACATTACGAGAAAAATGAATAAAAAGCAGTTTAGTTACACACAATTAAAAAAAAACCCATGTAGTCACACCCACAATTGTGTCAGAAATAAATAATCAGAATAAAATGTAACACCAAACACGTGGCCCTTTAAAACCAATCATGCCGATCTTTAAGTAAATAAGAACATAAAACAATAAGGTAAATTACAATTGTTTAGTGACTACTCAAGCGTAAAATACATAGGTACAGTTACAAGAAATTACATATAAAGAGAAATTAGTTCGCAGGCAAATAATTCTACTTAACAAAATGACAAAACTCATTAAAACAAAGCCTTACAAGGGTAAATTATAAATGGATCATAACAGCGTGACCGATATATAAATTTGAGTGGGTTAGAAAAAATACAGCGCCCCTTTCTCAAGTTACACATGCATCTATAGAACAATAAAAACAATAAAAATAAAATTCGAGGTGTTTAATGGTTATCTGGACCCGGGAGTGTGTACCCACTTGGCAATTGCCTTTTACAATTAGTAACCAGCGGTATCATGTACCCATTCACCAATCCACCTCTACACAAATATAAATATGAACAACAATGCTAATTCATACAATCCAACAGTGAGGGAGCCCTGTACTATCTTTTATTTTAGCAGACTTCAGCTTAATGAGCCCACGAGCGATTTAGATGCCTTTGGCAGGCAATGCTCGATTTTCAATAGGTTATATAGGCTTGTAGAATCATTTGCTGCCCGTTTTAATTTATATAAAAATATCTAATTACACTTCAATATATATTCCCTTAATTGATCACAGACACAACTCGTTAACATATGCGGCTAATCCAAAAGAAAATGTACACGCAAGAATTATTTTAAAGACAAACTGTTTACAGTGGAGATATTTAATTAACCCTATCGATCTTGCTCCGTCGACACTCTAAACTCTAACTACCTTTCCCCCGATTTCAAAACTAACTACTTTTACTCCCGGAATCAACTCCCATTTTCCAAAAGTAATCAAAAACAAAAAAAGTATTATGAGGAACAGTTTCATATTAATTATTGAACGACATCTTAATTTTAAAAATATGCATTCGTCCGTAACAAACCCTACATTTATGTCTCGAGTTTCCAAGTACCAAACGAAGACGTCTTTTGATTGCAGTGTGTACCGACGTAATTAATTACTAATAAGTGACATTTTTACATCAAGAATGTGTGCGTAAAAATTTCCAATTATTCGTTACGCCCCTTCAATAAAGGCAGTTCGAGCAAACATCTGTTCCTATCCTAACATGTGTTTTTTTCCAACCCTTACTCAAATATCAATTACGTAAAAGACAGAAAATAAAATATCCAGAAAACATCAAATTACGACTTAATATATAAAAAAATATATCAAACCCCGTTAACCCTTCTATCGCGATAACAATTGCGATTTGAACCTGTTTATTATAATAATAAGATTTTCGCGGTGCGCTACCTACAGGGTTAGCAGTGAAGATAGTTGATATATACATGAAATACTTAACTTAACTCCTTACTTATATCCGTGTTGTAATTAATTCTTACTGCCACATGAACACAGCTTAGTTCATTATCTAGGGGACGATTAATGCACACAGTATTACTTTAAAAAGGCTTCGTGCAGGTTCAATTTTACTGGTGTATTACCCATCCGGCAATACAAACTTTCCAATGGTCAAGAGCCCAGACACATTTGATTTTGATTTTAAATACATCAACATGTGCGGACAGTTATCATGTATATTAGAGGCGTTTCAGATGTTGATATAAGTGCTACCAACATAAATTAAAATAGGATAGATTCACCAAAAACATTTCCAAAACTGGCTTAACGCCGGCAAAAAATCATGTGTAACACACGCCCAGAAATTTTGTTGCGCTTCCATTCGGCAATATTAACTTTCCAATCCTCAAAATTGTCCAGAAACCTGCTGTTTTAGACGTAAACCAACGTTAAAATATTTGGCACCACTGATTTTTCATATAGCAATATGTGTTGACCTGTCGATGGTGTTACTTGGTAATTCATTTTGTAAACATATTTAAAAATAATTCAACTTAGATATAGTAATTATTTATGACAAACTTTATCCATACGATTTTCACTACGTGTGTATGCGTGTGTGTGTGTGTGTGGGTTAGTGGGTGTATGCATCTGTTTTGAGAATATGTCGAAAACCAATAAAATTAGAGAAAAATCCAATTATTTGTTGTAAAATGATCTACAGGGTGTACAATATTTTTTTAAAATACAATTTCCTAAACAGGAGAAGTAACATTTTAACTTGTGTTTGTTATATAACTTTTCTACTCAGTTTTCTTTTACAATCCATTCAAACTTTAGTAAGATTTATAAAAATTTTATAAAACGTCGCAGTTGGTACCTAGTTAAAAAAAAATTTTGAGTTATGGGTACAATATAGAATTACATGAGTTTTATATGCTCAAACCTTTTCGAAATATAATTTTTCAAAATTCACTTTCTAAAATACTTGTAGTATTTAAAAAAAATGTGTTTTTACACTTTAAGCACTAGATTTTATCAAATTTAATTATACTTATCTCTGAAATATTCAGATTAAAAGTTTAAGAATCTCCATTTAATTTACTACGGATATTTGAACCGCAGACCTCTTGTACACCAGCAGTAGGGTCTACATTAAAATACCCATATATACTTTATACAGCTAATGAATTATTCCGGCATATGGATAAACATCTTCCTTCCTGCCTTAAAGGTACATTCAAAATTCGCCCAGAAAGAAAACGCTGCAAGAATTTTTTATTAAAAACGAAATTTTTATTTAATGTTTCTATTAAGTAATTTTAAAATTAGCTTGGTATTAAAACATGAATCCATAGATAAAGAATGGATACCAGCAATTAGTCAATATCTCCTTTATTTAAACAAACTGCAAAGCTGATTTACGACATAAAAATTCACCGATATTTAGATTTTCCAAAATTGGATCACAAAATTAAAAACAGCAAATCTGACAAATATGGCGGGCATATTTTTTATTTCATAAAAATGTTCAGGGGTGCTAGAAAGTTAAATATACAGAGTATGACACTTAAAAAATCAACGCTTATTTTATGTTTAATATTTGAAGTTATCGATTATTCGATCCTCGTATTTGAAAACGTGTCGACGTCACACCGTATGATTTATACGTTTCCGTGTTGCGTAGTTTATTGAAGTTTTATTTGTGTTGTTAGGTTACGCCATTGCATTGTTTCTTATATTTACGACCGCTCTAAGTCGCGTAATGAAATTAGAATTTTGCAGATGTTTAAGGTACCAAGTTGATTAAAAAAGCAAAAATTTTACTTTTTTTAATAAATGCTGTTTTAATGTTATGTCCCCTTGGTGTTTTTAACTTATTGGATTATTAATTTTTTTTTAAGTTCCTTATGATTTCGTGATGAGCTAAAATCTTTCTAAATTGTAAGCGCGTAAACATTTCAGCGTTTTTGAAATATAGTGAGATAACAAATGCATAATCTTATGAACCGGTTACTTTGCTTAGTAAGTGGAAAGTAAAAATGAAAATTTTTTGATGTACAGCCAGATTAACCATGAATCATATATTGTTGTGCAATATACTAGATTAATAAAAAACGATTTGATTATTAATGTGCAATTGTTGTGTTACGCAACGCTTTAAAGGTCCTAGTTCCCCTGTTATTATAGTCAAAATCATGTACGACTTCATCAAAAACAAATAGTTTCGACCATGGTAAAATTAATAATTTTTGTTTCCTTCAATACACAACTATTTTTATATGAAAGAAATGCCAATATATTTTTTCATCCTCGATCCTGATGAAGAAAATGCACATTCCCAACCTTGCAACACAAAAAGATTTAGATGAAAAGCTCTAACTGGAAAGAAAGTAGTTAACTTTTATGAAAGCATGCTACGGAACGGAAAAAGACTACTCGGTGTAGCACATTCTTTTTAATTCTTAAAAAATGAATTCTCAAAAATATCTCTATCTTTGTTTTGCAGATATTCACAAAATGTACTAAATAGTATGCAATAGAGGCGATGGTATTAAAAAGTAAAACTTAATTTTTGAAGTGAGTTTAGCTAAAATTTGACAATACCAAAGCTTATTATTAAGCTAAAATGTAACTTATATTTTATTTAGTTTCATGCGTTTTATTCACTGACGAGACCAGTCACTAAAAGTGAGGTTTTCAAAGATATCTGTGAGTCAACTGATGGCACACAATTATTATTGACAAATAACAAAACAGTAAAAAATAAATTTATCAACAAAATGTATACTACGCATACTCCATTGCATATATTAATTAAGCACAAAGAATATTTATAGACGTGTTTAAAAGTATGTCATTTTTGAAATTATAATTATAACTTTATAGAATAGAAATTGGCCATCTTCATAGGCAAAAAGTGAAATTTCGTTTTTTAATCCGGCACAATTATGAAACATACATGCAAAAACTCTTAAACCAGTACAATACATATATAACGAGGTATGACCGATTATAGTATGGCAACCATGTCTTTTCTCCCCACTCATACGTTCTACATAAATGATTGAATAAAAGCATGTAATGTTAATATATTTATAAATAAATAATAAGATTACAGCGATTAAAAAAAACCAATCACATTATTTTCGTATAACAATTGAGTATTAATTAGCGATTAACAAGCACAAGACCATTAAATGTTTGTAATATGGATAAATACCGGGTGCTGACGGTCGCACAAATCACAAGGTTGTTGGAGAGAAGCGGCTACGCTTGTCTACATTTTTGCGCTTTTAAGTTCATTGCACGCCAAACAATGTAGCTGTGTGAACATGCCTCAGTATATTCATTTCAAATACACTGTCAAAATTTTGCTTATACTAATTAAGTGAATCCAATTAATAGAAGTATGTATTTAAAATCAAGGTTATTCATATATGTATTTACCGCGCCATAATCATATCAAAGTCATGTACAATAAATAAAATGTATAGAACGATGATGCGGTAAAAGCCTAATAAATTTAAAGTGTTGCGCGCACCCAATTGGTACCTCTAATCGTTCATAAATATCAACCTACAATTTTTTATAAAACAAATGCGACCTGATTAAAATTTGTGGCTCACCTGCAAAATACCAAGGTTTTCGCAACACAGAGAGAACCTGCCAATTTAAACTGAAAATATTACAACGTAACGGACCTGGGCCAACAACACTAACAAAAATAACAAAAAAACTAAACTAGACACTAAATTATACTACTTTGTAAGTTAATCTCGACAAAACAACTTTTGAGGGCGACTGTACTTAGAATGCAATGCAACCAGGTGCAACGACACCATTCTTATAAAACCGTTCGCTTCACGGCTAATCTTCCTATAAGTACGATTAGAATTTGTTAAAGACAATGCGTTAGAAAGAAATGAAACCATTTCAATTATTGTAGGATGTGAAATTTAGTAATGAAATCGTCAGCATTGCCAATTTTAGAATCGAAATAAGAGCTACAACTATTAACGAACACTCACGAACATTCAAGAGAATGATAATTGTCTACTTTTTTTCTTTTAGGTAAGATTCGAATTCTGAATGCCACGACGAATTCAGGTATATAAAAGTTCGTATTTACGAAGTTTACGATCGATCACCTTAGTTGGTAGCCGTTCAAAAATCTAGGAAAACTAAAAGATTACAACATACTATACGGGTGTGAATACCCTAAATAAACTAGTTCTCTCACAATGTTTACACTACTTTTTTAAATTTCGTTGTAAGAATTAACATCACTAAATGTTATGTAAAAATGACTACAAGCAACGTGCTGGTGTAATAAATGGATTTAAATGATCCAAAAGTTGGCCCAAAATTTATCGTACATACGACAAAATAATACAAACAAAAAACTTACTTGCTTGGCTTATCATTTAACAACTACCACATAAATGTTAATAAATGAGAAATATTACGTAACTATACTAATTTGAAGGTCACCAACTGAATAAAATAACAATATGTGAATTAGTTAATTATGAAAAGCACGTCACTTCGCAGTGGCGTACAGAAATTTTGATAACAACTTTTTACTTCTCAGTTTGTTTTAGTCAACGCCACCTACTGATTGTATATGTTAATCAATAATTCTACTACAATTTCAAAATAAATTAAAGGAGCGGGTTATATAGAAAATAAGCTTACGCCATTCGTCGATTTAAATTGCAACCCAGCACACAACTCTGAACAGATACGCTTATCAGTAAACCTCCGGGAAATCTCGAAATTATTTATGTTAAAAAAATTCTAGTAAGATTAATCAGAATGGAACCTTCATACGAATTGTATAATTTTAACGAACTCTTCTAAAGAATATTATTAGAAATATTTATTATACTTGTATTACTTAGGTAATATTTTACAGCATGTGCGGGATGAGAAGTGTGTTAATTTTAGAAATGTGCTTTCATATAAAATTGTGTCAATAATTGCTGCTAAACCGTACTAAAAGGAGGAATGAGAATGACACTCACCCTCGCACCAAGGAACCGCGCCTCTAGGAGCTCCTGTTTCCGGGGGTCGAGCACCGCCTGGAATTGCTCCATCTTCACGCCAGCGCCTGTAACAACGCCGATGTCACTCACACCTTTGATTTTAACAGGAGTCTTAAAGGTTTGTGATGAATTGTTGAAGTTATAAACTGGCCAATTAAAAAATGGTTGACACATGAAAATGACACAATTACACAATTTAGAACTACGCATTATGAATTTGTTGTGTGAAAGAGATACAGGTTAAAAGAAATAACTATATTATTTTTATCCCTGGAAAATAAATATGTTATCATTTCAAATCTAAACATAATTTTATACTGATTGTTGACATTTAACATTTTCTCGTTTAAATTTTTAAGTAAATTTACAGGATGTTCTATATTATCGTAAGAAGATAGTAAGAACCTAGGAATAACTAAATTATTTACGTAAGTGATTAAAACAAATGCCCCTTACAAACCTACAACCAATTCCTCTTAACAAATTCTTGAACAACATACACTTGTATACCTTCAATTGTGTTTCATATATCACTCTTACCTCTCAAAACTGTTTTTTCGAAATTAAAATTTACAAACAGTTAAATTTGTTTTAGACGACTGTCGATGGTAAATGAACCTTAAACGTATTTCAACCGAAACTTGAAAATGAAAAAAGTGAATAATAACTTTGAAGTCTACATACTTCTACTTGGAGAAACTGATAACTTTCCTTGTTTTTATAAGATTTACCATTTAGGAAGGTAGCCCCATATGTAGTTGCTACAATTTTGTAACCCAAGTTTTAGAATTAATATTACATTATATTAGTCTCACAGAGATCAAGGATTTTTTTTTAAATTAAGAAACAGTCACAATCTAGATTTCTAATAAGTTTCGTTATCGAACCATTCAGAAGTGCGCGTTTGACCAATGTAGAAAAGCAGAATTGCCGGTCAATGCGTGATCCGTTTGATACGTTGTGTTCAATGCTGTCAACATAACTAAAAATATGACGGCATCACCAAACAAATTTTCAGTAGTAATATCCCAAGGGCAGTGATAAATACGAAATCATTTTGACAGTCTCCGAAAGTATGTTGTTATGGTAACATCCCGAAGCCGAAGGCAAGATGCTTGAGGAAGCTGTCATAAAATTATTTCGTACTTATCACTGTTCGATGGATATTCGTAGGAAATTTTGTTGCAATTATATTCTCATATACAGTATATTTGTCATTAACACTTGATTCATTATTTATTAAACGTGACATTTTACGTAATTAATTTTGAAACTGTCAGGAATTTGGCTAGCGACCGATTAACCACCCATGGGGTGTTTTCAACGTAATCTTAATGTTATAGGCCTATTTTAATCACATGACTACAAATTAGCTCATTTTATTGGATTTCTGTTTCGGCACAACATTTTCAAAAATATTTTTTAGCAATTAATAACGTCAGCACTAAAACTTTGTGTATGGCACGTCCAGAAAAGATAGTTTCGCGAGTATTGGCAGTTATAAGTCTGGGCTGACGCCTAGACCACCAATTATGCTCATAGTCGTAAAACGAGAGGCAGGAACGCCAGGGTTACGGTCTGGTCAATTAGTTCAGGCTAGGCTCACTCAAATAAAAAACTCAAGTAGTGAACAATTTTAAATATAAGAGCCATGAGTATAGTTGAGGGCACTTAGGAGACTACACCCCCTGACATACTTGGATCTAGCGCCAGCACCCTCATAAATGATCCTAATGCATTGCACATGATCAAGGTAAAAAAATGGAAATTAAATCTACAGTAACCTAGGTTACCGTAGATTTATATGATCAAATAAAAAAATGGAAATAAATCTACGGTAACCTACGTTACCCTACTAGATTTAATTTCCATTTTTTTACTCTAGTTGTCTGAAGGTCGGGCATGCGCATTTTAGGATCATTTATGAAGAGTGCTGGCGCTAGGCATTTCTCCCTGACATCGCTTTAGGATTGTGAAGATTACATAAAATCATGCTCAGTTAAATCAACTAAAAATGAATGACCGAAGTTAAATTAATAAAACTTTACTAAAACTAAAAAAAGCGCAAATGACAACGGCTTCCGTTGAAATTTTAAAGGAACAATAATATAATACCGTATTGCTCCGCTGTTTAATTTGATTGAATAAGTGTTTACTGCCAATGCATGTATACCGGTGACGCCAACGTGGCGGATTTTCGAAGGGGATCCTAAAACCAACCCTAGGATTTAAACCTAACTATGCCTATGGTTGGAATACATTAATTTTGTACGAGCGTCACAAAATTAATGAAACCTAAAAATTATGTATAAACGCAATACCAATATTTTCTTAATTGGTAATGTGTTTAACCCCCAGATCGCTGGTAAACTCACCCCCTCATTCTATGCTTGGACCAGGTCAATAAAATTTATATTCCGCCGCTTATGAACATGATCCTCTGCAGTGAAGTATCCTACTGCCCTCGACCCTAAATTCCACATTCGTCATAAAACGTTCAACTGTATTGCCCAGGATCATAAATAACTATTATCCTGCGTATATGCAGTGACCATGCCGCTACATGTCCTCATACACATGTAGCGGCATGGTCACTGCTTATACTCACACCATGTGCGGCTACTTATTTAGGTGAATGCTGGGGTGGTATTTTCCCCCTCAGAACCCCAACTCCGTTCCTTCCGATGCTATACTGACCACAGCCATCCTTAATTCCAGCATGCATATAAACGTAGTGTATGTATGTATGCTGGGAATCCTTGATTGTGGCTGAAGGAGCTTGGAAAGCTCAACCGCCCTCCCCCTTGAGGAGGGAATAAAATACTTGACCTTTCCTTTTCTTTATCCACAACAATATACAATTCAAAAATAATGTGAATAAAAAAGTAGTTAATTAAAATACTTTCCTTTTGGGTCCCTACTATCTTAATTTATGTTTTATACAAATGTATACGTTTCGATAACAATTATAGTTATCATCTTCAATAAATTAATTGGGCCTTCATATTTCATACATTGATTTTGACAACTGAATTAATTTTTAAAGCTATTGTATTTACTGAAGAAGATAACTGTAATTGTTATCCAAACGTTTAAATTTGTATAAAAGATAATTAAAAAATACAGTATAATTTGCAATTACTTAGAACGAGCAAATTCGGTGTGTGATCGAAAGTACATTGTCTGAGGAATATCTTAGTAACTAAAACATAAGAATATTAATTTGTATTAGTTCGCTTAAACCGTATAAGACCGCGTTGTAGAGGGTCCACGAGAATAAGGAATCGATTTTTAATTCTTTAGACGAGCAACAAATTCGGCATTTGATACACATCTAAAGTTCATTAGCTGAGGAACGTTTTAGTAACTAAAACATAAAAGTTACCATTTTTTGTTACTTAACTTAAAGGTCTTTAACAGCTCGGCACGCATTAGGTTTGCGATTTTGTATTACTTCTAAGGAACAATAAATTCGAAGTCTTCGAAATATGTTAAACCAGGACTATTCAATTCCATAGTAAATGTCTAGTGACTGCTTCGCGTAAGAGCTACAGAAGTGACACGATGAAATTAAGTGTGTAGTTACATTTTTAGACATCACTTTTACAAAGTGTTTTCACGCTACCTTCGAGCAACAAAACAGAAAAAAAATTCTAACGTACTAAGGTATGACACGATATCCCGTTAGTGTTACTTAGCCTTTTTGCTTACTACGGATTTCCACTTCCAAGTCAGTGAACCTTAAGAAACACTTAAGGAATATATTATGGAAGATTTTTTAATAAGTAGAAAATGAAATCAGAGCAAACGAGGAAGTAGACTATCCTCGAAGGACTGGTAGACGAAATGGATCGCCACCATATGCGCCACCACAGAAACCTTAAGAAAAGGCATCTCATACTTAAACAACTGTATACTCACATATGCTGGAGTGTCAAAACAGGAGGGATAAAGACTGAAGAGACAATATACTTTCGATAGGCATTAAACACCGAATTTGTTGCACGTCTTAAATAATTTAAAATGAATCCTTAATCCTCGCGGACCCTATGCGCCGCGCTCTTATACATTTTCAGTTATCTAAAAAATGTTTGCTCTTATATTTTAGCTACTGAAATGTTCCTCGGACAATGCACTTTCAATACAATATCAACCACCGAATTTGTTGCTCGTCCCAAACAATTAAAAATTGATACTTTGTCCACGCGTACCCTCGCGACATGGTTTTATATGTTCCAAGTTAACTAAAATTGTGTTGCTCTTATGTTTTAGCTACTGAAATGTTCCTCAGACAATGTACTTTCGATAAGTATCAAACACCAAATTTTTTGCGCATCCCAAATAATTAAAAATTAATACTTTATCCTAGCGGATCCTCGATAAATGCTCTTATAAGTGTTAAGTTAACCTTGAACCGTCTGCAACGCGTTCGTAAACATTCTAAGTTAACTAAACTGCTCTTTTGTTTTAGTTACTGAAATATTTCTCAGGTAGCGTAACCTTCGAAATCTGTACCAGACCGAATTTGTTGCTAGTTTTCTAAATAATTAAGAATTAGTATGTTGTACTCGCGGAACTCAGCGACAAGCTGTTCCTCCCCTGCGTTCTAAATTAACTAAAACCTTTGTTCCTAGTATGTTTTAACTACTGAAATGTTCCTCCAAGAATGTTTTTCGATACGTATCAATTATTGCCCCACAATTTTTAATTACTTAAGACGAGCAACAAATTCGATCTGGTACATGTATCGAAAGTAGACTACCTGAACATTTCAATAGCTAAAAGAAACATAAGAGCAACAAAGTTTTTTAGTTAACTTAGAACGTATAGAGCGCATCAGAAGACAATCTACTTTCGATAGGCATTAAACACCGAATTTGTTGCACGTCCTAAATAATTTAAAATGAATCCTTAATCCTCGCGGACACTACGCGACGCATATTATACATTTTAAGTTAACTAAAAAATGTTTGTTCTTATGTTTTAGCTACTCAAATGTTCCTCGGACAATACACTTTCAATACGTATTAACCACCGAATTTGTTGCTCGCCCCAAATAATAAAAAATTGATACTTTGTCCACGCGTACCCTCTGCGACGTGGTTTTATACGTTCTAAGTTAACTAAAAAATTTTGTTGCTCTTATGTTTTAGCTAATGAAATGTCCCAAAGACAATCTACTTTCGATACGTATCAATGACCTAAATAATTAAAAACCGATACTTTGTCTTCATGAACTCTCTGCGATGCGTTGATATACATTGTAAGTTAACTAAACTGTTCTTTTGTTTTAGCTACTGAAATGTTTCTCAGGTAGCGTACTTTCGATGCCTGTACCAGATCGAATTTGTTGCTCTTTCTAAGTAATTAACATTAGTACTTTGTACGCGCGAAACTCAGCGACGAGCTCTTCCTCCCATGCGTTCTAAATTTGTTCCTAGTATGTTTTAACTACTGAAATGTTGCTCCAAGAATGTACTTTCGATACGAATTATTGCTCCACATTGTTTAATTACTTAGGACGAGCAACTAATTCCATCTGGTACATGTATCGAAAGTAGACTATCTGAACATTTCAATAGCTAATTGAAACATAAGAGCAACAAAGCTTTTTAGTTAACTTAGAACGTATCGAGCGCCCCCAAAGTCCGCGATGACAGAGTATTGATTTTTCATTATTTCGGGCGAGCAACAAATTTGGAGGTCGATACATATCGAGGGTACGTTGTCTGATAAACGTTTCAGTAACCAAAATATAATAGTAATAAATCTTTTGACTCAACTTAGAACCTATAAGGGCGCGGCGTCTCGGAGGGTTCGCGATGATAGAATATCGATTTTGATTTATTTAGAACAGATAACAAATTTAAAACTTGATACATATGGAAAGTAAATTGTCTAAGGAACATTTCTGTAGCTAAAACAAAATAGCAGCAATTTTGTTTAGTTAACTTAAACCGTGTTAATAGTTTGGTGGAATAAGCCCAAAGGCAAAGGATCGATTATTTATTGGTATTTAAAACAAGCCACAAATTGGAACGGTTTATTTTATGCTATATTAAATCAGGACTATTACATTCCGAAACATATGCGGTCTCATGACCACCGCGTATGTACACTACAGTCGTGCCATCTTCGAGTAACAAAATAGTAACAAATTCTGATGTACTTGTTTTCACGATTTTTGCACTATATATTATTTCTGGAATGAGGTGGAGGGGCTAGCTTAGCATTAAGCTGGCCCTCTCTAATTTGATCACGATTTCCTGTTAAACGGTTTGAGCAACAAAACTCGGTCTGTGGTAACAAATTATCAACACAATAGTTCTAAATTTTTCAATAGGCATCAACCATTTGCGTGATTTCGCAGTGTGCCCAGCTTAATGTGGGTACAGAATAGATGATTTTAAGCAGAAGATGTAAATTGGAAGTAAAAGGTGTAAGAGTAAATATAAATGATTAATTTTATTTGGATATTGGCACTATTACAAAATGAACACAAACATTAAAAACAGAATGAGTGTTTACCTGCCTTAATAAATTAATTTAAATATACACCTAAACTGAGGTAAATCGCAGCAAAGACGACACGAAAAAGAACAATGCCGAATATAGGAAATCTAGCAATGAGCAAATAACTGAGACAACAAATCGAGAAGGATCACATAGATGGAGAGAATGGAGAAGGGGCGGATAGTACAAAAGGCACGATATTGAAAATCAGAATCGAAGATACCGATGGATGAAGACCAAGCCAAATTTGTTTTATTCAGGGCTAGATCGATTTTTATATGTTTGAAATATGAGTAGATCTAGCAAAGAGGACAAACTACTAAATAAAAATAAACGAAAAGTATACCGGAAGCAGTATTGAAAAATAATAATTATTACTGATCGGCCTCATATTTGTAAATAAATAGTCGTGTCCCATCATCGCTCAATAACACAGAAAATGAACCACTACGCCAGCTTGGCTGGTCGCATAAGTAAAAACGGTACCGGATGGATTCTCGGCTGAAATATCCTGACTAAATGGCCACAGACACTAAACTAATTACGAAAAACTCAAAATACCTGTAAAAAATTGAAATACATTACCATAAATTTGTTTTAAAACTGCATTTTATAATCAAAAACCTAAAGGAAAGTTAATTTATATAGTAATAGTTATTTTTCATTGTATTTCACGAGATTTAGATGAAAATATAATCAAAAACGAATGTTATACAAAACTAAACAGTTGAATGTTCTACTTGCTATCTTTACTGTAGCATCAGAATTTAGTTGGGGTAAATCGGGGTTTAAATATTGATCCTTTAAAGAGATGGGAACTTTTCTACCTTTTATTTATCTCCGAAAAGCCTGTTAGCTAAAACTGCGTTAAAAAATGCGAATATAATGGTAAACCGTTGCTCTAGCAGAAAAACGGAATATTCTGTTTAAATTATTCGCTACAACAAAGCTGAGATAATTTCGTAAACATATGTCGTTCGTTCATTGTAAGAACGTAATAAGAGCGTGCAAACCAAATGTGGCAACACTGATGTTAGAATATCAGTACGTGACCTCTTACACCGTAATACAGCGAGAAAACAAAACAGGTATAAAGTATGTATTGCCATCTTTTAATAAGATTAACAAAGGTAAATGAGTAATAGGAAGTTTTAACTATTAATAGTAGCAATATGGCGGTACGGAAGTAGCCCGGGTGTGACGTCATGACTATCTAGCGTGCCGTGTCAACATTGATCGGGAACGGGGTGGACCCACCCCACTAAACACCCCCAATTACAACCGTCAGATGGAGCCAGTGTAAAATTGAAAAAGTTCCTTCCCAAAAGAAAATAGCCGCAAATCTGATACTAACGTGAATCTGCGACCTACAAACTATTACGTCCACACAAGTTTTGGATATTAAACTCAACTGATTCTAGTGTTTATAAATAATGCAAGAAAAATATGTTCACGATAACCTTAAATGTTTATGTTTAACACGAGGTCATCAGCGTACAATACCAGTGAAAAAACACTGACTTTATGTTCAGGAGTAGGTGGAAGAATTTAGTCAAATGGACATTGTTTACACAGTAATATCCGGTTTTCCGTACAGTCACATAAGATTTACAAGAAAAACGCTTTTGTTAATACACATTAAAACATATTAGTTTTTAACACACGATTAACTTATGGTCGTATTGTATGATGAAGAAATATTCATACATCCTTCCATACTCGAGTTAAATTTCTACACTTTATTTTCACTATCAGAATACCAAACGCTTATTTTGGTTTATCTTGTATGTTTGTAATGAGATATCTAATCTAGGGTTTATATCTTTGATAGCATTAAACTTAGTATCTCACTTCTGCTTTCAATCTAGTCACGTTTACGTAGTTCATTGTTCGAAACGAATTTTTTAAAACACCGAGATGGGCACAACAAAGGCGCAGTTTTCACTCAATAAGTGACACAAAACTCGGCCTTGTAAAATAAATAATGAAACTAGAGTTACTTTACGATGGGTTGACATTAATCAAATACAACCAATAAGTATTAAACTATCATTATAAATGCAAAAAGTAGATAACTGTCTTTATCTAAGATAGTAACCAAAATTCTTTTCCTCTGATAAGGGCCGAAATACAATTCATACACAAACAAAATAGTTATCAATCGAAATACCCATAGAATGTCTGGTATGTGCATACAAATAATTTTTCATGTTCCTATAAAGCAGCCACAAAACCTGAAAAGTGAACGAGTATAACCCAAATACTAAGATATGGTTGACGTCAATTGCGGAGTTGCCAACTTTCGTAAATAGACGGCATCCATCTTTTTATTTTTAAAAAACCGGTTCATGAGACAAAATATATAATATCAATTGTTGTAAAATACATGCTTATCGTGACTATTTTTCTGATCACATTGGAGATATACAGTATGTTTGTACAAAATTCCACAACACTTTTCTAATCATATATTAGGATTTGATTCATCTTGTACCAAAGTGCCAAGTGGATAGAATTTTGAAATCATACTTTACTTCTGTTAAAGGACTTTTCAGGCAAAGAGAAAAAAAACTGGCCCTAATACAAAATGTAACGTTGCCTTCTGATTACACCTTTCGGTACCTGGACTAACAATAATTTGAGACACCTTATATAGTCTATACAGTGCGTTCGTAGAGTAGCGCATAAATTAATTAAAAAAGGAATTTAGGAAGAAAACGCTTGGACCCGTCGATTTTTATTTTCAATTTTGAATTTTTTTACCTAAAAGTAAAATATGCAGGGTGTGGCAAGAAAGATTTTTTTAAAAATGTCAACCCGCTTTTTTTATTGCAGAATGATTTTAATACAGGGTGTCCCAAACTTGCGTCCACGGGCGATACCCCCTTTATTTGATGGAATAGAACAAAATTTTGAAGTGTAGTAGAAAGAACTGATGTGCATATTTTAAAATTATACAGAGTGTTTCATTTATACAGGGTGAACCAAGCATAGATTTTTTAAATGGGACACCCTGTATGTTATTTCAAACTTGGATTCAGTTCACTTCGGCCATTCTTTCAATATAAGGTTTAGAAGATGAGGTCATTTTGAAGAAAAAAATCGTACCTAAATAGATACTATGTATCATTTCTAACAAGAAATATTCAAATGATTAGTCAATAAAATATATTTTGAAACAGACAATTTTTTGGGGTTATGCCTAATTTAGTTGTAAAATAATTCCACTATTTTAAATTAAATGTTCGAATTGTGCACCGTTAACAATCTGACAATAGCCAAGGCGATTAACAAATGATTTGTGAACATTGTCTTAGCGAATTTGTGCTTTTAAATCTTCTAAATTGGCCGATCGCGTTGCGTATACTTTACTCGTTAAATATCCCCAGCAGAAGTAATCTAGAGGATTTACATTTGTCGATCTAGCTGGTCACTCAATTGTCCCTTTCTACCTGTCCAACGATTTGAAAAAACTTCCAAATAAGCGAGAACAAGTTGCGGCGCCCAATCTTGTTGAAAAAAGATGGTCACGGTGGTGGATGTCGGGTTCTTTAAAATCCGCATACAACGTTATTAGAGCAAGGATGAGGGTCAGTTTAAAGAAAGTCTAAATATCTCGCACCAGTGAGAAGAAGTAACGACCTATAACTCTTACGTCAACTATGCCGCATCAAACTTTCAATTTTTGAGGGTTTTAGGTGTGATATTCCGTGAACCAATGAGGATTTTCGGTTGCCCACTACAGACAATTTTGTCTGTTCGCATGGCCGTTTAACGCTAATATTGCTTCGTCGGAAAAAAATATTCTTTTTCCCGAAATTTCGCCTCAACTCTGCTTTGGCTAATGAAGGGTCGATCATGGGGAGTTTAAATTAAACAACTCAACCACTTCTGATTGAGTGCGCGACCTATCTCCGAAACCAAGCAATTCTTTCACGTTTACTTAATTTCCTCATATTTCACAAAATAACGGTAAAATAGTTTCTAGACAAACTCACAATAACAATGCTGTCGCCAAACACAAGTTGCTAACGTGTAAATAATTAAAATAATTTTAGCAAAATGTACAATTTAACGTTTTCTTACATTGACAATGAAATTTTCTCATTTTTAATGTTTACGATAATTTTTATTCAATATTTCCTTATGTAACCATCGTTCATTTTTACCTTGTCGGACGTAAACATTCTGCAATAAAAAATGAGGGTTGACATTTAAAAAAAAGGTCGATGACGTCATATCTTTTTCTTGACACACCCTGTATATTTCATTTTATGTAACAAAATTCTAAATTGAAAATAAAAATCGACGGGTCCGAGCGTTTTCTTCCTAAACTCCCATTCGAATTTTAATTGAATGTATCCGCTACTTCGCGAACGCACTGTATATCAAGTGGTTCATGAAAAGATAACCTGTGCCACCTATGAAAGGGCGAATTATATACATATTACATTAACACTTGTTAACACGTTCACTCCTTTTTAGTGTAAATTTGGCACTAAAAAGTTTAATAATTGTAAACATTTCAACCCAAGATAAGTATTTTAATTACCATGCATGTTACCATTCACGTACCTCCATCATCTTACTTTAGAAAAGGGCTTTTGAACTCACAGTTTACAAAATTTTATTTATAATTAAATTTTGAATGCAACAGATTGGGAACCTGTAACTCTACAGTCCTAAAAGTATTTCTACAGACAATGTAATGTGTAAATACAAACAGGTATTAAAGACGTCGCACTCGCACGGGTGGCAAAAGCGTACTTTTTACAGGTGACCTTTGACAAGTATTCATAAAGAAGGGAAGATATTGGGTTTAAGGTGATCAGTTTAATGAATATTTGGTGTTGTATAATTATTTAAAATATTTTTACAGCCTTATTTACTTAAAAGAATGAAACTAATGCAGCCCGGTGAGGTCTCTTTTCATAATTGCTTGCGAATTGCATAGTATAAGACAACAGCTACTTTCTTATAATGAACTTAAATATAAATTTTTTTTATCTTTAAGGGTTGATACCTTTGTAAGATTGATCCAGGAAAATCGGGAGTTACATATTCGAAGAGCCAATAAACAGCCCATATTTACATGAAAAGAATTTTAATTTTTAAAATATTTCATTTTTTTCTTTATTTAAGGGTTGATACTGTTATTGAGTTTGATCCGGAACAATGAAGAGTTGCATTCTCGAAGAGCCCATAAATAGCCCGTAATTATCTGACAAGAATATTTATTTAAAAAAAAAATTTTATTTTCTTTGAATTTTTAAGGGTTGATATCTTTGTTAGGGTTAATCTAAGGAAATCGGGAGTTGCATATTCGAAAAGCCCATAAATCTGAGATAAACGGGAAATTTCTAAGTATCCCAGGAAAAATGTTGGCGCTAGCTTAACGGCAAAGCAGCACCCCCACACTTAAATATAGATTTCCTCCGGAATGAAAAGAGCCTAAAAAACTTAATTGACAAAATTTGAAAGCCCATAAAAAGCCTGTAATTTCTATACGAAGCTCAAAAATGTTTAACATGGTGGGGGTGCCAGGTTAATATAGACCTTAAGGATAATGCAAATTTTATTTCCGTATTAATAACGCACATTGCATTTTGTAAAACAGGAAATCTAGCACCGAACAGTGATAGGATGAGTGGATAGAGCACCAGACCCTCTCTCCGTCATTTCTTTAGTCTGTATTCACTTGATCCCAAAATGATGATTCTTGGGGTCTTTGGAAACGTAAAATTATAGACAAAATCACCAAAATGTTAGTTCTTTTAAAAAAAGAAACAATCCAAGCAAAATGTGAAAAACTTACACGTAGGCAGCTTGCCAATGCTTGACGAGAATGTAGTGTAGTGTTTTGTTGCTAAAGGAATTGTTATTCTGTGCAACCGTCCGCAAAATATCATTTTGCACTCTCCGCAGCGGCCGCAAAATGCAATAGATTCCTGTTGGGCAGATGACCCAGAATACCTTTCTGTCCGCTCAATTGCTTCTAGCAGTTTATGTGCACATAATATAACTTGAATTTAATTGTGTATTCATATTTAATTAACGTACTCATATGGGAAGCAAAACATTCGCATTTGACAAGTATTATTAGTCAAAACATTAAAAAAAAAAACAGAACGCTCTATCCTTTCAGCTGCCACCTGCGGTGCTTTAAAATTAATTAATAATACGTCAATAAAATTAGTGAGTTTTAAATATAAGCATTAGTAAAATGAAATCCGTATGATCGCCTGTTTATACCTTATGGTCTTTCATTTAATTTTTTTCTTTTGTTTAAGATGACGCACTAAAATGCCATGTACAGATAAAGACCGTAATAAGATAATCAACAAATTTTAGAATAGCGACAGAGCTAGAAATATTGATGCAAAACAAATGGAACGCAAACAAAATGCAGCTCATACTAAAACTGAGAGAGGACGATTTCAACCGAGTTCTTGGAAGGTGTGCGTTATACGAGTGCATTAAATCCGCATTGGTTCAGTGAGTACAAGACGATAAGATGATATAGGTGTGGTTTATAGAGAACCAGACTAATTGTACCCAAATTTATTATTAGCAATTTGAACAATAAACATGCCAAGATACGCTGGAAAACGCTCGGGTAATCAACCAAGACAATGTCGAATTCCCCTGGTACTTTCGATGGGACGGGGACCACATCATTATTGTCTAGACGTAATCGACTAGCTGCACTACTATATTGGCAGAAGCGACACCATTGTCTCCTAACCTAACGTTCCCGAGCTGCTCTAGGCTCGGATAAAAAATAATCATAGTTTTATGGTCAAAAATCAAATGTCATCTTTAGCGGCAATGGATACATTTTCCCATGTGCTATTTAGTTTTTTTTTGCAGTTTGACCCCATTTCTAATTAATCGCAGAAATATGCTTACGGAGTATAAATAATGGAATTTAAATCGTGGAAATTATACTGAAAAAAATTTGAATCTAGCAATTGAAGCTGTCCGAAACGGCTCTTCAGTAAATAGTGCCTCAAAAAATTATGGCATATCTAGAAAAACCCTGGAAAGGAAGATAAAGAATAATAATATCTCCACGATTGGTAGAGTGGGACCGGACTGCATGTTGGGAGAGGTTAATGAAAATAAATTAGTTCTTCACAAAAGGCACAAAAATTTCCGTATGACAGTATCAGATGTTCGAGAAGTTACTTATAATTTTGCAGAAAGTCTACACATTACCCATAATTTCAATAAAAAAAAAGGAAATGCTGGTTATGACTGGTTTAGGACTTTTTTCAGAAGACATCCCAACTTGCCTATTCGAAAACCTGGGGGTGAGTCCCTAGGACGAGCTGATCAGGACATGAACCTGCAGATGTGGGAAATTATTTTAAACACTGCTGCAAGTTACCTTGGAAGAAAATGAGCTTTTCAATAAACCTGGGTCCATCTACTACGTAGATGAAACGGGCCTTCGACTAAACAACCGATCTGGCCATGTGTTAGCCGAAAAGGGGACAAAAGACGTAGATACGATTACATCAGGGAAAACGGGTGAGACGAAATCATGCACAGCTTGCTGCAGTGCCGAAAGTGGTTACGTAACACCGGTGTGTATATTTAAAGCGAAAGCTGAGCGGAGTGATTTAATGCCGCCGGGTTTAGATTTTGTGATGTCTTGCGTAATTGCAACAATCTTTCTGAATTGGTTTACAAACCACTTCTTACCATGTAAAGGCAAAGGGAAGACTATTAATGCTTGACGGACATTCGTCCCACTGTTCTTGTGTTGAACTTTTAGAAACAGCAGAAGCAAACAATGTCATTTCATTGTGCCTTCCTCCGTATACCACACATTACTTGCAATCTTTCGATACGGACTTTTAAGTCATTAAAACCCTTCTACTATTAAACTTGCAGAGAATGGATGGAGAGTCACCCTGGAAGAAAACTAGGGCAACTCCAACTAGGTGAACTCCTAACGAAAAGTTGGGGAAAGTCAGCGACTTCAGAAAATGCAATGTCAGGCTTTACAGCCATTGGAATGTTTCTCTGGAACCCAAACAACTGAAGACCAGAGAACAGTCACACAAGAAACAAACATTCAACATACGAACTCTTAAGCAAAGAACGTTGAAACAACGCAAGGAGCAAGTACCCAACCAATGCACTGTCAAATTGCACATACTCTTAATAGACCCAATACCACCCTGTAGCATTCATATACAGAACCTCGACGTATTAACTCCTATGGAGGGTATATTTGTTCCAGATTTGACACCTGGAAAAATTTTAGACAAGATTAACCCCACACCCAAACCAGTTGTCCCTCCAAAAACCGAGCCAAGTCCGTTACTACCCTATTAACGTCTCTCGAACATATCGCGATTTTTTGAACAATAGAACTGCAAAGAAAAACAAACAAAAACCATCCAGGAAAAGAAAATTCCAGAAAAACACTTGTTCGAAAAAGAAAACGCTCACCTTCGCCAAGTTTTAATGAAGAAGAAAGCGATACCCCTTAAGAGATATAGGAGACTGAAGCACGGTATGTGGAGAACGCTATTGCAGAAGATTGGTTGCAATGCCTAATATGTCAGAAGTGGTTTCATCAAAATTGTTCTACTTATATGAATACATGCCAAAATCGTGGTAAAAAAAGCCAAACAAGTAGATGTTAAGTGACAATTTACTTTGCCCTTATAAGATTTGTAATTTTCACGTTTTATGATGTTTATTTTATTTATATTTTGTGGTCGTCTCTTCCTTATTGCATTGGCCAACACGTGCAACTACATGGGATAGCTGGCCAAATACAACTTCTTTTTACAGGTACAATTTTTTATTTTTACCGTAATTATCTCCTAACCTATCGGCACGTAGTTGAGCAGTTAACAAAAATTAATAATATAAGTCTAGCCTTAGCCAAAAATTTCAAGCACAACTTACTAAAATGCTGGCCATCTAACCAGACCATATGTGCGTGTACAATAATGTTGAGTTGACCAATCTGGGGTTTTCATGCGCTTCTTTCTGCCTGATTGGGCCTTATTTCATTGGGTTCAACCCACTGCAATTTTCGATTTTTCCATAAAGCATGTTACAACTGTCCATAGCATTCTTTATAGTTTTGGGTATTTATCTCCATGTTTTTTTTTTTTGTGGATTAAGACATTGTTTTTTTACTTCGCAGATTGTTATTGATAACTATCATAATTTTTTTAGGTTGATGAATGCGTCCTTGTTTTCAGCATGGTTTGGTTTTCCAAAGGCGGTTCACGACAAAGCAGTTTTTCGTTTTTACTCCAACAATCCTGCTTTCTTTGCATTCGAGACGTAGTTGTAAGCTATATAATCTACAATAAATTAAACGGGGACATTTATTCCGTTAAATTTGTTGTATTCCATTTTCGGTGATTTTAAATACGCTGTTAAGTTGTTCCACCTTCGGAAGATAACTAAAATATTTTGGATCGATATTCATATCCATACTTCCACTCTATTAGAGCTAAAGCAAACCACGCATTAGGGGCAACAAGTATTCATACCAAACTCCTATATTTCAATTTTTTCTATTTTAAGCTCATCCCCAGTTTTTATCTAGATTATATACTTTCAATACCAAGCTTAGGGAACATCTTAGTCGCGGGACTAAAGGAATACAGAACTGGTTAGTTCGTTAATGGACTCAAGAATTGTTTTAAAAGAGGTATACGAAAACTGTCCAGCAGCTAAAGGTTTCTTTGTGTAGAGCACCTTTTTTTCACACATAGTTGTGACAAGGTTTTGAGAATATAGAGGTTGTACTGTAGCTTATAACTGCTCAATCTAATGAATTCTCAGAGCTGAATAACAACAATACGAGCTGTAGCGTATGATTTCAATTAAAATAATTTACACCAAAATGTATTCCGAAAACACGTTAGAATAACTCCTCAAAGAATTTACCTTGAGTGCTGAATCTTTTATTTGCAGAGCTTACACAATGAATGTGTGCCAATGGACAACAAAAATCAAACAGTGTACTTGCATCGCCATAGTGGTGCCAAATAATTCATTGTCACGTTTTCGGTTGAAAATTTGTGTTTATATCAAATTCTTTGGAAAAACAACCTACGAATTCGATGGCCAAGAAATAAACTTCATGATTTTATGGTGTTAGTCATCCTTTGCCAAAAATATTTATTTACACACTAATTACTTGGGGAGGAAAAGTCCAAACGTATTGGTTTTACGGTGTTGATCATCGTTTGGGACTATTTATGTCGAAAGTATTCATTTGTACACCAATTTTGTTGGAGAAAGGGCAAACGTACGGACTAAATTTTACAGTATTGGTCATCATTTGGAAGCAGTGGGAAAAATTTTTATACATCAATTTCGTTGAAAAAATAATATTAAATTAAATTAAATATTAAGTATGTTACGGAAAAAATGTGGTTATTCTGCACAAGCTCTGTGCACAATTCTTACTTGCTATTCTTTGTCTATGGGTATCTTGTACATACGTAAACCTTTCAGTGTTCTTAGGGTTTGCTTTTTAACTTGCACCGATTGTAATCGGTGTTTGTGTATAAAAAGAAGGGGTTGCCTTTGTTGTGGTCGTTCTTCTCCCTAGTTGCTTCGTTGAACAAAGCGCTTCGCTTGAATTTGACCACAAGTTCCAATAACCGAACACGGAACTCTGCAGTAGTCCTGTACAAAAGAATAACGCAAGGAAAATCCTATATGTGTAAAAAACCAAACCTCCTGCAATAATTAAATGGTACTTTTAAAAAATTAATTAATCGGATATTTCACCTAATTCCAGAAAATATCCGATTAATTAATTTTTTAAAAGTATATTAGAATTTCAGAAGTTGCTCAATTTTTTCCTTTTTATAAATTAAATGGTGTAAACCATGGTAACTAGACTACAAGTTTGTAAAATACTGATTCAACAATCCTACTTTTTGGTTCAAAGATAGTTTTAAAAGCAGGTTGTATAGAACAATTACCTGCAATTAACTACCAATACATATTTTTATTGTATTTTGCCAGAATTACTAGACAACGAAAGACGTATGAACGAAGCGATTGAAGTTTCACATTTCTAAAAGTCGTTTTCACTATCAATTATTCTGAATGTATGTAGAAAAGAATACGGTTTCTCTTTTAATGTAGTTCTTTAAACGATGGTTATACGCAAATTAAGTCTCACAAGAAATTAACGTTATCAAAAAAGGATGAATTGTTTACGAAATTCCATCAGGCGACACCAAGTGAACAGAACAACATCGTTCTGGTAAAACCCCAGTTCCTGGATCAAGCGGTTAATCGGACTCCTCAAACGAATGTATGGGAATTATCAAGTATGATTAGTTCCTCCAAGTCCACAGTGAGTCGAAATTTGAAAAAAAATGGGTTTGGTAAAAAAAGTTCCGAACTCGTCATGTGTCTGAAATATTCCATTTAAATACTGTCTTTAGCGACAAAAAAAGGGTCTTTTGAATTGATCCAGATAAGATAAAAAGTGTGGGATGAACATAGGCGCCGTCAGTAGTGAGTCAAAGTCGCTTGGAAAGAGTCTCGTATTTTCAGTTCATTGCTGATGACGGCAATTGGATAGGTCTTATGAGATGTTATACCGTTATCACGTAAGGATTAGTCAACAGAAACAGAGTGCTAACGTAAACATTCTGGTGTATCGCCGATTTGCATGTTATAAAAATTGTAATAATAAACACTTAAATGGGGCAGGTAGATTTTCACTGCTTGTACACTTTCAGATTGTAAACAAAAGTTTTGGGCAGAGAAGTTATATGGACAAAGAAAAATTTGGACATTAGAAATAAAAAAAATACGACTCACGAAATAAACAAATAACCTAACCCAAAGATACCTACAAAAATGTGTAGCAAATGAGTTTGTTAAATACACGATATCAAGCAGATCCTCACGATTTGACAGTTACACAAGCTCATCTCAGGATTGAAGTTGTAAGAAAATAAATCAATAATAGGTTTGGGAAGTGGGTATCAATTTCTATACGAACATGTGTAAAGCCCAGCTCAGTATATGAATTGGTAACTATTACTGACCCATATTATAATAAACGCAAAAACTTAATCATTTACTAACCAATTGTATTTGTTACCAACCTAAAGGGTTATAAGTATGATAACTTCTTGTCAAAATTGTCGACGCTTGAACTTCCACTAAAATGAAAACGGAGCTGCGTCTAGGATTATTAACAGCACCACTGCCGGAAAGCTTATTAACTGTGCTGAGCGTACGCGCATTTTCCCTTTTACGTTGTTTGTTCGTTAGGAAAAAAATAAGTCGTACTAAAAACTTTTTTAAATAATTGTGATACATCATCAATAAACGTTAGAAAGTTTGGAGTTTCTGGAGCACTTTATCGATTATTCTCTCGAAAACATAAAACTAGAACACATTTTTTTGTTGTTTAAAATATGAAAATTTACGCAATTACTTCCGTAACACATTAAATACTATTTCAGTTGATAGAATGTTGCCAAGTTTTATTTTTATATTTACCCACTTTCAAAGACAACGAATCTGAGCCCCGTTTTACCCCAAAGCAAGGGAAGAAAGTAGTAGGTTTAAAGTTGAAAAGAACGAATCAGAGCAGATCATTGATTTTCGTGACGTCCAAAATATTGACATTCGCAATGGTTAATAAAAGATTGGAATATAACGTTACAATCAATCCAGCTGAATTGAAATCAGAATATCCGCAACAAGTTACTCGTTTACTTAATTCTAATAATATCGCGTTTACCTTTATTTTACTACCGACATCGTTATGTCGTTAAACATTTATATTTTTCCTCATAAAATTAAAGAGCACGAATATTAATAGTGATTTAGTTACAACTTTACAGACAAAAATTGTAGTTGCTACGAAGAGTATCGAAAAAAGTAGGAATAAGATAGGGGATATAGGCTAGAGGATATGTCCAATTGCACATCCACACGATTCGGTAAAGCAACCAGATCGATATCTAACAAAGTCAGATGAAAAGGAAATGCTAGAACAACGTTCCATCATCATCATCTGTTCTGCTCTAACACCTACAAACAATAGCCCCATGGGGGAATGAAGGACGTAGAGATCGTTAGATTCGTTATCGCTGTCGGTACTTTGGGAGTCTGGGTAAGGGGGTGCACGGACCTGCCACCGTATTATGGAGTGGTGTCCGCAATCTGGTAAATGGTAAATAACTAGGCTGAACAGGGGTGTGGCCACTTAAAACTCAATGTTGTATAAACATCTACTTATTAAAACTTGTGCTTTGCGGTCGAGTTGGTCCAACAATAATGTATTTTAAAGTGAAATTGAAACATTTCGTTAGGTATTTTAAAATGTGTATATTCACCTAAATATTCTTCCATCCCATTCATTTATATGCACATAATTAAAATATGGCTGCCATTCCAAGGGAAGTGATGGACACATGCCGCAAGGTCAGGTGCGAGCGCGATGCCTCTGAATAAAATGGATCGATTTCATCTCACTGCAGCATACAACACAACGTTCGGGCTTTTACTGTTCCTCGAAATTCGCGTTCAGACGTCATTTTAACATACCATGCACATATATAACGAATAGATGGGCGCGAAATTTCAAAATCACACTTATTACTTCAATTGACCTAGTTTTTATTTGTAATTCTTAAAAATTTAAATTTTTGTTAAATAAACTAATTATTCATTACAAAAAAGAAGATTTCGGTGTATAAAGTTTGTATGTGGTACTTCATAAATATGCAATGAGAACCGGATAAGTTGTTAATACTTTTAAGAGCTACTGGAAAAAAACAGTTTTTATTCGCTGGAAAATTTTTCAACAAGTTAATTTATAATTCTGTGACTAAATTGTTAACACCAAACGTAAATAAAACCACATGGCATGCACAGCCGATGTATTTGCGCAAGCGCCACGTGCTTTTAAAAATTCCACCTTTAGCCACCGCATTGTTTAATAAAGTGTATTAAATATTACAAGTAAATATTTAAGCGCTAATTAAGTAATGTGTAAATCCTTCAGTGTTAGTGTTATTGCTTATTATGTAGTTAACGGCAAGTCGTAAACCCCCTACGGTGATGCTGAATTCGAGCCAGAGCACGCTATAACAAGCTCAACGTGCTGCTGTTGTTGAAAGTAACATTGGCTTTATGAACACAAATTTAATACAAAATACTAAAAGGGGAAAGTAATCTAAATAAAAACTTAAGGGGTAGTTATACGACTATTTCCATCAATCAATAATACGAATTGTTAATAAAAATTCATACAATATACTAATTTTGCACTTTGTTTTCATGCAAATACAACAAAGATACTTACCTTCAATTATGAGTAATGGAAGTGTGTGCTGAAAAGGGAGTCGCTGACGACGCCGACGTAGTGAATTATGACGTTTATTTTTAAGGCTTCATTGTTCATTTCTGACGCGTAAAAGTTTTAATTTACTATTGAATTAAGGAGTTCATTTTGCAATTACTTACATTAACTGGAATAAAGCGAATATTATATTGAAAAGACATTAACAAGAACGAAAGTTATTTGTAACACTAGGCCACACAACGATAGTCTTACGAGTATGAGCAGAACTATCGTTTCTGTGCGAGTGATACATATTTTTTGTGTACTTGACAATTCATTGAAAATCAGTGGTACCAATCTAAAAATTGTAACGTTTTGCCGGCCTAGACCAAAAACAATAAGTTTCTGGATGATTTGAAGGATTAGAAAGTCAGTGTTGCCATAAGGAAGCACAAAACATTTTTTACTATAGGTTATCAGAAATGTAGAATTTAACTATGATAAAGTTCAATCTGTATCATAAAAAGTAATTAATGCTCGAAGGATGTTAATCCTGTTGTGGTAATTTAAAGAATTGCTCACATAGAACCCTCGGTACACTGCTAAATGTACTACTAAATTATGTTACATGGAATAAATTATATGCTAATTTAGGTTTTATAGTTATTTTGATTTTACAAATTTTTAAATCAAAACAATTATCTACGGTTGTGAACACATGCGCAGAGTAAATAACGAATAGTTTTTGAGTTGGACGTTGATGTTCGAGGAATTGTTTCTTGTTCGGTCTCAAACTAAAATTGTAAATTGGCCACAGTGGACGATATATAAGGATATTAGTTTAAAAAGTGATAAACTAACCTAAAATTTAGAAAAGATGTTATTAAGAAAAACTGTTTTAGATTAACAAAACATGATGGAATTTCGAATTTGGGTTAAAATCAATCTTCAATTTTTACGGTTTATTGGATGCAAAAAAAAATTAAGTTTAAAGGTTGATTCTCACTATCCATCTTAACGGCGGCAGGAAACCGTCCATCAGATGACCGTCAATTTTATGTTGTATTCACGCTTTACATCTGACAGTCAGTGTATCCACAATTCTTAGACGCGTAGCACGATTTCTTCACGATGTTTGATGACTATTCATTTGCTGAGTTATCGGTTATCGCTGTTACTTGAAGAAGAAGATGAGGAAACGGAAAAGTCTAAAATACAAGCAAGGAAAGCAAAACAAGCAAAGAAATGGGCGCATAAAAGTTTATTGGAAAGAAAAACTGTGGGAGCCATTCACTTCTAAACATTTTCTGCTTCGTCTACGAAGCAGAATTAAAAATGTTTATCTAGTATGTCATGTTCGAGGCTCAAAACATTTGATAACTTAGTTGTTCTGATGTGTCAGTGTGTTGTGACAGTTATTTAACGTTTATGTTTGAGTTTGTACGATTAAAGTGTTACAAAATGCCATACACTTATTCAAATTTAGAATATGAAAATATGGTGTTTATAGTTTTTGTAGTGGGAATGATACAGCTGCTGTTGAAGAATATGGTCAACGGTTTCCACGTCAGAGACGTCCTAATAAAAATGTATTTATTTATCAGAGTTTTCAACAAACTGTGCGAGACCGGAAAAGTTCCCAGTGTTAACGTAACATCTGAACGAGCTACTCGACAAGATTTGGAAGAGGTAGAAGATATTCTGGATGTAGTAGCAGAAGATGCAACGACCACCTCACGAAGAATTAGTATGCAATTTGGCATTCCACAAACAAGAGTAATAAACACACTCCACGATCAAGTCTTACATCCATACCATGTACAGAGAGTGCAGCACATAACACCGGAAGATTATCCTAAACGTATGGAATTTTGTCGGTGGATAAATAATAATCCTCGTGTTGTATCGCGAATGCTTTTTACAGATGAAGCAACATTCACCCGTGACGGCATTAATATAATACTCACAACTGTCGTGAATGGTCAGACGAAAATCCCCACACAACAGACGAAAGTAATTTTCAACATAAGTTTTCGATAAACGTGTGGTGTGGTATGGTCGATGGTTATTTAATTGACCCTTTATTTTTGGAGAATCGCCTCACAGTACACAACTACTTACATTTCTTATAAATTGAATTAGATGGACTACTAGAGGATGTTCTTCTAAATAGCAGAATGCAAATGTACTACCAGCACGATGGAGCTCCTACACGTATTAGAAATGCTAAACAAAAACATGACTCAATTAGGAGAGCAACGGGCGTCCTTAGTAGACGAAGCAGAAAATGTTTATAGGTGAATGGCGGTATTTTTGAACATTTATTTTAAGAACGATATGATTCCCAAAACGTTAGTGCATGAAGATTTGTTTAATTTTTAATCACGCAAGTAAAATGGCGGGTTGAATTTTTTTGTGAAACTTTATTCTATGGTTCGATTGACTCGAAAATTGGTACATATACTCTTCAATTAAAATTATGAGATACGTGTATCACAAAATTTACATATCGCCCCCCCCCCCTTCCCCTTTCTGAGATCGCAGCAACGCGCGACGGGTACGGCTAGTTCATTACAAGACAACGATATTATTTGAACAAAATCCAATCGAAGTCGCCAACGACTTCTACACACTTTCATGCTCATTACGTTAACCCCGCCCATTTTTCTTGAATCTCAATTTATAAATAAGTTCTAATTAAATACTAATGTTACAAATTTAGGACTTCTGCTGTTTGTTATAAAAATAAATTTAGTTTGGGTGGGGATAACTCGCGTACTTACTACATGAGTGTGCTAAAACTTCAAAGGTATCACATAATTAAGTATTAATCAGGAGCGTTAAATGCAAATAAAGTTTCTGAGAGATACGTGGTACAAAATGACCCCTTTAGAATTACTAGATGCGGGGTTCACAAGTGCAATCTACTAGCAAAGAATAAGTTACCTTTCCACTACTCAAAGTAAGCTCCTCTTTTAAGCTAGCAAGATCAAATGAGTAGAATCAAACGAAACCTATCAGATTATTTAGCACTTATTTTGTACTAATTTATACCATTAATAAAAATTTTGTACCCCATGCCGTTTTTAAAAAACCCGTGGCGCTGCCACATTGACACAAGCTAGCAGGACCACAATAAAAAAAAAACGATAAAAAGAAAATTAAGATCAGCAATAGAAAGAACTGAATTTGTACCATAAAAATAAATTACATATTTTCATTTATTCCGTGAAAAACAACCCCCAATTGATTTCAGACTCAAGAGTAAACTACGCTTTCCCATCAGCAGAATCAATCGCTACTTGCACATTCGACGCGGTATAATATGTACCGATAAAATATAAAGTTTTAGATTTTGTACCCCCGCTGTTCCTTCAAAAACTACCCTCGACCCCTATTAGGCTCAAGAGTAAACTACTCATTCTTTATGTTGCTCCTGATGGACTCTGAAGCCACGTATGGCATTTTTGTATTAGGAAAAAACCCTATTACAAAAATGCCGTACATGGCTTCAGAGTCCATCAGGAGCAACACAAAGAATGTGTACATCTGGCAACACAGAATCACACAAGTATTATGTAGTCATGTGTAACTAAGTAAAGCGCAAACAAAACGGTATGTCAAATTGACGATATTAATTATTAAAATATAGAGTTGCACTTAAGAGTGATTCATATTATTATATGCAAAGCACCGAGGCATTGTTGTATGAAATTGAACATGTAAGGTGAGGAGGTCAGAGTGTTACAAACGTATTATTACAGATGTGGGGATTATTTGCCGAGGGATTGCTGAGGTGTTAGCTGAGGCTTACAACATTTCTTCAAATTGACGGCCATTTGCTTGTAAACATAGATTAAGTCTACGTGGGGTAGCATTGAACCACTCGCAACATTTCAAGTGTGATCAATTGCACCGCAGGCAATATTCCGTTCATCACATCGTCATTATTTCCCGACGGAGTCGCATATACTTTTTCCTTCAGAAATCCCCATGCAAAAAAATGTAATGGATTAAGGTCCGGAGACCCAGCAGGCCATCCTATTGAGCCATTACGGCCACTCCACCGATTCGCAAAGTGTTGGAATAGCCACTGTTTTACTATTCGCGAATTGTGTGCGGGAGCACCATAGTGCATGTAATACATATTAGGCAGGGCAGCCAAAGGCACAATGTTCTAACATTTCCTCCATCACGTTTATGTACGCTTCCGCATTTAGTCTGGCTGGTAAAGCAATGGGTCCAATGACTCGGCGATTAAGAATTCCCAACCTAACATTAACCGAAAACTTCCACTTACGCCCAAATTTACGGTACTGATGAAGACTTTCATCTGCCCAAATGTGCATGTTATGGCAATTAAAAATGCCCACCCTGGTAAAAATGCATTCGTCGCTCCACAAGACTTTCTGTAAAATTTGGTTCACGCTTCAGGATATTTATCATGGTATTGCAGTAGTTAATCCTGCAATAGTCATCGTTCTCATATAATGGTTGCACTCTTCTGAGATGGCATGGTCGCAAGAGGTTTTCTTGTAATACACAATGTTTGTTGACTTGGAACATTCAAATTTCAAGCAATTTCTCTAGTGCTTCTGGCGGGATCTTCATGCACGGCTTCTAAAATTGCTTCATCCAATTGAACTGTACGCCGAGTTCTCTCTCTACCACGATCTAAGTGTTGTGGGACTCTCGGACCGCTTCATTAGCATTTCCATTACAGAAGCCAAACATAAAATACATATCAACATACTCAGTTGTACTGAATTCCATTGTTCACTTTAACGGAACGCTTGTCTAACAAAGAAACGAAAAACAAGAACACACAAGCGATAATCACAATGAGAAAATAAGTACGGTGTTGATGAAAGTATTTTGTAGAAAGTTGAGATATTCTTCGCCGTTTAAACGATTAGGCAATTCTACAGGTTCAAGCAAATTATCACCAAGAACACCTATCCATACATTAATGCTAAACCTTTCCTGATGTTTACTTTCCCTTATCTCATGAGGGTTTTCATCAACATAGGAGTAACAATGTGCATTGTGCATATTAAAAATTCCATCTTTTGTAAAAGCGGCTTCATCATAAAACAAAATATTAGAAAAAAATCTTGGTCTTGATTCTCTTTATTTTGCATCCAATTGGAAAAATCAACACGGGCAGGAAAATCACCTGCTTGCAAGGCCTGGACTTTTTGAAATGAAAAGGATACAAGCCTTCCTTATGCAGAATGTTCCACACAGAAGATTTTGACACAGTGGGATACACTGCAGCCAACCTTCTTACGCTTATTTCGGGATTACACTCAATTTCCATTAAAATATCATCCTGATATTCTTCTATTATATCAGCATGTCTTCCCGTTTCATTATTTTTAGGAATTACCGATCCTGTTTCCCTAATTCTTTGATGAAGATGGGTAAATGATTTAGGAGCAGGATGTCTTCTACCAGGAAATTTATCTGCGTATCTCCGTGCTGATGCCCGAGCGTTGCCTGTACACTAAATGCATATCGGCATATTCTTCGTTACTAAGGGAACCATTCTAACAATATTCAATTTTTTGTATTTACGGTATTGTAGCTAAACAATAAAAAATCTTTCACTTAAAACTCATTTAACGCTTTAACCTCAACTAGTGTTTGTAATACTAGTTATTTTGACGTTCACGCAATTGTTATTTTGTTTATTTTCCATAGCCATCTTTCATAATTGTAAATGAATTCGTTAGTTAATTTTATAAAAGTATGATTAACACATGAAAAGTTCAAATCGATTTATTTCGAAAACGATGGGTCGTAGCGACTTCAGACAAGGGTATCATTCTTTTATGAAAAAATCGAAATTTTTTAAATTTTATGTTAAAATTGCGAAATTTTGAAAAACAAAAACTTATGAATAACAATGTCCAATGCTAAAATTCATATTCACGCCATACGATTGGGCACATTCCACTAAGTAAATGTACAGAACGGTACATAAAGGGAAACCATTTTGAAGATATTTGAATTAAACCGATGTTAGGGCGCCATCTTCCAAGAGCTCCAGTTCTCTTACGAAGTATTTTTGTAATTAGGGTAATTTACGTTAAATCAACACAAAATCAGCTCTAGAATCTGCATTTTCTTTTGTGTAAAGAGTTTATAGACACCCTGTGTGTATATACATATATATATATATATATATATATATATATATATATATATATATATATATATAAAATTTCAGATTTTGTACGTCTGTCGGTCCTTCGGAAACCACCCCAACCCCTATTAGACTCAAGAGAGTGTACAGTACTTCTTTTTATCGGCAGAATCCTTGTATACATACACGACGCAAATTAATATATACCGTCAAAATGTAAATATTCAGATTTCAATAAAAAAGAGTAGTTTACTCTTGAGCCTAATAGGTGTCGAGAGTAGTTTTCGAAGAAACGACGGGGGTACAAAATCGAAAACTTTATGTTTTGTCGGTACATATTATACCGCGTCGCATGTGCAAGTAGCAAGTGATTCTGCTGATAGGAAACAGTAGTTTACTCTTGAGCCTAATAGGTGTCGAGGGTAGTTTTCGAAGAAACGGCAGGGGTACAAAATCGAAAACTTTATGTTTTGTCGGTACATATTATACCGCGTCGCATGTGCAAGTAGCGATTGATTCTGCTGATAGGAAAGAGTAGTTTACTCTTGAGCCTAATAGGAGTTGAGGGTAGTTTTCGAAGAAACGGCGGGGGTACAAAATCTAAAATTTTATATGTTGATACATATTGCGCCGCGTCGCATGTGCAAGTAACGATTGATTCTGTTGATAGGAAAGGGTAGCCTAATATGTCTGATATCAATTGGGAGTTGGTTTTTCACGGAATAAATGAGAATATTTAATTTATTTTTATGGTACAAATTAGTACAAATTCAGTTATTTCTATTGCTGTTCTTAATTTTCTTTTTATCGTTTTTTTTTATTGTGGTCCTGCTAGTTTGTCTTAATGTGGCAGCGCCACGGGTTTTATAAAAACGGCATGGGGTACAAATTTTTTGAATGGTACAAATTAGTACAAAATAAGTACTAAATAATCTGATTGTGATTCTGCACATTTGGTCTTGCTAGCTTAAAAGAGGTAAAGTAAGCTATGCTTAAAAAATTAGGTACTTCTTCAGTTTGCCATTACACTGAATTCTTTATTTACAGTTTAGCTAAATACCATCCTCCGGAATTAAGTGCTCTTCCCATTTCGCAAGAATTGCCTTGTATCATCAGTAGACGCATAGTTTCCTCTTGAAAGGTGGCTCTTAGAATAAACTGTGTTTAACAAATTGGACGCTTTTTTCGTTTACCATAAAAACGATGCCTTTATGTATATTTTATTTAAATAAATAGGTTACACATTGAACGTGTGCTACGCGCTCGTAAAATTTTTTTATCGGCAGAAACGGGGGGCCCGTAAATCATTTTCCTGGAGAGTGGTTATGAGACGTAAACATTAGTCACTTCGACCGCTTTCGCATTAAATTTTGTACAAACTTTCTCTCTAAAAATGCACACTCCACTATCACATTTTATTTGTGTCTGTCATATTGAAAATTACACGGTAATTTTTTTGGGATAACTATCAAAAGTTTTGTCTCAATTGCGAAGAACTAACTTCTATGGATTTACAGTGTCGGCCAATACTTGGAATCCGTGAAGCCCTAGACCTTTAGGGAGGATGGTTACGGTAGACGTTTTTTATCTGATTAAGGTATAACTGAATTTTATCCATTATATTCACTTGCAGTAGAACATAAAGATGAATAGTACTTATAAAAGGTAATAAAACAGATGAATTACAAATGCAAAATCACTTAACGCACGTTACATTTAATCAAAACGGTAGTGGATATAAAGTAAAAGTAAAAAAAAAAAATGCTTTCCACATATTTTCCTATATTCAATGACTGGGAAAGTAATTTAGCCATGGCTTTCGCAAAAAAAATTACAACAAGATCACGTCGACATAACCTTAATAATTTTACCAATTTTCAACACATCTTTTAGTTTCTGAGAAAATCTGACTAATATACACTGTTCCGGAGTTAAAATGTTCTATCAACTAATCAACTGGTCCCATTATTTTTCTGTTGGAGTCGTCTCCCAAGCGTACATAATCTGTATTTATTTGGGCTAGCATATATCTATGTAATTCAAAATCTGTATTTGCAAGGAATTTTTTTTAACGTTATTTCGTGGAATTCCATATTAAATAGTAGAAATGTGTCCATTTTTTTTAAATATTTGTACTAATAACTTGCTTACTAACTTTTTTCAGATGTAACTGTATAAACTCCACTTTTGGCTCTTTCCTGGTTTATTTTTTTTTTTTTACGGAGATGAGGTACGAAATGACCTTAATTTTTGATCTTCCTAATTGACTGATATCCATATTGTCAAGGAAATCATTTAATTTTGCGCTCCGATCCGTTGTGGATCAGTTCGTCTTAAGATCTATGTGAAGCACTTGTTATAAGATTTCCTCTACGGTTGGTTCTTCAGGTGCTCTCTGGTAGAATATTACGATCTATCACATATCTACCTTAAAATCAACGAAGGTGAAATTTAGACGATTGAATTATCCAAACTTCTGATTCGATAATGTTATATTTTGTGAAATATGTTAAATTGCATATGCTGCTTTTTACAAGTTTAGGTACGTTGTCACTAGAAATGCTTCTTGAAGAGTTTTTAGAACATTTATAAATTTTCGATAGAGTTAGAACGTCAAATGATGGTAATAAGGTAGAACTGATAAAATAATCTTCCTGTTATGTGTGGTATATACAACTTCTCGATACAAAACATATCTGTTGTAATCATCCGATACGTAACCTCAAATCTAGCCTTCCAACTAGAACTTCGTTTATATATTCCCTATTATACCGTACGCTAGAATATACAAATATCGATAACAAAGTATTATCGATGATATTTACTATAGCACACATAGCAAATATCCATCTTGAACTGTGACGTTAGCAAAACAGTTCGAAAAATTAATCAATTCCCAAATTAGGTGGACATTGTTTTTAGCAGAGGAACCCACCTCTGAAGAATAAACTACATATGTTAAAAAAGTAGATGTTTTCAGAGTTCTCATTAAAATGGTTTATTTGTTTATGCTTTACCGAAACACTTATACCGTTTCTGAATTAATAATATAGTGTGTATGATTTTGTTATCATCGATGAGTTAACGATTCATTGAAGTTTGAACAAGTATTCTACAGAGACACTTAATTACAGTTGTAATATACGACTGAAGACCCTTCTCAGTACACTTCAAAACAATGATAAGAGAACTTTGTTCGGAAGCTGGAAGTTTCAATAAGGTGAGTATAAAGGATTCATTTAATTCAGAAACCGAAAGAGCACGTAATTTTTTTAAACGCGGTTCCTCTTTCAAAACGGGAAGAGCGTTTAATTTGGGAAAAAGATATTTATCTAAAGCATAAAAAACGAATTAATTTTAAGGGCATATCTAAAGAGCACTTAATTTTTTTAACAAAGGTTATTTATTGTTGGTAAATTTATTAATAAATTTACGCTTTCTGTTTCTTCCCTGGTTCAAGCTTTACAAGGACTATCCTCCAAGAACTAATAATTTATTTTTGGTTTCCTTAAAGCTTGTGGCGCCTATTTCGTGTCTGTTCTTATTTTTCTGCCTACAATTTCGTTCTCGCTTTATAACTAACTAACCATATATTTACTCTTTATCAACACTTCAAAACACCCACGCTATCTGAGTGTTCTGCGCTCTCAGGACCGTTTGGCTGAGTTACTAGTCGAGCTAACTAATTCCTCCTCATTTTATGTGACGTGGTTGGTTAGACACGTTGCAATAGTTTACTTTAGTATGAGTATTTAATTCGGAAACTGGTTATTTTGTTAATGTACAAATGAAAAAATGATTTTTATCAAACCGTAAAACACCTTTTTTAACCATTCTTTACTTATGAGGGCGGAAAGCACCGTTGACTACAAAGTACACCTCTTTCTAAACAGCAAGAGTAGTTTATGCGGACACGAAATATTATCTTTTTTACAAGCTGAAAGGGTAACTTATTCTTTGTTGGTAGATTGCATTTGTTGTTAGATGTTCCAAAGAGATAATTTTGTGAGTTTCTTAGAAATTTCATTTGTAATTAATTGCAGCACTACATTTTATGAACAAATTGTTTTCGCACAATCATTTTTTAATTGGGACTTCCAGCTTAATGTTCAGTTAGCCCCGCCCAAGTTAAACCCATATTTGTGCCAAAGGGATAACACACCACATTTTTAAGACCAACACTTAGTTAGCACCTAAATATGAACTGGGTTACAAAAAAAATGCACAATGGTGGAGGGAGATTAACTTAAATCAGCATTATATTTTCGACTCTTCTTCTCTTGTGAACCACTTATCCACAAGTCATTTTGTGGGTGCACCATGTATCTCTGAGAAACTTCATTTACAATTAAAACACCTACTTGGCGCTTAATTATAGCGTACAAAATGTTTTCGCATATTCATTGTTTAGTTAAGGTTCCGCCTAATATTAAGTTAGATCCCTTTTGCACCAAACGGCTAATACACTAAATTTTGAACAATAACACTGAATTAGCACATAATTATGAATTGAGTCTGAACTGTGTTGATCGGTACTTCAGTAATCGGTTAAGTAATTCTTGCTTTTAAAATATTTGGATCATTATTTAATAGGTCTTCGTAAACCTTTTGGTTAATATAGCCCAAGGAAGAATCCATTAAGTATGATCAAGGTTTGTCGGAGACCACGGAATTTAACAAGTAGAACCAAAGGTAAAAATATGGCCAAGTTTTTGAAACCTCTGGAGAAAAATATTTAGGAGAAGCTGGAAAACTAATAGTCTCCGAAAAATTACTAAAATGAAGAAACGATCGAACCTATTGCCAGACATTGAAGCAACACTGTTTTGATAAATTTGTCTAGTTGAACCTCAGCAAGATGGTACACTGCAATATTTTACTACCCCATCCACATCAGATTGGTATTTAGTGGAATCCATTTTTCAAAGCGACTCGAATATGATATTTCCTTGTTTGAATTTTTCAAAAAAAAAAAATTCGAGATCATAATGTGCTCCAACAATGACCTCTATAAATTTGTTTGTAAGCGGATTTTGTCCAAAACTTGCTAGAATCCAGACATTTGAGCAATATCTATAAATACAAAGTTTTACTAAAATTGAATCCGTATTTTTTTAAGTTATCGTTGCCACAGACACATACACAGCCATCATGTTGAAAATCTTCTTTACTGTGGTTACCCAACGGATGAGTTTTAAGCCATTCCCACTACATTTTGGCCAAGTAAACAGACAGCAACCTGCAGTTTCACACCCAGAAAATTATTAAAACCGGAAAATTTAAAAACCAAATTAATTGAAATATCACGTTGTGAGAACTTATACTACATTACAAACCGTCATGTTTTTAATATTGGCAATGACAGATTGGAGATCTCAGTTCAGGTAGGTACGCCAACTACAACAGTTGAAAACAAGCGATTGCTTGCATTGCGGGTTTCAAAAATGTGACCAATAAAAAAAACGTGTATGTCAATAACTCGAGGTTGACTTTCAATACTTACGTGTATCGGGCATAAGAAAGTAAATTATTGCTGTTTGAACAAAATTTAGAGCCAAAAATATTTTATCAGATTTCATTTTATTTGGTCGAAATACAAAATAAAATGCATAATAATAATAAATTATTAATTTTATAGAACAGCATATGCATAAAAATCAATGTTACAACTTTCTGAAAGTTATTTTTAAATTCATTTATTTTTACCAACTTCCGTTTACGCACCCAGTTACCAGACAAGTGTAAGCTACAGTATGCATTAATACACATCAGAACAATGTAGACGAATCGTTCGATAAGACTTTAAAATGTTGTTTTTGTTTTTCTTTAATTTTTTTAACCACAAAATGTGTGCTGTTTACATCCGTTATATATTTTTATTTTTTACCGCGTTCTAATTTGTGTTATACTGATTAATGTGAAGTACACCCGGGCAGTGTTTTATTTCAATGATAATTAGATTAGTACACACAGTGAACACCAAATTCGGTGAAATTACAATACTGTAATTTTTGTTATTTCATAATTTTAGAAATATTATATGACATACCTATAAATCCTTATGTACTTCTAAATGAATTGGAGTTGTAAGTTGGCACAATTCCTCAATTTTCTGACCAATCAAGATTAAAATATCGATTAATTTAAGGATCTAGCTTACACATTCAGCTGATTGCGTCAGGTGTAAAGCCGTACGCAGTTACAATTATTTTTGGTACAGTGTATTTGTATTCTGTCATTGAAAACATTTTTTACGTGGAAGTAAACTGATAATCTCAATGCAAAACCATAACCGTGCACTTTCCCTGTGCGTTCTTTTCCACTACTATGCCATATTTTTACCTCCGCGATAATTATGTAAAATGTATCGGTAAGTTTATTCGTAATTGTATTTATTTTGAACGAACCATACGCTATTTTAATAAATTGGGTGTAGTCCAAAAGGAAGTTATAAACGATGATGCTATTAAACTATGATGAAGAATATGTTTTAGGTGAATTTATCTTACGTTACGTTGATGTAGATGATTTTTGAGTCTTTCATCAGTAAAAATTACGAAAGTAATCACAACGATCTGACAAATTTGACAAACTTAATTAAAAAAGAAATTAAACCATTTCATATTTTGTGTTTTAAAGCATCTGTTACACAATATTAGTTAAAATTTGTTTTTATTTCAAAACTGAATAAAACACGCATTAAGAAATTAAAAAAAAAATTCTCTGACTCTGTGTGACAATGTCATATTTTAGTACAAAATGTTGCTAAACGGTTTAAACAAAATACTACAAAACATTTCTAAACATAAAATATAACGGCCAACTTTCGTTCGATAGTTATTTGTATCACTAGACCAGAAACGATAGCTTAGCAAGTGTGAGCAGAATTTCGGACCGACGCGTCCATCGGACCGCCAACTCGCAAAACAATCGGTTCTGGACGTGTAAAACACAATGTTTTTTTGATTGACTTTTCCTTCCATACTACATTCCTTCTATACCAGTTTCCCGCTATATTAGCTTCCATTTATGCCAGTTTCCCTCTATGTCATTTTCTCCCGATATTATAGTGAAAGTAGTTAATTAATTTTGTCATTCCATCAGATTACCTTCCATATATGACGGTTTTGATAAGTTATATTTTTCAGAAAACCCCATAGGAAGAAATCCAGTATTGACAGATCTGGAGATCGTGGCGGCCATAACACCGAACCGAATGTTGTAACCCAATGATTTGTTGAAAAAAAATATTTGGAAGATGTTATATTTTTGAAAAGCTAAGAAGAACTGCAGCTGATGCTATGATTCCCATTTCAAAAATGCAAGTTTATATTAATACTCAAAAACCGCACTCCCTAGAAAAATTCTAAGTACGCCACTGAATTCGGCACCATTGACCAAATATATCAGTATAATAGTATTAGACAAGGTGTAAGACCTTGAAAAAACTGTAGAAATATCGACGTTTGGCTATAAGTCAGTAAGAGAAGATACTAAATTTTCGATTTTGCCATGAAATCTACGTCAACAAAGTAGTACGTGAATGTAAAAACTGCAAACTTCTATCTTTAATAATTACAGTGATATCTTTAAAAACAACGAAATCGGGACACTCGGTACAGTGGAGTTAGAAATATGGAATTTTGACCAACTCAGCCCTTAAAATTAAAAAAAATTATTTTACATAACAATTCTACACTTATTCGGTGATTATTTAGGCCAATGTACATATTTAATAATAATTTTATTGAAATAAACATTGCAACACACGAAATATAGCTCTTAACTGACTACTTCAACTTAACCTCACATATGCTGATGAGAGTAAAAAAATAATTAAATGCTAGGAAATATTAATGTTCTTCTCTCTTCTGTTCCTCATCTACGTTTACTCAGAAGGACAACGCAAAAAAACCAAGAATCAATATATCTATGATTATTTGTTAAACTTATAAACCTAATAGGAGTTTATCGGTTAACGGCAATTGTTTTATTTTGTACTTGAATGTGTTAATGTTAAGCTTGAGAATATTCCTTTAAAGTGTAGAGGTTTTTATCAAATAAATAATGTTTTAATTTTTTTTTTAAACTAGCAACTTTTTTAATATTTTGAATTCATTAGGGAGTGCATAAAAGATCTGGAAACTGGCGAACATAATATTCTTTTGAAAAAGCTCTGTCAGTTGCATTTACCTGGGTCAAGTAAGTTTTTTTATATATTTGATACAAAGTTACCTTAATTTTTTATGAACAATCGAAATCGGCAATGATATACAGGGTGTTCCCTTTAAAATTATCAACTTATAGGGGATTTTATATATCCCGATTGGATCAATTTCTGACATCACCCTGTATAATTTGTAGCCAAAGTAAACAACTAGAATTCTATATTGTGGTATTGTCTGTAATATAAAAATGGCAGATTCAGCAAATATGATATACTTATATTTTTTTCTACTACCTTAAATAAATACGTTTTTAGCAAAAAATAAATAAAACGGCTATTAAATCCTAAACAACGAGAGATAGCTATATAATATCTTATTGAAACTCACCCTTATTTTTTATGAGGAATCCAAACTAATATATAGGGTGTCCCATTTAATTTTTAAGAGTTGATTCCTGACCATGAAAAACTGAGCACCCTGTATACGTGAAAGGAATATAATATAAAAGTTCCCTTAAAAACAATAACACTTTGTATTTAACTTTTTTTCCTAAACAGAATGTCTTTCGAGATAAGGTGATAGAGGATCTTAGGTGGGACACCCAGTAGATAAACCAGTTTAAATGTACAATTTTGTAAACTTGACCCACAAAATTAAAAATATAAAATTTACGTACGTATTCTACACCTAGTAAGTAATTACTTAAGCCAATAAAATTGAGCGTTGGGCTACATATTTATGATTTTTTTAGAAAATAATTTCAAAGTTACACAAATTTCTCGCTAATTTAGTACACACGAAGGGTCGAAAAAGCACGATATTGGCTCATTTGTCACTTAAAATTTAAAAATTAAATAATTAAAATTTACATGTAGATTTTACATTTATAAAGTGATTGTATGTCCATTCATTTCAAAAGAAGTTATAGCGCTTTGAATAGTGGGAGTGCTAGATTATCTACTTATACAAAAAGATATTCCTACACCGGATAACTAAATAAACAACCGCACTATAATTTTTGCTAGTTAATTGCTCCATTTTTACTAAAAACCAAGAATGTAATGGTTATATTAATAATTGTAACAATTATTTCCCGTATATAAATATACACTATGATGTAAAGTTATCGGTTCTATACAAAGTTTCGATTATGAAACAATTTCCAAGTGGGGGTCTAACACAAAAGAGTAATAACGTACATGAAATCAATTAAATTGTGATAATTTTTTTATGCTATTTTACTTCTCATATCAATCTCATTCAAGAATTGCATTTTGAAATTTATTACTTAACAATTTACTTAGTAAATAATTTTCAAGTGGGGGAGGGGGGTGCTAGCGTAACACAAAAGTCAAGTATGTATAATCAATTCATTGCTAATGACTTTAGTTTTCATATTATTTGCTTTTAGATTCGCATTTACAAATTAATTGTTCTACAATTTACATAGCATATACACAATTTAGACGTGGGAGTGAGAGTGTGACAAGAGTGAAGTACGAGTAATCAATTAATTGCTAATAACTTTACTTTTCATATTATTTTCTTGTAAGATTCGCATTTAGAAATTTATTTCTTAACAATTTACATAGTAAATAAATAATTTCCAAGTGGGGGTGCAAGCGTAACACAAAAGTAAAGTAAGTGTAATAAATAAATTGCTGATGACCTTTTTTATGGCAAATTACTTCTAATACTATTTGCTTTGAAGATTTGTATTTTACCACTTATACAATTCAAACACAAAACTTTTTTTAAATTCGAAAGGAACTTGGTAAAAACCTCTTTTAGGAATACAATGATTAAGTCTGTTGGGTGGAAACTGGGTACCCAAGTATTTATTAAGTAAATCGTTGAGAGATACATTGCAAAATGTAAATTCTAAAAGCAAATAATATGAGATGTAATTTCGCATAACGAATTTAACAGCAATTGGATGTCACTCTTGTGTTACATTAGTGCCCCTGGTAGGAAATTGTTTATTTAGTATGTAAATAAATTGTTGAGCAATAAATTTCTAAACACGAATATTAAAAGCAAATAATGAGAAATAATTTTGTACAAAAAAAAGTTATCAGAAATGAATTGATTACACGCACTTCACCCATCAGTTACATTGGCACCACCACTTGGAAATTGTTTATTTACTATGTAAATTGTTGAGCAATAGATTGCTAGATCCGTAATCTTAAAAGCAAATAATATGCGAAGTAATTTAGAACAAAAAGGCATCAGAAATTAATTGATTACACGTACTTCACTTTTGTGTTACACTAGCTCCCCGACTTGAAAATTGTTTATTTACTATGTAAATTGTTGAGCGACAAACTTCTAGACGCGCAATTTTAAAAACAAATAATGAGAAAAAAGTCATCAGCAATTAATTTATTACACATACTCACTCTTGTAAAGCTAGCACCCTCTACTAGGAAATTGTTTATATAATGTGTAAATTGTTGAACAATACATTTCTAAATGCAAATCTTAAAAATAATTTTTATGAGAAGTAATTTAGCATAAAAGTCATCAGCAATTAATTGATTACACGTACTTCACTCTTGTGTTATGCTAGCACCCAAATTTGGAAATTGTTTATTTACTATGTCAACAAACTCCTAGACGCGAAATCTTGAAAACAATAATGAGAAAAAAGGCTCTGCAGCAATTAATTTATTACACAATTCATTCTTGTTAAGCTAGCACCCCCCACTTGGAAATTGTTTATCTACTGTGTATATTGTTGAACAATACATTTCTAAATGCAAATCTTAAAAACAATTTATAAGAGAAGTAATTTAGCATTAAAAAGTCGTCAGCAATTAATTGATTAGACGTACTTCAGTCTTTTGTTATGCTAGCACCCCCACTTGGAAATTATTTAATTACTACGTAAATTGTTGAGTAATAAATTTCTAAATGCGAATCATAATAGCAAATAGTATGAGAAGTAATTCAGTCATCAAAAATTAAATGATTACACGTACTTTACTCTTATGTTACGCAAGCAGCCCCGCTTGGAAATTGTTTATTTTGAACGTAACTTGTTGTTCAATACATGTCAAAATGCAAATTCTTCACTCTGGTCTTACGCAAATAACCCCACTTATAAATTGTTTATTTATTAAGTAAATTATCGGAAAATAAATTTTAGAATTGCGAATCTTAAAAGCAATTGTAAAAATGTTTCATGATCGAAACCTTGCATAGAACCTATGACTTTAATATACGTATATAGCGGGAAGTGATTGTTATAGTAGTGATTTAATTAATTCATCGTTAACAGTTTTCTTTTGTTTTTGGTAAATATGAAGCAATTAATTATCAAAAAATTATAGGGTTTATTTATTAGTTATCAGGTGTAGTGAACATTAGCTTAACATTAACCAATCACCCTCACTATTAAAGTCACATTGCCGCTAAGGGGCAGCAGCGAATTTCTCTATGCGGCAATTAGTTAGCAATAAATTAAACACTATAACTTTGAAATGTGGGAGTGGGGGTAACTAGATTCATTCCCTCCCCCAAGGGCGGGCTGCTCGAGCTTTCCGAGCTCCTTCAGCCACAATCATGGATTCCCAGCATACATACATACATTACGTATATATGCATGCTGGGATTAAGGATAGGTGTAGTCAGGATAGGATCGGAAAGAACAGAGTTAGGGTTCTGAGGGGAGAAATACTACCCCAATATTCGCCTAAGTAGCCGCAAGTGGTGTGCATATAACCTCCCGAATGCTAAGTAGGTCATGTCACCACTAGGCTACCAGCTCGGTCTCATTCTGTCAGAAAAAAGATTCTGTTCTTCTCTCGCCAATTTAGCGTACTATTTTCAGAAAATATATGATTTTGACTATCTTGGCACTTAAAATTAAAAAAAAAAATTAATTTTCCACTCAAATGCTACACTTATTGAGCGAATAAAATTCGGGTACATATTCTAGAATTTTCCAAAAAAAAAAATTTCAAAGTTAAGACATATTTCTCATGCATTTAGCATACTATTAAGGGTTCCAAAATGAGTGATTTTTGCTAACTTGGTATTCAAAATTTAAAAATTAATTTTTACATAATTTTCAAAAAACCAACTATTTTGTTGTCTAGTAGTATCTTTAAGGAAATTTTTGCGGACAAACTGACTCCTTCGTTTAGTTAAATATCAAAAAATTGCTTTTGCGCACAAATACAAAAATATAATAATAAAATGCATTTTATTTACAATAAATAAATAAAGACATTTTTCAATTGTATAATGACGTATTATGGATTTTATCTTAGACATAATTATGAAAATACGTATGACTAAACCGAACATTATAATTTTTTTGCACGCGGCATTAGGTTTCAATAACCTTGTTACATGACTTGCATATCTCTTTACATCTGATTCAACAACACTTAATTCATTCAAGTTTCACAATTATTATCTGAACCTCACTGCTTCTCTTATTGAGGCAGATAAATATCAAAAATGTATAAACTCCTTTTGTGAAGTAAAATTAAACCGTTCAAGTGTCATTAGTTTCTGCAACGTCACCTTATCTCTCCAAGCAGGTAATCCTCTTAAGAGTCACTACTACGGACAACAGATCCCAGAGACTTGTAAGTTAGAATGAATGACGTTTGTGTAGTACGTCTTTACGTTACTATTAATGAGGAAATTTAGTAATTGTTCACAGATATGATCGGTTCTCTAATCACAGTTTCAATTTTCATTAATTTTACATAGTTGTATGGTTCTACTAGTAATGGTACACTGCTATTTTGGTTTTTACATTTTACATTTACAATACAATAAATTATTATTGATGCGACTAAAAATTTACGGAATAATTGAGTTTTTGACATTGAAATCGTCATTATCTATTCTTCGAAAAGTATTGTTTTACCTATTTATTATTTATTGTAACAGACACTTAAAATTGATTGAAAACAGTTTGTTTCAGCTCCTATAAAATACAAATACGGTGTTCAAGTAACCCTTAAACACTATTCGAAATAAAGCATCACGTTAGTAATGGATTTATGCAATAGTATTTTTTTTAGTAAATTGTTGAGCAAATTTAACCTGTTGCGTGTGGAATTTCATATAAATGAACTTACTTGACCCTATCGTATACCAAAAATATAAATAATCATTTGGGAAGTCGCGGAGGGTAAAAAATAAGTCTGGCTTTGGTGGTACGGATTTTTTCATAATTTTGAAAAAGTAGTACTTTGATTAAAAATAAAGCTAAAAACAAAAATTTAAAATTGTACCCAAACCCCGTTTTGAATTTACGTAATTTCCAGGAAGACGAGCTCCTAATGCACCATCGTTTTGTACATTAAACACTCATTTGTTTGATTTTTTTATTAAAAGGGTTCACTGGTAATCGTATAATGCACAAACGCCGTATTGGGAGTGGTATTGAACCGTGTTCTACATAAAATACTTTTTATTTAGTTTTTTATATTAGGGTTCACTAGCAATTGTATAAGCGCGAACAAAAATATAACTACCTCCAGTTTTGAAAGTACGTAATTTTTTTATCATAATTGTGGAAGTAAATATGACCCAATCGCGGTCTTCTAAATGTGCATAATTCGTTAATTTATTTAAATATTTCGTTGTCACTGTATGACTTCATTACTCTAATAATGGTGTACCTAGATTGATATTAGAAAATTAGAATTAGTTTTTTTTAATGTATTTGTTACACTCACTGTGTTTGGTTCTATATGACCAGGTGATTTGTGTGGTTCAAACTAGAAGATCGAGAAGCAGATTATTATCATAGACGAATGTAATTTATTAGTTTTGTTTCATTTTCATAAATATAATAACTTACATAATATTGCTACATTATTGCGCATATTGCATGCGTTATTTGCGTACCGGTAAACAAGTTTATTCCTGTCGAAGCTTGTCTGTGGCTCCGCGTATAAATGCAGCAAGTGAGCATCCGTGTGTTAGTTTCGTAGTAAATATCAAACTTGATGCGTATACCCTAATAAGAAATACCTTACAATTGAAATTTATTATTGAAAATGTGTAGTGAGTGAGTACTTACGGACAGTGAACTTGAGAAACTTTTATGTGGTTCTGATAGTGATTCTAATGCTTCTGAAGAACAAGATCACATGTCCGAAATCGAGATATATAATAGCTAATCGGATGATGAAGTGGAAGCTACGATTTCAGATGAAGCTGATACGGATAATAAAGTAAATCCAAAAGATGGCAATATAGTATGGAATGAAAAGATACATCAATCGGGAAGATTATCAGCAGCAAATATTATTTTGTTGATTCGTGGGCCAACAAGGTTATGATAGGTTGCGAATAATTGATATAAAATCCGCGTACTTATATTTCACACCCAAAACTGTAAACCTAATTTTGAAAATGTTTCTAGCTGGAGTGTATAAGCCACATGGAGAGGCAACAGCCAATCTGTGGGATGGGAATGTAGGTCGTCCAATATTCTTGCACGAATAATTGACTTTGACGGAAAAAAAAACTCTACCAGAACAACGCCAAACATAAATTAACTCCCATCGCGAAAAAACCTGCTAAATACGGAGTAAAGATTTGGACTTTATGCGATGTTGTAACTGTTTATGCATATAACATGCAAGTTTACTTCGGGACAAAAGAAGGTGAACCTCCAGAGAAAGGTCAAGGTAAAAGAGTACAACAGCCAATCTGTGGGATGGGAATGTAGGTCGTCCAATATTCAGAGCAACGATGACCCTACAACGATTTCATGTAATTGCACGAATAATTGACTTTGACGGAAAAAAAAAAACTCTACCAGAACAACGCCAAACATAAATTAGCTCCCATCGCGAAAAAACCTGCTAAATACGGAGTCAAGATTTGGACTTTATGCGATTTTGTAACTGCTTATGCATATAACATGCAAGTTTACCTCGGGACAATAGAAGGTGAATCTCCAGAGAAAGGTCAAGGGAAAAGAGTAGTGCTAGATCTTACTTATGGTCTAAAACGCCACAATGTAACGTGTGATAATTTTTTTACCTCGTACGATCTGGGACAGATGCTATTGAAAAGAAAAATAACCATGCTTGGCACTACTCGTAAAAATAAGCCTGAATTGCCAGCCGCATTGATCTGCAACAGGAAAGAAGTTCTTTCTTCAAAATTTTACTTTACCAAGGACACGTTGATACTTTCCTATATCCCGAACCAGAATAAAAATGTTACGCTCATGAGCACCATGCATCACGATAACGGAGTGTGTGTGATCATAAAAGGCCGTTTATGAGTTTAGATTACAACAAAACTAAAGGTGCTGTAAACACGTTAGACAAGTTAATAATAACATACACATGCAAAGGGCAAACTAAAAGATGGCCAATGACTATCTTTTACAATATCATGGAGCTTTCAGCTTACAACGCTTATATTCTGTGGTGTGAAGTAACTCCAACGTGGAATACTGGACAACTTACAAAACGGCGACTATTTCTTGAAGAACTGGATAATTCCTTAGTCACTCCATTATTGCAAGAAAGAAAACGTCTCCCTCAAAGTAATGGAACAATCAACCACAACCAAGCGTAAAAGATGTAATTTTTGTCCGTCTTCAAATGATAATAAAACTAATATGGTACGAGGGGAGATTTTTAAATTATCTACCTAGCTATGAAAACGGGTTGCTAGGTGACCGAAAACAATATTGCGTATGTGTTAGACATTCAAAGCGACGTTGTCAAAATAGCAAGTCAATTTGTAAAGTAGTACAAATTTGTCACGGCAATTAGTGAAGTAACATGAGCGAAATGAAACTGGAGTATCGAAGTGTCATTATATTTTGACAAAGGAAGAGAATGGCGCAAAAATCATTTTCGAGAGGCTGACCACACTGTATGGAAATGATGGGCCATCATACTACCAAGTTAAATTTTGGTCAAAACAGTTTCGCTGGGGGAGGGATTCAATTGAAGACGATCCAAGAACTGGCCCGCCAGTGGAAGTGAGGACGGGGGAAATTGTTCGGTAGGTTGAGCAATTGGTGCTGCAAGACTGCCGAACAAAGGTTTCCGTGGTTGCCAAAGAACTCAACATATCGGAAACAACTGCATTAAAAGGGATGACAAAAGGGTCTGCACGCTGGGTTCCAAAGTTGCTCACACCAGAACAAAAACAATGCAGGGAACAAATTTGCCGAGACAATTTGGCGGCTTTAGCGCAAGACTGTGACTTTTTGAATAAAATTGTTACGAATGGTGACGAAACGTTGGTCTATCACTGGGACCCCCCCAACAAACAGGAATCGATGCAGTGGGTTCACAAAGGCTCCCCACCGCCGAAAAAAGCAAAGACACAATTTTCGGGAACAAAATTGATGGCCACTGCTTTCTAGGATTCTGAGGGTGTTTTGTTAGTGAAATACATGGATAGAGGGCTGAAGCTTATGGAAACACAATTAAGAACTTAAAAACGGCTCTCTTGCGACAACGGCCGAACTCGCATCGTGAAAAGACATTGCTGCTTCATGACAACTGCCGCGTTCACAAGCCGCGCATCGTGCAGGGCATTTTGAACGAGTGCGGCTTTGTAGAGCTTGCCCTGTATAGCCCGGATTTAGCACCATGCGACTTTTTTTTTCAAGCATTTAAAAAAACATTTATGGGGTAAACGATTTGAGTCGGATGAAGCTCTTCAACAAGAAGTACAGGATTACTTTGAGGACCAAAAAAATGAATATTTTTCTGAAGGTATAGGACAACTGGAGATACGTTGGTCTAAATGTGTTAATGTAGGAGGAAGTTATGTAGAAAAATAAATTTTTTGTTTTCATATATCTGTTTTCCTTCATAGCTAGGTGGATAACTTAAAAATCTCCCCTCGTATGTTGTAATTGCTCAAAATACCTACGTAAAGCTCAGGTGTATTATTACTACTGTCAAGACTGTAACAAATAAATCTATATACCTAACTACTACGTTTTTCAGATGTTCTTTACATAACATTTATAATAATATGCAATAAAAACAAAATATCGTAATGAAATGTAATAAATAATATTATTTACTGTTATATCAATTTAACGACAATAAAACAACAACTATAGGCTCCCGGGTCATAACACAATAAGTGAAACCAAAATGTTAACACAATAGGAGTGTTAAGGTAAAGTTTTTGACCATGAGGTTCAAACTTTTTAAACTAATTATTAAGTCAACAACATTTTTCAAGCAAATTAAAAGAAAATAGCTAGCGGATTTTAACCGGTAAAATAGTAGCTCTCGGGATTCGTATAACTACGAAAAAAAACTAATCTCAATTCGACGTTCAAACAGCAGCTGTTAGCAGTTTTGTTCATACAATTTTGAAAGATAATATTACCACTGACGAAGATAACTGCGAGTGTAATCGAAACGTTTAGAATGTATAACTTAAATATACAAATACACCACATAAAAAAAACCAAAAGAGTATTTTAACTAAAATGATTCTTTGCATTTGACCGAAAGATTAAAAGTGCTTATTCTAAAGAGTTTGGTGTTGCAATAAAAAATTTTCGTCCCAAATGATGAATGACTAACACCCTAAAAGCGCATAGTTCCTTCAATATGGTGAATTTAAAATTAAACAAAGTCAAACCAGGAAAATTAGTTTTTGTCTTTTAAAACGACCTAATTTCTATCTTTCTATTTGGACATTGTATAATTTGATCATAAAGCTGCTTTGGACATATGCATGTTTAACTAAGCACATTGAGATATGATGATAAACAGTGTTAACTGAATAGGCAACCTCGAATATGTAGACATCTTCACATTTTTCCTGAACCCAATTTTGCTCTATTAGTTTTAACCAGAACTCTGGTTGGAACATTACGTATTTTGAGAACATGACAACAAATGTTAAAACCCCTTTCAATACGTTGATGGTACATTGCATTACAGTACGATTGAACGCCCCTTTTAATACAGCGATGACGCATTAAGAACACGTAATTCTAGAACGAGACGTATGTACATTTGACGTACATATGAAATTCCACCCAAGAGGTTAAATTCGTTCAAGAATTTACTGAAAAAACGGCTATTGCTGAAAACTAATGCTAATCTGATGCAAGTATTATTTGACGTATCCCTGGGGAAAAACTTGTTTGTACCAGAATTTCTTAAATTGGTAGGAATAAAAAATACAATAGTTCCGTTTTTAAAAACAACCAAGGAAATGTCTCAACACTGGAAACAACAGCGTATTTCATAAAATGTTTGATCTTAAAATTAATTTTATTGTAACAAACGCATTGATCAATCAACTTTACGTTTAAGAATTAGACGTTGTTAGTACCTATGTGAAATTAGCACCCGACTTTATTAAAAAAAATTCTGAAAACGGGTGTTGCTTCCTCATCGTTTGTACCTCTTTCCGTTTCGGTTGTACCCTTATGGGGGTGGAAATACGGAATATTTAAATTTCCCCTAAGGGGCAAATATTACAATTTTTAAGACATTCGAATTCTGAAAACGTTTGCTGCTTCCTCATCGTTTGTACCCTTATGGAGGTGGAAATATGGAATATTTAAATTTTCCCTAAGGGGTAAATATGACAATTTTTAAGATATTCGAATTCTGAAAACGTTTGCTGCTTCCTCATTGTTTGTACCTCCTTCCGTTTCGTTTGTACCCTTATGGGAGTGAAAATAGGGAATATTTAAATTTCCTCTAACGGGTAAATTTGTCAATTTATAAGATATTCGAATCATGAAAACGGGTGCTGTTTCCACATCGTTTGTACGTCTTTCCGTTTCATTTGTACCCTTATGGGGGTGGAAATACGGATTATTTAAATTTACCCTAAGGGCTAAATATGACAATTTTTAAGATATTCGAATTCTGAAAACAGGTGTTCTTCCTAATCGTTCGTATCTCTTTCCGTTTCGTTTGTACCCTTATGGGGGTGGAAATACGCAATACTTAATTTTCCCCTACAGGGTAAATTTGTAATTTTTTAAGATACTCGAATTCTGAAAACAGGAGCTGCTTCCTAATCGTTTGTACGTCTTTCTTTTTCGTTTGTACCCTTATGGGGGCGGAAATACGGATTTCCCTTAAGGTGCAAATTTGACAATTTTTAAGATATGCGAATTCTGAAAACGGGTGTTGCTTCCTCATCGTTTGTACATATATTTCTTATTTTTATCAGAAATCGAACTCGAGTCTTCGCTATAAGAGAAAATGCTTTGTCTATTACACTATGTTTCCAGTTTGCATTCGTAGTTCTACATAAACTAAAATTGCATCTCAACAGCATATTTAGTTAATGAAATAAAGAAATATTTATGAATATATATGTACGTGTGCTTTGAATTGTTAAATATAGAAATTATTCTAAAACATTTTGTGTATTTTTTTTGTTTTTTTCATATTTTTGATATTTAAAGCAGCGCCCGTTTTCAGAATTCGAACATCTTACAAATTGACATATTTACCCCTTAGGGGAAATTTAAATATTCCGTATTTTCACCCCCATAAGGGTACAAACGGTTAGGAAACAGCACCCGTTTTCAGAATTGTTTTTAATGGTGCTAAGTTGGCATAGGTGTTGTTATTATTTATAAAAATTAACTAACTGATTTCTGGGGAATTCCTGTAGAAATCTCTATTTGCTTAGAGTTATGATAACGTGGTATTGTGTTTGTTTCCAAATTAAACAATGATCGGACAAGTGAAGTACTTTGTAGTTTCGTCAAAGACGAAATCTGATATCGGGAAGTACCGAAATCGGTTCCTGGCGTAGCGGATAAAACCTAAGCATCCACTCTGTTTACGGTTCAAGGCTATCAGACACTTCCCCAGAGGTCTTGTTGATATGACGAGGCTGTCAATCACAAGATGGCAGCACTACTTCCTCGAGTGAAAACCTGCGATTGACCTGTACAGACTGGTGCTCAGGTAAAGCCAGGAAGTTTTTGTCCTTTTTGGGTTAACACATTTCGAAACAGATAGAAGATGGAAGACCCCTAAGAAGGGTCAGTATCGATTTTAATCAATTTTCATACTCCTATAGCGCTTTACCTTACAGCAACCCATACCGATAAATCGTCTACCCGTCGTACATATTTGCCGGACAAAAGTTGGTCTACAAGCCGCCATAGTGTGTCGGGCCAGCCACACATTTCTTCAAACAGACTGAATTTGATTCAGAATCAATCTACATTACATTGACACGGTTATTGCTGATACCCTGAGTGCTTACAGTGCGTCCAATTGTAGATGACCTTCATAATTACCTACGTAGTACACGGAGATATTAGAAACGGCAAGAGATATTATGTTGGTTAAATGGAGAAAAATATGCCTTTTATGTTTAGGAATTTTGTCCCTATCATTTCCCAAAGATACTGTCTTATTAATAATGTGTTTTTGATTTTAATTAGCCTATTTCTTTTCCCTATAAATTCAAACAATAATCTTTTAGCTAATAAACGAGTTATCTTCCTGTTCCCCGACCTGTAGTATCCAACATTTGAAGGTCGTGAGATTTGTAGATTCCACAATGAAAACCAATTTCTTCACGAGTCTCCTTTCTTAACAGCCTGAGCCAAGCTAACCGACTGCTGGCTAGACCTACCCGAGCCGAGCCAACTTCAGACCAGAAGCAGTGGGCCTCGGAAACGTCGCGGGCGAGCCTTATTACAATTTCTTTCTGGCCGGACCGGAATAATTTCTATTTTGCTCACCTTCATGTACAATGTGTAGCTTTGAATTAATTCATTGTTGTGGCCTACCTCTTTAAAATTTCTAACTCGTGCTAGAACTAATGAAACTCAAAAATTATATTATTGTGGAATTTATGTGACTGTTCCAAGCTTGCACAAAAAAAACAAATTATTTTTATTATCAGGAACTCATCATTATAAGTGAAGATGTAATAAATGATTTCAAAATGATCTCAAATTTTTGCGAGATCAAATTTTTTTGAATATATCAGGAACTCTGGTAATCACAAAAGCAAAGTAAATGAGCTATTCAGAACTATTTGATCTTAGGATCGAGTGTGAAATGGGCACCCATTCTTCAGACTAAAATTTGGAACCTTTAATCGCCGGAACTTTCTAAACTTTACTAGAGAGAACTCTAAAACTCTTCAAAAGATCGCTGGAACTTCTAATTAGAATGTGAAATGTTTATGTCCGGGTGCTAAACGTCACACTTGTGGTTTCTCTGAAAATCGTTTCACTTGATTGGTTGAATTTTCTATTGACAATTTGTTATATACAGAATATAAAATTTTAACATGCCCCTTTCACCGATTGGGGTGCATATCGAACTACATTTCTGAGCAGTTAATGTGAATTGCTTGTTGTTCAGAGTCGTAATCGTGTTTTCGTCATACCCGCCCAGTTTTCTTGTCATATTTTCTATCAAGTTAAGAGTTTTATTACGCAGATTCACTGACTTAAATGTATCATCTTTGTGTATATTTTAAACCACAATTGCCGAAATAACAAACACAGCGCTAAAAATTTCGCAATGACACGTTAACGTTTGATTACTAGGTGATTAATATTTTCAATAATGTGGAACACGTGACTGCTTCTCGTACATACACAATAAGTAATATGTATAAAGTTATATCAACATTGACATTTCCAAAGCAAACTACAGTTTTCTTTAGACGTAAATGAACATCATCAAATTTATTAAAGTATAAAATGCAACAGCTTTTATGATCTCTTGCAGGCTAGAAGAGAATTTGAGATGCAGTAGTTTCATTTCTTACACGCCTGAAATTTTATTACATTCAATTTCACAAAATCTTATGCAAGTATTTGCAGTTACACATTTCAGATTTCCTATTTTATAATATGTACGACAGCGTGGATTGCGATTTCTGTCATAAAAAAAAATTGAATTTTTTTTCAGGGTGCGGCAACAATGGTGATCAAAAGCACCACACGGTGGTATTCATACGATCCGAATCTTTATTATTCGAGTCAACATTTTTAGTCCCGTGTGTAGAATGATCCACCAATGGAAGCTGTGGGAATGTGTCGCATACTCTTGGTAAAGCTGTACAGAGCAGATCGGCGCGAGTGAGAGATTCTCTACACCCCCGCTTACCCCTCATGACCTAAACCTGATGACGCTTCCACTTCAACTAGAAATGGCATCTCCGGTTTCCTAGGGATTTAGTTATCTTTCTAAAGATTTACATTCGGAAATAAAAATTTACAAAAAAAAAATTGCAAAAAAAAAACGTATAACAAGGATTGATGACAATAAATGAATGGATTTAAGGCGTAAATGTGTGTAGATCGCAGTTAACGTTGTTTCCAGTTAACAGTTGTGTGAAGTAAAACTAAAAATAAATGCTGTAGCATCGATCTGACTAACGAGAACTGACAACGAATTCCTGCTTTGCGCACCTTTTCTAATAAAGAATATTGTATTTCGGTGCGTTGTTTGTTAAATAGCACACGTTGGTGAAATTCGAGTTTAAGGCAGATTATAAGAGCCAACAGTTTGGAGGAAAATCTTGTATGTTTTGAGTTTACGCAAATTCGGGATGTCTATTAAAGGGGTAAGAATAGCAAATGCCCTTTGACCCTTATCTTGGCGGCCACAGAAATCAATACGTTACCAAGCACACTCTGTCCGCAATATATATGTGTAGATACACTACGGCTTGCAAACATAGCGAGCAGAATCGAGTATCTCGAAAAGGCGACAAAGAATAAGTGGATCAAATATGCGCCACGTAACATCGCTGCCGTCTGCAACACGTGCAAGGAACAGAAAGAGAAAACTACGTTGTGTGGTTCCTTTACTGTAGTAAGATTAAACCTACTTTATGTGCAAGGGAGCTGCTTAACTACCTAAGAGGGATATTAAACCTGTCTTAAAAACGCCACTTTTACGCCGACCGACCAGTTGCAAATATGAATATATTTTTTTTGTTTTTCTTACGCACATGAAAAACAATTCAATATTTAGAGAGCTCACATATAAAATTGCGTGATCGGATTTATATAGTCATGAACATACAAATCGCCAACATCGATCATTTACTTGCACACTTAAAATGCTTATAGGATAAGTATAACCTTTCTGTATTAAACTCAAACGGAATGTAACATCAAACAGGTAACTTTTAAAATCATCACAACTTGTGGTATTTTTTACTCTCTTTTACTCTTACTACAAGCCATGTGAATTATTTTCAGAATCACAATTAACCAACGATGATGAAAGTAAGTAATTTATTACGTATCGTGTATTTTTCCTTTGAAGAGAAAACACATCAAGGAAAAGAAGTAGTGCTTACCAAGACGAGATCTAAATACAGCCATGGCATATCCCCAAAGCTGTAGGTAGGTGGCAGGCAGATAAAAGGTTGATCCCGCCGGAAGAACACTCAGCCGAGGCCACGGACTCACCCCTGGCACGCCGCACTGCAATCGCACATCACCACGACTCGGAACTGAGCGCACACTCGTCAGATGCAATGAGACCGCACGCTGCTGCTAATAGGCGCCATCCGCCATGTTACCGCCTTGCTTTGATATGTATGCGATAGGGTAAACAGAGATGAGAGCAGCTTTGTAGTGGAGAAGACTTCTAAATATGCATTACCCAAGGTAGGTGGAACCCCGGTTAACGTGCTGCGCTTGAACACGGAATTCGATGACACTCCGATACGATATTATTCTAGGTTCAAGAGCGCAACGTAAGAAAACTACCAATCTGCACTTACACCTGTTTTATCAACAAGGATAGACTGCCGGCTGCCAACTGGACTACCAAATAGCCGCAACCCCGATACTAACACTAACAAAGAGCGTGCGACTCGAAACAAACCGACAATAATTGAAATTCCAACCCCTTACACCATTTCTCGACTTCCGACGAAGTTCAAAATAATTCGTTCGAAATTCCCTGATGAGCGACTCTAATTTTTGTTATAACTACAATATATACATAATTCATTTTTAATTGTATAACTTTTTAAAGTAACAGTTTCGCTTTCTGAAAATAGGTTAATATACAATCTCTCAGCTGATTGCAGCAATTTCATTTTTAGGTGTATCGTGCTAATGTCATAATCAGTATGATTTGAAAAAAAAAAAACTGACAGTCTGTCCCATATACGATAGGCGACTTCATTTCTTGCAGATATACGAACAAAGGTCATTCACATTACCTTTATAGGGTAGGCGCTCTTTTTATTTTCCTTTTAGTCTTTTCTTTTACTATTCCAATATGGATAAAAATTGAAAGAACAAATATTTTAAGCTACACAGCTGAATGTTTTGTGATCCGTCTCAAGGCTAGTAAACCAAATGAAACCACAAATTTCCTTAATTAACGTATGTTCATGTTCATAAAAGAGTTATTATAAGTCAGACCGTAGTATTAAAATTAAAAAGTTACTGTATTATACAGGGTGTTAAACATTTTAGGTAGTTTCTATAATTATGGTTTATAAATGGCTTCGTAACGAGAGTTAAAGATACTGAAAATTGTAATATTTTTTTTTGAATGTTTCTTCACTCTTATTATTGGCATTATTTAGTGGAAAGATAATTAGTCTGGTTTCACCAGTGGCGAATGTCGGGGCCAATCAATCACTGTGAAAAACCAAATTTTAGTTAAAAAAAAGATGGAGAGGTAGTTCAGGTTACAATAAAGAGTCTCCCTCTTCAAACCCCACTGTCTCCCCCAACCCAACCTTCTCCATTGTAAATTAAAAGACATCTCTCTCGTCGAAATCGAACCAACCGTTCTGGAGATATCGTTAAAACTAGCGCCGCGAGACCACCTCAAATTTTTAAGACGCGAATTTCTCTGTACTATCCGATCCGGGAAAAAGTCGTTATCTAACCCAGCACTGCCGCCCCCATCCGTCCGTTCGGGAGACGCCGGCGTAGCGTGCCGCAAATGACGTTTTCGCAAACCATACACCCCCACACGGCGCTGGCAATTTGATTTGGCACCATGACCCTATCTATTTAGAGACGGCACAGGCACCGTGACTCGTGTATTATTTCAGACATGTGCCTTCCCGGGCTACGCCTGCGTCGCTATCAAAAACAGCAATTTTGGGTTCCACTGACTTGTGTTTCGAGTTAAGCGAAAACATGTCTAGACATTTTGGAGATGCCTCCATAAAGGTGCTGCGACGCTATTTCGTTCGAGACGTCGTAAGATACCCTCTGGCGTCGAATTTTTTCGCTATCTAACTACGCGATCGTTTGACGCCCAATACCAGCGTCACAAACCCGGCCTCGCATGCCGCTTTTTCGTATCTGCAGGGATACTCCTCAATTACCTGCCGAATTTCGTCGAGATCGCTTAAGTAGCCTCTGAGATTCGCCCCCGGCGCAGTAATCGAATTGGACGTTTTCGAGTTTTACCGTTTGTTCGACGCCAATAACGGCGCCGTGACACCGGCGTCGGGAACCGTTTTTCGTATCCGCAGGGACACCCCAACCCACCTGCAAAATTTGGTCGGGATATGTCGAGCAGAGTCTGAGATTAGCCTCCCAGAATAGTATTTTCGGGTTTTCTCACTTTCCTCTGGGTGCGTAATGACTTTCGTGAAAACCCGTGCAGGCGTTTGGGAGATATCTATACGAAGGAATTGCGACGCCATTTTCTTGCGAGTTGTCATTAGATACCTCCGGACGTCGAATTTCGTTTCGATCCGTCTATCTGATCGTCTCAAATATTATACACCTCGAGATACTCATCGCGGGTACCGAATGCAAAAGTTGAGAAATTTTCGAGTTATGCCTCCAACAGACGACAAGGCGAATCGCCAGTCAAACTATCAGAGTAAAATTATAAAGTAGAGCATAATTATATACTAACTAGACCAGTATACATGCTCCGCAATCGATAAGGTGGCGCCATCTCTTGATCCAATTTGGCAACAAGCTGAAACAACCCGCTGCTAGGAGTGTTAGGTTTGCGTCGACAAACATGTTCATTCTTTGCGAAACGTCTCGAATGTTCCAGTAAGTTACAATGCGTTCTTGAGCACATTGTTAACCTGTATATAAGACGTCGAGACGAAAGTAAGTTATTTAGTTGAGTTTGCGATTTTAGAGTCAGTGTAAATCGTAAAGTGTTTAGTCAAGTTTAGTGTTTAAATAAACTAAATGAAGGATTCGCGTCATAATTGGCGTTTTACTGGTATCCATTATTATGAGAGACGAATGGAGCGTTGGCTTAAAGGTGTTGCAATAAAATCATCCACGAAAGGTTTACAAGTCGTTCGCCCGGATGATGCGTCAATTCCAATTCAAGAAAGTGATATCACGACATCAAGTTCCATGGTTTCAAGTTCAAGTAGTAAAATATCTAATGACACATTGAAGGCGAAAAAACGACAGTATGACGAATAATATGTCAATCTCGGATTTGTCGATTGTAACGGCTCACCTCTATGTATGTTATATAATAAACTCCTTCCTAACAGTTAAATGGTATCTACTAAGATGCGCCGACATTTAGAAACTTCAAAGACAAAAACAGATAATTTGTTATACGTAAAAAAGAACGATTATTAAAAAACCAAAAAACTATGACGTATTCGACTCAGACTGTAAATAAAAAGGCCACGGATGAATCGTATTTGGTTAGTTATGGCACTACGTAAAGCTCATTCTATCTGCAAAGCACCTTTCTACAGTGCCGCTTTCGAACGATACTGTTTCACGTCGGATACTGGTTGCAGGGCTTCAAAAGAACAAATTCGTCCTGCAAATGGATGAGTCAACAGATATTGCTGGACTGGCCATCTTGCTAGTAATTGTGCGATATCCATATAAATAATCACTCGAAGAAGACTTGCTTATGTGCTCATCGGTGACTACTAACAACCAGAGAAGGAATGTTTGACACAATGAACATATTTTTTGAAAAAAAAAAAAAACATCTTGATTGGAATGATTGCATCGATATTTGTACAGATGGGACCAAGACAATGACAGGTAAAACCGCAGGAGCAATATCACGAATAAGAAGTAAAACGCCAACATTGTACTTCCAGCCATTGCAACCTGCATAGACAGGCACTCGCAGTTAAGAAAATGACGACAAATTTAAAAATGGTTTTTGATGAAGCGATAAACATAATTAATTTCGTCAAATAACGTCCACTGCCGATTGTCCTCAATATTCTGTGAACATTATGGTAGCTCTCATAAAACACTAGTTCTCCATACTGAAGTGAGATGGTTATCCCGGGGTAAAACTTTGACAAGACTATTTGAACTCAGAACCGAGTTACAAGCTTTTCTTACTTATGGATATTCCTTTTAATTTAAAAGACTGTTTGTCTGATAAAAGTTGGCTATTTAGACTAGCTTTCTTATCAGACACAAAAAAGATTCCATATAAAAAAAGAGTAAAATTATTCACATATCTGTTATCGAAACGTACAGATTTGTATAAAATATAATTATGTGTAATAATGGTGAAAGTTTACATTTTCATATTCACATATCTGATTTACGAAATAAAAAATAAAATTCATAAACAAAAATTTAAGATATTAGGTAAGTACTCCCTATATTTGAACCGATTCACACAAAGCTAACGCGAGAAAATAGGTGACGAGATTAGTGTCTTGCGTTCGACAGTTCCCTTCTCAAACCTTATGACTGTCACATCAACATGTAGTTAGGATTGAATGCTCTACAATTTTTTTATATGGTACTTTTAATTAATTGTCATTACTTTGATTATATTTATGGGTACAAGTAAAACGGTAGTCTGATTTAAGTCACGACAACATGACCACAATTATTTTGTTATTCCCAATAAAAATATAGCGTTTTCAATAAGGTAGGTTCAAAATGGTATCCAAGACCACAAGCAACATGGTGCCCAAGAACACGTAATCATAAAATATGATGTTTAGTGACCATAACAATATTATTGTCTTTTCTAAAATAATAGTAAACTATATACAACGTGGCCAAGATAAAGAGGACCAGTGCAAAGATCTCGGATGCTAGTTAGAGCGCTATTGAATGCCTAGTATGATGATGTTTGAAAAATAGAAACACAACAAACGCTTCCGAAAATATTTAAAAAAAAAAACGATCATTTGCAAAATTATGTTTTCTTTCTGGTTTTTTATTTTAATATGGCTCATTGCGCACTTTGTAAAATCAGAGAGATAGCGCAGTGCAATGTAAAAAAAATATTTGGGATTCTAATATGCAATACACAACTACAATGGAATAGATGACGTATCTGGTTATTTTTTGATCCATATAAAAATAGAACTTGATAATGCTTTCTTGAGACAAAACGTCGCATATCAAATTGATACATACCATCTTGCAGAAGGGAAAGAGACTCCTCAATTCGATTTTTTCAAATTTTCTGTTTTTTCAATACATCCGAAAGTGTTCTTATTTCTAATTTTAATATGACATCGTTTCCGAGATCGCCATAGTGACCCTCCTTATCTTGGGCACCTTGAATGATTCTTTTCAATATGACGCTTAAAATGGAATGATAAAATTTTGGATTTCTTCGGTGGAACAATATGACCACAATTTATCCCATCAAAGACACATCGTAAAGAATATTAATATGGTGGTTTTAAGACTATCCAGTAGAAAATAGTGATAAAATCAAGATATTTGCCCGATTAAATAATTGATCACTATTGATTTCAAATATAGCGGATCCAAATAGATAGGTACGTATATCAAAATAAGAAGCAGAGGAATTAGTAAAGTTTGGGCTTTAAATAAAGAATCTGATCTTGATACAATTTGTGATGTTGAAGTTTTTAACTGATGGTTTTAATAAGCCAAATTAAAGGAAGGGGGTTTAAATAATCTATAATTTCCTTATTTTAAATAGATTCGTTTCTCTATTTTTTCACATTTTTTTAGAGGAAACTTAGAAAGTTTAAAATGGAAGGTCACATGACTAAACAACGAATGAACGAACTTGATTTATTTTGGGCGAACGCATTATTTAAAAAAGGTACGATATGAGTCTAAAAGCGAAAGATCCAAACGAATACATACAGCCTTTTTTTTACATACGTGATGCATACAGCGTTGTAACCCAAGCCGTAATTAAGTAAAAATTAAGAAGTAGCTGACAGTAATAATTTTCGTTGCTTGTCAAACAATTGTTCAAAATTGGCAACATTTGGATACTCTTTGATTACACCGATCCGGGGTAATATAAACTTAGTCACTTTTCAGGAGGCCGGTGGGACTATTTTCACGTCAATATTCGAAAGATAATAGTTGCGCATAAGCAAAAGAGAGATGAATTTTTTCCTGGTAGAAGCGGTATAAAGATGTATTCAAACGTGATTTTAAAATTTTCATAACTGTAATTTTTTTTAGTTTTTACCAAAGTGGTGGCTAATGTTAAAGTTCTTAATCCAAAGGTTGATTTGGTACTTTATTTGCGGTGTTAGAAAAATTTTGTTGTGCTTCCTTCCGCAAATACTAATTTTTTAATTTTCAATATCGTCCAGAAACCCATTCCATTGTTTCAGGCCTAGGGGGGGTAAAACCTGGAGATAAACCTAGAGAAGACTATCACCTATACACCACGTTTGAATCAAACAGCTAGAAATATTGAGAAACGGAGTTTAACACGAAAAATGACCACACTGAACATATGTAAAGATGGTTAAACTGATCGTCACTCACCCAATCTTAGTGTGGTGGAAGGAAAGAAAAAGTAAAGCGATACTTTATTCCCTCCCCTGAGGGGAGGGCGGGCTGCTCGAGCTTTCCACGCTCCTTCAGCCACAGCGATGGATTTACCAGCATACATATATACATTACGCATATATACAGGGTGTCCCAAATAAGAGTGATAGATTTTAAATGTCCTCCTTGTTCGAGTGGTAGATTTAGTTTCTGCGTAAATTAATAGTGTTTGAGCTTTTTCAGTCGCTGAGTAAATTATTTTTAAAGTGACTTAGTACATTAAATGACTTTTGTTTTCACAAATTATCAAATTTGCTGATTTTGTTTTTATGTCACATTGTCGCAGCAAGAGTTGACTGATTTTACTAACTATGTATCAAATCATGTTTAAATAAAGGAAACTGCAGTGTTACCTGAAAGCTCAAATATCTTTGTTGTTCAGAAAACAAAAGGTATGAAACTTACATTTTTGAACAGAAGATGAATCTCTCTTTTGAATGTCATCGAAATATATAGGGGGTACCATTTAAAATAATAAATATTTATTCATTTTAATTTGACCAACATTAGTAAAACACCATGTATTGGTGGGATAAAATGAAAAAAAACTATTGGGTAAACGAATTCAATTAGTGAAAACCCAATTTCTTTAGAGCAATTAATAAGCTGTGCATTTACATGTAAAATCTATCACTCTTATTTGGGACACACAGTACATGGTGGGGTTAGGATAGGATCAGAAGGAAATGGGGTTAGGGTTATGAGCGGGAAGATATTACCTCAGCATTCTTCTAAATAGCCACACACGATGTGCGTTAACGCAGTGATCATGGCGCTATATGTGTATCAGGAAAAAACCCCTGAAAAAAACCTCATATAGGGTAAATGGTAACTAGACAAGAAAAGTGGGGCAGCATGTCTAACATATGCGCGATGTAACTGATACTTGACAGAATAAAGAAAACGTGTCTTGCGAAAGCAGTCTACAATATAATCCTACCATCAAGTACGACGAGTACGATAAACACTCCCAAAACGGTCCGGACCCGCCTTTTGTACAGATGGCTCTGTAACAAAAGAGGAAGCAGAAATTGGAATATATGTGGCTGTCACGCAAGTCTCGGTTGATGCGTAACTATATTCTAGGCAGAAATCTTCGCGACCAACACCTGTGTACAGGTTCTATTAGAGAGGAAAGCTGTACACAAAAGAATATCGATAGTAACCAACAGCCAGCCAACTCGAAAAGCTCTGGAATTACAAAAAGTGACCTCTTGTCTGGTGTCAGAATGCAATCGAAATCTTATCCAGTTAATTAAAGGGAATAGCGTACAGAAGGGAATTTCGTCATCAACGGTAATAAAATGACAGATCGACTAGCGAAAGAGGGTCGGAAAAAACCTTTTATAAATGAAACGCTGAGAATGGAAAACCGTTCTAAAGGAATATCTATGGTCAAACACAAGCTAAGTCTTTACTAGAGATATCGTCCAATCAAAGGGCTGCGTGCACATTGAAATTCAGTAGAACAGACATACATATTTTGATAGGTCTACTTACGGGTACTGCAACATGAAAAGACACATCGACAAAATGGATCATGCAATAGGTCAACTATGCAGGGATTGAGAGGAAAATAAAGACACTCCTCTGCTTATACTGCAATTGTAAGACATACAACACCTTAAGGCACAATTTTTTTCAGGGAAGGTAAGACACATCCAGAAACCTTACAGAACACTGCTTTCAGAAAGATTCTGGACATTTTCAGACATCTTAAGGGAGGAAAGGAAAACGCTAGAAGGTACAATATGCCTCCCGACCGAGGTATACAGACCTACTAAGAAACAAACAAAAATCTACAGTACAATTGTAAGTGGATGGGTACTTTCCTTACTGACTACTTCTGTGACACTTCCATAAACGAACAATAATTTTATGACAATAGATTAACTGAAAATTTAAAGATTCTCATGCGTAAGATTAGGGCGTGGTTATTACAGGCATAAATTAAATTCACGTTACATTTTTCAAGTTTGTAGAATACGATAGGTGGCGCAAATCACAAACTTCTAGTGATGAAGATGTTTAGTTACACATAGAAAATATGATCAGGTCTCAATGTTCAACAATAAATGTAAATGATGCACAAAGTTTACAACAGTTAATAATACCGGACAACATGAACATAACTGATTTTACGATGTCGTAAAGAAATTCAAGACCAATTCAGTACACAAGAGAACAATATGTGGCTTTAAATTGTGATCCTTAAACAGTAAGATCGATATAGAAAAAAAAAGTACCTACAGAAATGTGATGGCGGCTTGTCACCCCTATTAATGGAAAATTGTTCAATGTTCATTCCAAATCCCTTAGTTCACAACCCTTGAAACCTTTATTGACCCCTGGTGATAATGGATTGCAAATACGCAAATATGCGCACCGTTAAAAGTTATTTACTGAAAATGAGATTATTGATTTAATTTACGTAAAAAGAAAGCTAAAATATGTTTGAATATGAACAGTCAAAACATTTAATTGTAAAAGGCCAAACGCTTTCGTTTTGTTCAATAAAATTATGTCACTTATTGATCTTATACGCATAGAACACGATGAATACTACTAGCAAAGTGACAGTTCGTGAATTGAACAAAGCAATAAGCAGTTGAAAGGCACTCTGAGCCAGATCAATGTAGCCGGATAGGAAAAGCCAAGCCCCGCAGGGGCACCTTGTAACACATTTTGCGGTAAATTCATCCCCTCGACGCAGAAACCATTAAGCCATATTGCAATTACATATATCCTCTATATACGACTTTGTAATTATGTAAAGTAATTACAAAATAGGAATTGTTTTAATACTATGTGCCTATTAAGATTTCTAGAATAAGGAATGCCTAATAGTCGTTCCTTATTTCGACGCTTGGGTAGCTAAAGATGCCTGATATTGAATTTCCGGGCAATGCTGGAACTTCTCTCTCGGATTTTATATCTACCACCTCATTTTTTTTTTTTTACTTTTTACAAAGAAAAAGCTATCTAGTGCGTAAAAAATAAGTTAGACGACTAATTATTTGGTGTGTTATGATATTAAATAGAAAGCGGATTGCTTCCAGCTACATTTTAGTTTTAATATTTCTTTTGGAGTAAATAATGAAAACGGTCCTTCAGATGTCGCTGTATTCGCGGATTTAGTAAAATTGCGACTTAGCGTCTTGAAATCAAAAGAAACTGCATTATTTCCCTCTTTGTGTGAGAGTTATGACTTTTCCAAGTACAGAAGACACTTCTCTACAAATATGGGTTGAATATTTTAAAGAATATGACGTATTACTAACAGCCAGAACGAATTACTTAATTTATTGTAAACAATCAAAACCTTGAAGCGCGCATAAAACTAAAATTAACTACCCATTAAAATTTTTTATGCCAACACAAGAGTTACAAGCACAAAAATTTTATATATGCAGTTAATTACCAGAAAAACATTTTTAACACTTGTGCACATTATTATAGTTTCCTCATAGGTTGTTTGATATAGGTAGCTACGTATGAGTTTAATGACGTTATTAAATGACGTAACGTGTATTTAACCAACTCTAGTAACGGAATTGACACAATTTTATATGAATACAAAAAAAGACCAACATTACCAACAAAAATAAATAACATATAAATACTTCCACAATGTAAGGTAATATGGTAATAAAGCGAAATGCTGAGTGAGGTAGTTATGGTAACCTTTATTTCAAACAATCAATTGTATTAGTTGAAAATTTAAGCAATCACAACCTAATAAAATTTTTTTATTGTACACGCCCCATCGCTTGCAATCCCTTCTGCCTTTAGGGGTAAGTAATCGATCCGGTAAGTGGATACGGCGAGACGTAAAGATACTACATACAGGAACAGAACTTGACGCTCGCCTCGACGTCGCTTTAATTATTGATTTTCATTGTAACTGCGACGTAATTTCAAGTACGGTTAAGTTTTCAAGCCTAAGTGGAAGGTTTTTAATAAGTAAATTATTAAAATTGCACCTGTTCCCTCACAGTTATTAACAACTTGACAGTGCTCTTTATGATGGTAGAATTGTTATATTAAAACAGCGTATCAGGATAATATCCAATTTTATTTTTCATTATTTATTATTTTAAGAATGACAAAAAAAAATTACAATCTTTTTAAGTACCTAGAATAAATAATTAGCAATCTGAACCAACGTATTTATATTATTCTATTTAAATGAAATTCAACTTGGTATTTGTTTTATATAGTTTTATAATGTTCGTGGTCAATATAAAAAGAAATCAAAGTTCAAGTTTTAACGCAACACCGAGGGCTACACCTCAGCCCGCAGTAAATTTCCAGCAATAAATATGATAATTACTTACACACACATTTCAAACGATTTTATTTTTGACATTTAACCGCTACACAATAAGGAGTGATTTAAGGCCATACAATTTTAGTACATATTTTTTTATTTTATAAAAAAAATGACACTTAGTTGTAAGCATAGGGTTAGTGTGATTCCAAAATGAGGTCATTTGGATAGAAATAATGAAGGTTTTTACTTTACCTCTGTACAATAAAGAATAAAAAATTAAACTTGATTGTACTTATATAGACTTATATCCATAAGGTTAGTACAAATCCAATTTGGGCACAAATAATAAAGGGTTATATTTTTGATATTTAGTCCTCATACAGTAAGAGCCCACTGAAGGCTCATTTTGCTTCATATTTTTTATTATTTTATAAAAATTAAAGTTAGTTGTAAGTAGCCCATGCCGCATGTACCACCGGGTGGACCAATAAGCCGATCCTCCGGCTATGTCTCAGGAACTAACTGCTTATTGTACAGCTTTGGGGAAAAAAATTCCTTAGTAAAAACGGCTAAGGGAAATCGCTGGAAATAACTTTCAAGTTTATAGCGATACCGCTAGAGAGCATAATCTTTATAGAAAAACCTAAAAACAATTTTTTTATAAAATATGTCCAATCGTAGTAGACATTAAATAAGTAAATTAGAATGATGCATAATTTCTGCACAATTTTGTTAAATACTTCTCTTCTCCTTTTTTTCGAATAAAGGGAGGGGGAGAGTGGGAATGTTTGTATGAATAAATAAATGCCTATAACTTTAGTTTGGATCAACCCATTTTAACGAAATTATTCTCATTCGAAAGGGCGTAGATGAACCAATTACATCTACTATAAAACAATTGCATTTAGTTTTAATTGTCGTAGATCGAGGGCACTTTAAAAAAAAACATTAAAATTTGTCTATGTTAAAATTTTTAAATGGAAACACCTATGTATTGTAAATTACAACGGAAACTGATTAAAATTCGTAACAAAATGGCGCAAACCGCATGTTGATATCTTTTGTCTAACTGGAGATATAAGTAAAAACCCGTAAACATACGTAACTAGTATTGGCTCACTCTGTATTATAATTTAAAATAACAATATATCAGTATTTTCAGAGTTTGTTACACTAAGAAGTCTGCGAAATAAAGTTGACAGGGGCTTCAAATTGTTTATTTATTGACAGTAGTCAAAATATTGTGATCTTTTTAAGAAGTGTTAACATATAACTCGAATATAACTTTTCTTAATTAGATATTAATATTACTAATATCAGTAAATAATCAGCATTAATTCATAATCAGTATACCAAATGCCGAATTGTATTATATGTTTGGAGTTTATTCCGAATGCCATCAAAATGCCGCTATTGCCTTACGTATATATGCCATAAGATATCCTGACAGGAGGCATTATGGCCAAGAAGTATTTAAAAGAAAGGCAACAAGATTAAGAGAAACTGGTAGCTTTTTTTTATCATATCAAATATTTTGTGGACAGACAAAGCCACCTTTAGTAGTGCGGGTGGTGTTAATCTACCTAATATGCATTATTGGGCTGAAGAAAATCTGCACTGGATGGATGAAGTGCAGCTTCATAGGACCATATTTCTTTGAAGAAACTTTAAATGGCGATACATATTTAAATTTTTTGGAAAATGTATTCCCTATTTTATTAGAAGACATTTCCTTACAAACAAGCAAGAGATCTGATATTTCAGCATGATGGGTGTCTTGCGCACTTTTCCAGGCGAGTTAGAGATTATTTGAATTTGAGATATCCATATAAATAGATTGGAAGGGGAAGTATATTTCCATGGCCAGCTAGATCTCCGGGCTTAACATGTCTACACTTTTATCTATTGGGAACATTGAAGGAGTTAATCTTTCAAACTCGACCAACCACGCGACAAGACTTGAAACAACGCATTAGAAACGCTATAAATAGTATATCCATAGCCGAGATTGAAGCAGCTATTATGTCTACCCGCCATAGAATACGTCTTTGTGTGGACAATGATGGAAAACATGTTGACATTGGACATTAAGTTTTAATGTGTGTGATCTTCTTTTCATATATTATGTTATTTTAAATTATAATACAGAGTGAGCCAATACTAGTTACATATGTTTAAGCGTTTTTATTTATATCTCGAGTTAGACAAAAGATATCGACATGCGGTTTGCGCCATTTTATTACGAATTTAATCAGTTTCCGTTGCAATTTACAATACTTAGGTGTTTCCATTTAAAAATTTTAACATAGACAAATTTTTTTTATTCGAAAGTGCCCTCTATCTACGACAATTAAAACTAATGGCAATTGTTTTATAGTAGATATAATTGGTTTATCTACGCCCTTTCGAATGAGAATAATTTCGTTAAAATAGGTTAATCCAAACCAAAGTTATAGGCATTTATTCATACAAACATTCCCAGTCTCCACCACCCTTTATTTGAAAAAATAGAGAAAAAAGTATTTAACAAAATTTGTACAGAAATTATGCATCATTCTAATTTACTTATTTAATACCTACTATGATTGGACACATTTTATAAAAAAATTGTTTTTAAATTTTTCTATAAAGATTATGCCCTCTAGCGGTAAAGCTAGAAACTTGAAAGTTATTTCCAGCGATTTCCCTTGGCCGTTTTTACCAAGGAATTTTTTTTCCCAAAGCTGTACGATAAACAGTTCCTGCGATATAGCCGGAGAATCGGCTTATTGGTCCACCTGGTACATATGGTTAGAATAAATCCAAAATGAGGTCATTTAGACACGAATAATGAAGGTTTTTATTTTTGATATTTAATCTCTGTACCATAAAGACTTTCAGTCAACAAGATTTTGATATACCTACTGTTTTTATATTTAAACCCCATACAATAAAGACAATAACATTTTGGTACATCAACCCCTACTATTTTTCATGCGCTATTCAATCGCCGTATTGGTCCAGATTTTTAACCCCCTACCTTTTGCGTGTTGCGTATCTCAAAAGGGTACAGTTTCTTGTTTTCGTGCGACTTTTTGGGTTTCCAGTCATCGTGTTTCTGTATTCCGCAATCTTGTTGACGTTTACCTATTTGGCTTAAGATCGACTTGGTTGAATTCAACATGTGATATGTAAATGCAAATAAAATCGTACTTAAACTTTTCGCAAAGCTTTGCGATAGTAACTAATTCTTAATCGAACCTTAAACTGTACATAAAACATCCCTATCTTTACGTAGAATTATTTGAAAATAAAGGTTGAGATAGAAACTAAATAAGTTGAATGTAAGAATTTAAATGTATGACTTATGTCAACAAAATAACAATGGGACAGATCATGCACTCCTGTGTTTATATTATGAAACACTAAATAATTGAAGTCACGTGTTTTTTTTCATATAGTAAACTTTCCTGAACGATATTAGAGTTAGCTTTACTTGAATGTTTATAAAAAATATATATCTATTTTGTCCACTAAATTACGTAATTTGAAAAAAAAAATGGACATATACTTACGTTTTGCATATATAACGTACAAAGTAATGTATTATGCTAAAATGACCTTGCTGCCGAAAAATGCCAGACTGTGTATAATTTTCCAAAACTTCATTTCTGCACGATAAATATAAAGTTACGGGAATACCAACAGTTTTCAATAGCGTAGAGGTACAAATACATCATCGACTAAAAGTAAGCAAACTAGGTTTGGTTTCATTACAAAATGCAGGCATACTAAACAGCGATTGCAACATTCCTTCCTTCAAGATTTATTGACACACAAAAACAAAAGGTATCATCAACCTCATTTATTCTTCAAAACGTTTTTCGCGTTTCGCCCTCTATATTTAACAAAATAGGCATGACATAACACCATATTGTACAAGCTTTGCCCACGCTCTATCATGATGTTGCGCACAAAACCAAAATGGATGTGGATAAATACCAAGAACATATGATTAAATATATACACTTCCATCAAAAACGACCATGTAGTACTAACAAGAAGATATCAACATATTCACTAAACCTTAATTATAATCTAATTGCTAACTATCGATGAACATAAATTGTACGTTGATGCAACTATGGGTAATTCACCCATAACACGTATAGTCAATCGAATAACCTAAGTGCCGAGATGAAATTAACGCATACCTAACGCAATAAATACCGCGTCAATGGCTCACAGCAAATTTCCCGTTACCCGTTTATTATTCCACAAAATGTTAAATTTGTAACAATCCTATTGTAAGTCTACTACTGTTACATGATTCATTTTAATGTTTTGCAGACGTTGAAAATTCTACTCCAATCCTTTTCGAAACGAATTAAATTTTAGGTACACTTTTTGTATGGAGAAACAATTTAAACTTTATTAAAACATCAAAAGAAAGCAGTTCAATCTTGGCACTTCACTAAATTAATTGAGGGTAACTTTATTAACGCCGCTAATGACAATGCTGGTCGGAGTTTTACTTAACTCACTACCCCTATTTTAGTTTGTGGGAGTTATAAAGTACACGATATCGATTACGTAATAAACTAACATTTAAATTTACTTTGAAATTCGGGTCGCTTTCGTTACTTCCTTCAAGCTTGTAAAAACAAAGGAGGGCTAACGCGTTGATTCAAAAGAATACAGATTCCAAAATTAGATTCAAAACCGCTAAGGAGCGAAATATATCAAGGCACGAAATTTCTTAAATGAAATTCTTCACAAAACAACAATAACTACGGTAGCACCAGATTATTCGTAATCACTCACATTAAAGAATGACGATTGAATTTTCGCGGATGCACGAGATGATAAAAATTACGAAATATTCGGATGTTACACGGATATAAATTTGAAACGCACGTCTGGTAGTTTAGATACTTGGAGCAAGTCCCATTCAAAAAATTCCCCTTCTCTCTACGTTTTCATTACACCGCAATTTAAACAATCGGAAAAGTATCCCTAATGAGCTGAAATGACAAATTCGGTGAGAACGTCCCTTTGCGCCGCTGTCACCCTCGTGAAAATCACCGCAACCTCCACAAACCTTCTCTTCCTCCAAATGTAATTTATTACTCTTCTAATTAGATATGCTTTGAAAAACAGAATTATTCTGAGCTCCCCCCCCCCGCGAATACGCCGTATCGGATCGTTTTCGTCCTTAATGTTTTCCTTTGGAATCCCGTCTACAACGAGTACCAGAATTACTGAAACTCTCTCTAGTTATATTTTTGCGAATTTAAGTGACTTCTTCAAACTTACTTTTACTGTCAGGAACTCCATATTAGACGTGAAGATGTTATAATAGCCAGAACTACTCGATCTCAAAATCGAATTTTCAAAATTTTGAAAAAATTTTGAAATCATCAATTGATTTTATACATCTGCAACTCTAATACACATAAAAGTAAAGTAAATGAGCCATTCGATCTTAAGATCGAGTCTGAAGAACCCATTCTTCAGGTTCAAATTTGGAACCTTTAATAGCCGAAACTGTTTAAACCTTTGACGGAACATTCCAAAGCTCATTAAAAAAAAATTTAAACTCTAATCAAAAGTGCAAAATGTTTATGTCGGAGTGCTAACTTCACACGCCCTTCAAGATTATTAGGTACACTCTGATACAAAACCAATTGTAGCTAAGTAATTGAAAACGTTCAACGGCGATTTTCAAATATTTGAACGTCAAAACCTTTTTTATCATCTATGTATTACTTTTTGCTTTCTAATGACCTTTTGAAACCATGGATAACTCAGTTTATATCAAAATTAATTAATGAAAGTTGATAATTTACCTTACTTCAGAAAGTAACCTATCAAAAAAGTATACCAACAATTTCCTATCCTGACCACACCCATCCTTAATTCCACCATTCATATATACGTAATGTATGTATGCTGGAAATCCATAGTCTCTTGAACAGAACACACGTGTTTTGGGAGAGAGTTTTTCTCAGACTTTTCGATGCGCCTATAGGTGATATCATATAAAGAGAACATACGACGTATGAGAACCGAGTATTAATCTTTTTATTTCAGTGACCACAATTTTCGCACCGGAAACGTGTGGTTAAAACCGCATAGGTCCGGTCTCAAAGAAGAGAGAGCCAAGATGACGTCGGACGAAGACAGCGAGTACGAAGAGGAAGTTATGGACGGAGACAGAATCGTAAAAGACTTCTACCTAGATGAATGGGAAAAGGCACGGCAAGACGTCTACGCCAAAGACAAGATGATAGAAGAACATCTCAAGAAACTCCAGGATCAAGAGAGAGAAATCGAAGAGCTGAAGGCAACCATAGAAACCCTTAAGGCTTAATACGAAGAAGTCGTAGCAAGACTCGACGTGATTACAACCGCAAAATCGACAAACAAAACTATGATCAAGACCTCCAAAGCTCGCGCAGAAGATCAACGCGACAAAGCCCCCGCGTCCTAAGAAGAAACGGCACAGCGGGAAGAAGAGAGGGAAAGATGAACTCCCGAAACATCAACGAAAATGACAGGAACAACCGAAAAACTCCACGAGAAGATGGATGTCTGCACAGCAGCTTCCCAACAACGAATAGAAGAAGACGCCCTCTCCGAAGAGCAAGAATTCAAGACCGTCACGAAGAAAGGCGGTGTCAAACGGCAACGGGTGGACGCCGAAGTACAAGACCAAGAAATGTCCGCCCTAAAAAGAAAAGATCCCGCCACTAATCTTCCACCGACAGGAGGATTACTCCCGGACTATGAAGAAGCTAGCCTCGGTCGGGATTATTCCAAAGGCTACAACGACATCCAAAAACGGAATCAGAGTTATTCTAAGCAACCCTGAAGAATATAGGACGGCAACAACTGCACTGGACACCATCGGAGTGCAGTTCAACGTCTACCTTTTAGAAGAGGCAAAGCCGCTAAACGTAGTCATCAAGGGCATCCCGCAAGACGACGAGATGCTAGAAAAGGTACAGAACGATCACAAATCCATGGGGTTTGACGTCCAGAAGGTTAGCCGGATGTTCGCCGGACGCGAACACCGCAAACCGCCATGGCACTGGTCCACCTCGAGAGAAGCGAAAGGGCCAAGGAGATTTTCAGCATCACGACCATCGGATACTTGAGGGTGCGAGTGGAGTCGCCCCACAAAAAGAACGGGTCAGGTCAGTGCTAAAACTGCCAACGATACGGGCATACTACCAGAGGATGCCACACACAGCCCCGATGTGTGAAGTGTGCGGGGACGCATCACACCAGGGAATGCAAGAAGACCCGAGAGGCGGGAGAGCCAAAGTGCTGCAACTGCACCGGGTTACACACAGAAAATTACGGAGGATGCCCCGCCCCTCCAAAAAATATCAAGAGAGGGAACGCCCCCAGACCAGCAAAGTAAGAAAACCGGAAAAAAATGACCGAAGCAGGCACCTGAAGAATCAGAAGACGAGGACTTCGCGCTCATCAAGAAGATCGTGAAGGCACTCAAGGCAACGAAACAGATCAAAGATAAACTCTCAGATGAGAAGACACAAACCGTCGTGCCATTTAAGCGGCCGACCCAACCACAGACAGGGAACAATGTCACCGAGGTGAACGGAAGCATAAAAGCCGAAGTTCATCTCAGGAAACAACAACAGAGGTATAGGTATATTTAATGTATTTATTTCAGGTACAGAAAATCTACAGATACCATCAGAAAAGCCAATAAGACGGAGGTATAAAGGGCTAGAGCCCGTAATACCGAGAATAACGATGACCGATGGAAATCCATGATTGTGGCTGAATGGGTTCTTCAGACTCGATCGAGCCTGAAGAACCCATTCTTCAGGTTCAAATTTGGAACCTTTAATAGCCGAAACTGTTTAAACCTTTAAAGAACTCTCCAAAGCTCATCAAAAGAAAATTTAAACTCCAATCAAAACTGTTTATGTCGGAGTGCTAACTTCACACGCCCTTCAAGATTATTAGAGTTTACACTCTGATACAAAACCAATTATAGCTAAGTAACTGAAAACGTTCAACGGAGATTTTCAAATATTTGAACGTCAAAACCTTTTTTATCATCTATGTATTACTTTTTGCTTTGTAATGACCTTTGGAAACCATGGATAACTCAGTTTATATCAAAATTAATTAATGAAAGTTGATCATTTACCTTACTTAAGTATACCAACGATTTCAAAAATTATTTTCGAAATATAAAAATACACAATTAAAAAACCCAACAAAGCCAAGTATTTTATTATGTGTAATAGTGGCGAAAGTTTACATTTTCATATTTCAAAAATATTTGTTAATTTAATGTATTGTATGAGACAATGGAATTTAAACTTACAACTGAAACTAAATTTATTGTGTTACTTTATCTACACAATTTTTTGTGTGGACATTAAACATATTTTAAAATCATTTTTGACTCAATCAGATTTTCAAGGTGTGAAATGACTTTTATTTGTTACTCATTTGTAAACGTCAATGTATCAAGTGAGCGTATTGCCGTTGAAAGTCAATCTTAACAAGCTAGCTACTAGTTAAAAATTTACAGGTTAGAGACGAAAGTTGTTGATTTTTTACAAGTTAAAGACGACCGTACTTTGTTCACATTGTATTAGCATAATAATAAACAGAAAAATAAACAATAAGCACAGTTGTTAGAGTAATGATTTCAAAGATAACGAGACATTTTTCCAAGTTAACTGTTTACAAATTAGTAGCATTATTTACATTCGAAAATTGTGTTCTATTTGCATCATAAATGAGTAACACATAAATTGTATAACAATACACGCTAGGGAACGGGTTTTACTGGCTCCAGTAAAATCCTTTTTACCTTGCTAGTAATGTTGTATACTATAATATGTCTGACAGCCATTAGAAAATGTATGCACAATCAGTATTGCTAAACTAAAAATGTGAACATTTTGCCGCCTCAGGACTGAAACACTAAGCTTCTGAATGATTTTGAGGATTGCAAAGTTAGTATTGCCGGAGGGAAGCACAAAAAAATATATGCATTACATAATGTAATATCAGTATTTAAAAAAAATGGTTAATTAGTAGTGTTGAGTGAAAAAAATGTTGACCGTTTCTTTACAGAAACTGACATATATCGATTTAGGGCATTAAGATCCGAAAGGATGAGAATATGGTAAAACTTCAAAATTCAGTTCTTGACCATGGAAGCAATGCCTTTGGCAGTTTCCTCAAAAATGAACAAGGTTTGACGAAATCGGATTATCAGATGTGAACGTTATTACGTTTTACATGTGATACGAGCTTTCCACCCCCCCACGAGCTTTCCAGCCCCCCCCCCTCCCCGGCTTTTAAAGTATTGCAAAGTTGTTATTCCTCTAGAATGCGTACAATAATATATTCAATTAACTCATAAAAATGTATTTCTACACGATTTACTGGAGTACTTTGCTTTTTAGTATCCAACAATAATCGGCAAGCGTTTTTGGACACCACTTTCCTTGGTAGCTATTTTCCATTACGGTTAGGTCCTGATGAAAGCGTTCATCATTTTCGTGACTCTCCAGGATTTCGTAGAAAAAATCCAAATGTGAAACCAAAAAAATGAATTGTTGTCAGAGAGATATTGCGTCCAAGTGATTTGAAGTTTTCAAGGTCACTAACCAAAGCATAATAATACTTGGTGGCCTCATAAGAAAGTTTTTCGCAACTTTTATAATGACCGCCAGGCAGTTGCCTCACGCAACAGTAGTAACAGTTGTTTAACGTGGGAATCCGTCATAACTTCCCTTATTTGAATTTTGCATCACTTTCGGAAATTTACTTTTCAGGTAATGGAATGGTAATGGAAAGAATATTTTCTTGTAATTCACAAGAGGTTGTGCAAAACATTTTTTTTCCGGGTTTTAGATTTTGTTTATTACGGCCAATGTTTCTTCACAAAGTGATTTTCTCTATCCCTACAGTTCCATTCACATAAAAAACAGCAGAGTTTAGTGTAACCAAGTTGAAGAGCTAGCACGAGGGCTATCACAGTTAAATCTCCACAAATAAGCATCATATTTGCATGAGTCTCTTTCATGCGTGCAGCATAAGCAAGAGAGTTTGAAGGATATTCATTTTCATTATGGAGCAGGGCACTTTTCAAACTTGTTTTGGAGGAATGTATAAAAAGCCTCCATTCTTCAGGGTTGTGTTCCTGTCCTAGTCCATCTAGTAGAGTCCACATTTTTGCAGCACACTCAGTCATTTGCATGGGAAATATGTGTCCTAACCCATTTTGCCGATGACGGTAAAAACATACTTCAGTTTCCTTTTCAAGGAAGTTCCAGCCATTTAGCCAACAATTCAGTCTGCATATTAGATAAATTTAGATCATGAACTAAATCATTGAGTTCTGACTGACTTATGAGTTCCACGACATTCTAAATCAGTTTTGAGCTGTTCGCCACGAAAGTGTTCTTCTGAATCTGAATTCAAACAGAATGTTTGTCGTGGAACAGGAATGTCTAGCTCTGAAATGTGATGAACAGGCCTAATGGGTGAGGGAATATTTGGATATTTAATTAAATTGTAAGTCTTACTTGTGATTCCACAAATTTTCAGAATACAAAAATAGCAGTCTGTGGATCCGTTGGCTCTCTCCATACCATGGAAACTGCAAATGGCACGTGACGCGATTTTTCATTTAACCAGATAGTACTCAAAGATACACAAGAACACAACAGATGTGATGTTCCCAAGATTTGTGGTGATCACCAATTTTACACTCAAAATACAACTTATGATTTTTTCACACTAAAAGCGTAATGTTTCTTTTTTGGGACTTGAAAATCAATTTACCACCCACGTAACCAAAAAACTACCTGGATGATTTATACAATTTCTAGGCATTTTTATGCACAGTTCGTACAATTTACAGAAAGATAACACAGTCTTATAGACAAAAAAAAATGGAATTAAATCACATAACGCTCACAAACGGCAAATGCTGTTCACTCGATAAACGGTGCACAACTGAAGATTGAAGCTTTTGCAATGCATACTATGCAATTTCTTAATAAGTTCTTAAGAAAATATTATGATTAACTTGTGTGTTGGCATTACCTTAATGATCCACATTCCTCTACGTTCACTTTACTTAGATAAAAAAAGAAAAGTTCACGTAGTTCATTCCCTCCCCAAACTCCTTCAGTCACAATCATGGATTTCCACCATACATACATACATTACGTATACATGAATGGTGGGATTAAGGATGAATGTGGTCAGGATAGGATCGGAAGGAAGTTTGGGTTATGAGGGGGAAATACTACTAATATTCATGAAAAATGAATCACTAAATCAGAAAATGTTTAACCTGAAATAATGAAAGTGCATTATTGGAAAATTGAGCGACATAAAAGTACACGTAACTCGCTCGTGTCTGCATACATTTGTGGAAATATCGAACTGTACATACATTGATAACACGTTGCATATATAACATTCAAACAAGACGGTGCCCCTCCACATTGGCATACGGACGTCCGTGGATACCTCAATCGAATCCTGCCAGGTCGATGGATTGGCTGTGCAACACCCGCAGTCAACACCTTCTGCACCTTGGCCTCCACGTTCACCTGACTCTACTGTTTTTGATTTCTTCCTGTGGGGTTACGTCAAGGATAGTGTTTATAATCCTCCACTTCCAGCGACGTTGGCGGAATTGAGAAGGCGCATTACTGCAGTCATTGACAACATCACACAAGATATGCTTGAGAGGCTTTGGCGTGAATGGGATCACCGGCTGGACGTCTACCGTACCACACGTGGTGCTCACATCTAGTTCATTTAGACTCCACACTTCTCTCTTTCACATGGCGGTTGAATCGAGCAGTTATGTTAAGTATTAGTGAAGCTATAGCGTTATGAAATCCGCCAATAATTTGTGGACTCGGTGTATATACAGTGTGGAACAGCCAAATGGAATAAATTCAGTAGCTCCATTATTATGCATTTTTTAGAAAATCCTGAGACACGTCAATTTCTAATTTTAAAATGACATCTTGTCACGTAAAAATGTCATCCCTAATTTCAATTCCCTTCAGGTGACAGCTACAACCCCTAAATTTTGAAATTGGAAGTAGGGGCTTGTGATACGTCATTGAAAGGTCTTTTCATTCTCTATTCAAAACTGCTATGGTTTTAAATTTTATTGAAGAAATTAACTAGAAAAACGGATAAGTTTCTCCAGCGTAGGAAATTCATTACATTAAAATAAATCTTTTATAAGTAATATTTGTCAATTTTAGGTTCTTAAATGTTAATAATAACAAAAAATAAATGTCTTCAATTGCCGACATTCCCTACAATAAGATAAAAACTTACTAATAAATACGTACAATTTTTGCTCGACAATCGAACGACAAAAACCAGCAAGCAGCAAATGAACAAACCTGAAATTTAAGAATTTGGCCATTATCAGCTTTAGTGAAATTACCTAGAAATGAGATTGTCATGGTAACAGTAGTTGACAGTTGTCAGTGTTAAAATGTTTGCTTTGATTTTCGTGTTACAATTAAGAGAAATGGTTTACCTAACAGAAATGCATAAAATAACGATTCTGCAGATGATTGGTTACGGAAACAGAACACGAACGCAGACCGAAGTTGTTCGCCTATTTCAAGAAAAATATCCGGAGTTGCCGCCCATATCTCAAGGTACCGTAAGAGAAGCAGTTTTGCGAACCAGGACATGTACGACAGCTAAAGAAAAATCCTCTCAATAAACTCAGCGATGATCAGAAATTGGATGTAATGCTTATTGTTGAAGAAAATCCACATTCGTCGAGTCGTCAAACAGGTTCAGCAGTAAATATTAGCCATTCCTCAATTCTCCGCTTATTGGCAGAAAATCAGATGCACCCATATAAACTGCTACCAACTAATGAGCTCGCGGAAGACGATTTTGATAGACGAATTCTCTTTTGGGAACAAATGATGCAAATGATACATGACAATACTTTACAAATAGAATTTTCGGATGAATCTACATTTACTCTTCACGGCTATGTTAATGCCAAAATTGTCGTTATTGGTCGCTGGATGAGGGAACTACACACGCAAAACCCTGTGAAAGTAAATGTTTGGGCAGGAATAATTGGAGAAAACATCATTGGTCCCTTCTTCATTGACGACAATTTGAATGGAGAAATTTACTTAGAGCTGCTCCAAAATAATGTTGTACCGACGATTGCAAACCTACAACTTCCAGGTAATGCAATATGGTTCCAGCAGGATGGTGCACCAGCACATTACGAAGTCAATATCCGACAAATTCCCCACACAATCTTTCCAAATCGCTGGATATACAGACGTGGTTCTGTAGAAAGGCCTGCACGATCACCTGATCTCACGCCGATAGACTTCTTCCTATGAGGATATGTAAAAAGTATGGTCTATAAAACTTCATGTTAACGTATATACTATACTTTAAAAATATAATTATATTTCATAAATAAATGAGTCATATGGGATGGGACAGCTATTGTATTTATTATTATAAAATGTGAACTGTATTAATAAATAAGCCGATTACAAAAAAAAAAAAAATAATAATAAGCCTGTAAGACAAAAACACACAAATACATAAGAATCCTTCAAAATTATTCACTTAACAAAATCATTGTCGACCAGTGTAGTTAGTGTTTTTGACGTCTCTATATTGAATGTGGTTAGCTTAGTTACTATGTTTTATTAGTTAGTTCCTTTGGCAGCTCAGAACATAGCATTAGAGTACCATAATATTAAATTACATTTTATATACATGAAGTAGAAAGTAAGGATAGAATTGTGTAAAGGAGGGGCGATTCTAAAACAAGTGCTTTTTTTGGGAGGATGATACACATTGGGTATGTGTCAGAAGATTTCCATAGGTTCAGATAAAGTCGTCATAAAGATATAATGACTAGCACATACTCGTACGAACAACTCGTAATGACATACTTTTTTCAGGAGTATAAAATATAAATGTCCCATTTTACTCTTAATTAACGACGCCCATGGATGAAATTGAATAAATAGCTAGTGAACACTGAACTTTGATAGCAGTATTGCATGTTACAAAATGAACAATCGCTTTTATCCTCTAACCAAATTTATTTATTGCAGTGTCTATTTTAAGATCTTGCAAATAACAGCAATCACTACTGTGCCTGCGTTAATTGACTAATGATCTAAACTTTATGGAATTTTGAAATGAGGTCATTATGCGCATAAAAATCAATTATTATTATTAATTGCAGACGTAAGTCGTAAAAATCGAAAGTCACACGGGAGTTATTACAAACTAAATTAAAACTAACCGCAATTATTGGATAGATCATAAGGAAATAAGCCTTACTATGACTAAACGGATCTAGCGAAAATGCTATTAAATTTAGGGAAGTATTCATTTCCTTATATGTTACAGTGGAATAACGACCACATAAAGTACGCATTTCACATAATCAAATTGTTTGTATTTTTATGTTTACGTAAATTTTCCATATGGTTAGAGCCTTTTAATATGGATTAAACGTAAATTGGCGATTAACGATTAGAGAGTTAACGGCAAGGTTCATTATCGCGGTTAATTTAATTAAATATGTATTTTACCGCATAAGCAATTAAATATGGAGGATAGTAATAAAACAAAAGAAAGAGCTTACGTGTAATAGGCAAAAGATGTACACTCTACAATTAACTTTCTACAATCAATATAAAGAAAATAGAACTGGTAAGTATTATGATAATGTAGAATGTGCCGCTCGTCAAAAACAAATAACGTAACTTCGGTCATGAGTATGACGACTAAATAAGTCCAATGAGCATTGATTGAAGCGGTGACATGACAACGTCGCAGACCACAAATGCCAATTCACACATCCCAGCTAATCTACCCTTGCACGTTAAGTACCTACTTGTCTGAAATGAGGCACTGAACTATAAATACAAATACTCCCGCCTATTTTTAGACACGATTTAGCTTTGCTTGTCTTTGGCTCGATACGTAAATATGCTAAATTGCTGAGCCACTTTTTTTTTTACAAACAAAAGCTATATTTAAACAATATACATGCATCCCCCCATTCAAAATATAAAAATATACATCGACTAAAACTGTAAAATTGTATTAATGTGAACAAACATTTTTTAGAATGCTAATACTATTTTTAGAACGTACTTTCTACGCTTCATGAACTCCATATCTACACCTAACACTAATATTTATAACTAAATATTATAACACACCTACTTATTATTACTATTATTGTGTAACCTGCTTAATCGAGTAGTTTCTAATTTACAATATAATTAGATATTTCGTATTAAAACCTATAAAATGAAATATTAATCAATTTCTTATAAATTAAAATTTACGCTTTCTGAAAAACAGAATTTAGCATTCCAGTTTTTCCACTTCCGTACAAAACCGTTAGAATCTGTCGGATAATTTCGTAATACCGATGCTAAAAAATGACATATTACAATTTTTTAACGTTGGTATTGCCAACGATTAGATATCATTTGTTATAAACATTTAGACAAATAAAAATAGTTAGGCTGAAAATGTGGAAAATGCGGTTCGTTTACTAATAATATTCGTAAGTGTTTCAAAATGTGAATGAAATACATTACAACCTTAAATAATGATCTCAAATAACAAAATGTGCGGAGAATCAATTTATATAGCTCGTTGTAAAAACGGAGAATAATTAAATACCAAATTGCTTGTGGGGCAGAGCTGCCTCTACAACAATTTCACATAAAATCGACCGTACTAAATGCCTTCTTTTCTATTTTGCTTTTATAACAAGGCCATTATGAGGCTCAATTGGGTTTCATAATCGCTTACTTCACTGGTTTTTTTCTCTCGCAGTTGGTAACCTTTGCGCATGTCTATTATAATTATCAAAAGATACCTTAGTACTTAGTTTTATTAGTAACAATGGCAATGTTACCAACTTGGTTATCAATCATACAAAGTTGACTAAATCTTATTAAAATTTAAACTATATTTTTCTTGTTCTTTACGTAAAATATGCAAAATAGAACATATATAAAAAAAACTTGTTGAGTAAGAATTTTTATCGCAAGAGTTCAAGTTTAGAAAACGTGGCGCTATGCTTTTTTCCTAAACTTGGACTCGTGCGATTAAAACCTGTCTTATGAAAGTTGTTTTTAAATATTCTATTATTGATTACGGGAATGTTCATAATCTTTATTTATGGCCCATTCTTATTATGAAAAATAGGTAAAATGTGGTTTGTAAACACTAATTCCTTTTTGATTTTACATTGTTCTGCATTTCATACCTATCTTCGTAAAATTTTTATACAGGTTTTTCCAAAATCATCAGTTAAGAGCAAATTCTTTTTTACAGGAGAAAAGATACACCTTTTTACTTTCTTGCTAAACAAGAAAGTATTGCGGTCGAAAAAAAAAGTGGCGGTATTTTGACGTTTTACGACTCCCTGGACCCGAAAAACAAAATTTTAGAAAATTTTTCAAAATGTCTGTCTGTGTGTGTGTATCTCTGTGGTCACTCGCCAGCCGAAACTATACGGAGGTTTTTGATGAAATTTGGAAGGAAGGCCTACTAGACAATTATGTCACCAAAACAAGCTTTTAAACGCAATAGGTATACAGGGGGTGAAAATAAGGGTGTTATTTTGGGGGCAAATTTTCAAATTTTAACATAGAAGATTGAAATTTAGGTCATCACTAACCCGCATGAAATGCATTTTTTTTTGCAATTTTTATAACCTATTTTTCTAAATCTTGCTTAATTAAGCACTTATCATACCTGTCAACAAGTTTATTTAATCCAATGTCATAAAATTCTGCCGCCTGGGAAAACAACCAATCTTCAACTGCTGTTTTGACATCGTCATTAGTGTCAAACCGCTGACCGCCGAGACACTTCTTTAGGTAGCGGAACAAGTGATAGTGGATCGGTGCAAGCTCTGGGCTGTAAGGTGGATGTTCCATTTGCTCCCAGCCGCGCCGATTGTTCTGCATGACGCGCCGAAGATTTCAAGGTCACGCAGTACGCTTGTGAAATTATTGCTGTTCGTTGTGACGTAAAATCAACTAACAGGACTCCATGTCTATCCCAAAACACAGTTGCCATAATCTTGCGTGTTGAGGTGCCTGTTTGGCTTTCACTGGAGATGTGGTGTGTCCCCATTTCATTGTTTGCCGTTTTGATTCTGGCGTCATATGGGACACCTATGTCTCGCCCCTGTGACAATATGGTCCAAAAGTCAATTTCCTTCTTCATCGTACCGGGTCAAAAACGTCAATGCACTAGCCATGTTCTTAAATTTATGTTCTTCAGAAGGCAGCTTGGGAACCCAACGGGCGCACAATTTTTTCAACAGCAAATTCTCAAAAATGATTTTTTACAAAACTGACCTGGACACTTGTAGAAATTGCAGTGACAAAGTGAAATTGTGAATCGCATGTCCTCATGAAATTTAGCATCAACTGCTCGCAACAAGTCATCTGTAATAACAGAAGGTCGTCCCGAACGAGATTCGTCATGAACATTGTCGCAGCCATTCTTGAACGATCTCGCCCATTTTAGAACTTTACTGTCACTCATTATATTGGGGCCATAAATCTCACAAATTTGCTGATGAATATCAGCTGTAGATACATTTCTTGCTGTCAAGAATCTAATCACACACCGTATTTCACAGCGCGGGTCGTTCAATTCTCTTAAATATTTTAACGCAGTGCAAACACAGTTAAAGGTTACGCTACAACTCCAAAAGGATGGCTGTCTGTGCGCAAGGCATGTCGGGAGCCGACGCGCATGCGCGCGGTGACAGGTGTACAGAACTCTTACAACTGGGGCGAATCGGACCTTACTTTAAAAACGAGCCTAGTACTTACACGCTCTAGCAAATACTAACCCGCCGACAACAGAGAACTGGCCATTTTTTTGGTAAGTCTAACATCCGCTGAACAACATGGTATAATAATAGCTGAAGAACATGGTAGGTATTATGTGTTTCCAACTCACGTAGTTTTGTAACCTTTAACTAAACACACTGTCATTGCTGAAATCGTTAAAAACTGAATGCGCTGTACAACATTTTTTACGAATTAAATAAAATGTACTTATTTATTTAAGCAACACATAATATCAAAGTAACGTATACTTTACCTTATTTTTTAGTATACATTAATTATTTACAATGTTGGTACGGAACCTTCATTGCACAAGCCTGACTAGCGCTTGGCTATATTTTTAATGTGAGATTTATAAACATCGCTTTGGGTACCGCGATATATACAATACCATGTAACGAGAACAGAAACATAAGAAGTTCGAACAAGGTAAAATTTTCCACATACTCGACAAAAAGTACCATGAATTTCGATTAACAGTTTTATGTTTTCATTCTTGCGTGTGTGCCTCATTTTACAATCTTACATTCTTTTTGTTTCATAGTTTCCTGCCCTTACTATTTCTACAATTTCTCTTTTTTCCATCCAGCTCCCTAAGTAAAAAATTCCGATTGTAAAAACGTTTCCGTTCAGGTCTCCAGGTGAGGGATACTGAGAAAGTTCCAACATTGAAATTTTCTTTACAGGTATCATAACACATGCACGCACCCACCCACCAACCGCCCGCCCATCCACCTTTCTTAAGGAATGGTCGGACTACTTTCTAAACTTGGAGAGATGATTTTTATTAGCCTAAAATACTAATTATGTGTTAAATTACTACAGAACTATAATTTAACATATGTTGTTGAAATTAAAATGAAATTAAAAAATTATAAAAAACGTACTGCAGTGTGTTTTCACTGCAAAGTAACACTTACATTTATTAACAAAGCTATTTCTTTGTGAGATCTCTATTTGTGAATGATTTTATCGATCTCAAATTAAAGTTGTTCACAACTTTACACTTACATGATAATTTGAATAAATTTTGTTAAATTTTCTCTTTGAATATGGCATTTTTCACTGTTAGTCTTGGACCGTTAGGGGGTGTTCTGGTTTGTCATCTTCAAGGCACTTTAACAATATTTAATTATTCTTTACTAAACTTGTATCCAATAGTTAGCTCTATACGTTTATCGAACTGTTATATTAATAGCAAGCTGCATGCTTATGTTTGCGTTTTCAATTTTCACATTTCAAAAATTTATTTCAACATCTTAAACATTTTTAAAAGATTTTATTACTACTGAGTACGATAACTGCAAGTGTTATCGAAACGTTTAGATTTGTATAAACATAAATTTAAAAATACACCATTAAAAAAACCAGAAAGCTAAGTATTTAAAATAATTGTGGTTAAATTTAAATTCAATTGGTTAATTTTTCTTAAAATTAAAAAAAGAATAAAGGTTGTTATACATGGAGACCACCCTTGCAGTTAAGGCTTTATACCAAAAACAACGAGGTTTCTTCCCCACAAATATTTCGGTTCGATGAGTTAATTCATTCTTGAGTTAGCGTGTATACGACTTGAAGGACGAAGATCCAATTTTTTGCCGTTTTAGAATCAGTAGAGCCTAAAACGCGAAGAAATACCATTTTTCATATATGCGCTAATAAAAATGCTAAAAAGGCATCTATAAGATCAAAATACTTCGGTCTCGCTTGAAATCATGAAGGCTAGTAATCATGATGGGGCAAGCACGGGTTATTGTCCGGTAAGCGAATGGTCCAGAACTAACCACCTACGTCGTATGCTTATCTCACTTTTTGTACTATAAAGGTTCAAAACACTTCTGTCTCGCTTGAAATAATGAGGCTAGTGATCATGATGGGGCAAGCACGGGTTATTGTCCGGTAAGCGAATGGTCCATAACTAACCACCTACGTCATATGTTTATCTCACTTTTTGTACTATAAAGGTATCCTACCACATCACTGGATCCATATCCGATATCATAAAGAACATCAAGATATTCAATTACATATAATAAGGCTTCCGTCAATGCAGATTGGCAGGTGAGCTCAGATCAGTCAAATTTATCCGGTTCCAGTGAAATTCTGGCTTGCTTCCAAAACGATGTGTTACGACAGCAAATCTTACATCTAATTCAAGTATTTACCAGATTCGGTATCGGCACCACATTACTTCTTCTGAACATCAACGATTTGTGTTGTTACAGTCACATTTACAGCTATGTAGATGTCATCACAATTCACTCCTGCATAATATCTGTCAACATCTAAATCCGAGATGCATAAAATGCGCCAATGTTGGAGTGTCCTCATACGATATTACAACATATTTAATACATCACATGAGTAGCTATAGCAATAGAAAATTTCAATGCATTTAAAAAATAAGAAAACGTTCTAAAAAAAGGTTGCAGCGTCGAGTAGAAAAAAAAAAGTTGTAGGATTTGACAGGTACTACTAATGTGATATGGCATTAAATAAACTATATTGTAGTGTAATGTCATTTGGACAATTATTATTTATTTTCTGTTATAAAATGGCAACGCCTTCTCTGACACAACATACATACACACACACACATCCCAGTAGTAAAGTAACTTTTAATTCCTTGTGTAGTTATTGCCCAAATGTAAAAGATTAAGGTCGCACTTTAGTCCCTGGTATACAATATTTAATATTACTGGGTTTAAATGTGACAAGAATAATTTGGAACAAACAAAAAGGAAATCTAGTTATTAAAGGTTACATTTATATGTAGATTCTTACAATTAACGCAATTATGTAAACAGTAATCTTGCTGAAAAGTATTTAAACCCGATGGTAGGTTACAATCGCTTCTTCACTACGCTGTAAACTATTTTTCATAATATTTATTTTGCTATTAAGAAACGTAACCATCATCAACTACGGTAGATTAGTAGGTTAGCAAACTCCCCATAATCAATTTTATTAGTTTCAAGGATTTTAACAACACATGATAAGTTAGTTTAGGTTTCGGCTTAACAAAAAAGAACCTACATCTTAAACATGATTAACCGCTAATTGGCTTTACTTGCCACTACAAGCACCTGCTAGTCCCAATATATGCGACCCGGAATACATAATACACTAAAAAGTATCAGATTACTCACTTTTATCGAACTGATGGATTTGATTAAATGAACGTAGTATGGTTATGCATGGTTTACTTCTTGGAAAAGTATGACAGTATGAAAGTGTAACCCTATGAACGTAATAAGATCTTCTGATCCTTGAATTTTATTTTTAAATGTTATGCACTTTTACAAAGAATTTTAGATGTTAATTAAGGAAAATGAGTGCAAAAATAGCATATAACCACGCAACTAAGGCGCACGTTAACCCCTCGGGTTAAATTTGTCCTTAAGTAGTTTTTTTTGCCAACTTTTTTTTACAAACTAAGCTATCCAATAGAAACAAAATTCAGGTCAATAGCTCTTGCTAAGAAAAAAGTAGTTAAAATAACCTCAAAAATTATGTTAGAGACCCGAAAAGGAAGCGCTTACAATAGTGCCATTTTTTTTTTAATTCTGAAAAAATGCACTAAAATCTCGGATTGAAAGCATACTTATATTTAATATTACCAAATTCCGTTTGCACAACTAACTAAACCTTTAAGTCTATAAATGTTTAAATCTCGAATTAAACAACTATGCTATTTAGACAACTACGGTACCTGAAACTTCGCTCTTTTGTGGTTAGTCTTAAATGTTACAAAAATATATCAATAACCTATAATTTAAATATACCTTAACTCCTTTAACCCTAAAATAGTAGTATACCAATTTTCACGAGTTACAGCAGTTGCTCATAACTAACTTTGTTTCATTACCAATCTTAGAACCCGCCTATGGTGCACGAGAGGCTTCAAATAGAACTGATTTAGGTTGGCAATTCTGTCCGGTGTTGTCAAGCATTTCTGACATTAATCATTTGACATAACATAACTTAAATTTTATTATTGTGATAAAATAAACATAACCCCTCAAGTTGATATTTGACAGTTGTAAAACTGTTATTTTTCACAATCTGACAACATCGGCGTCCTCTGACAGTATTAATATTACTGACGCAACTGCTCTGACGTGAACAGTACTATACGTATACCATAAACGCTGCAAAATGATTGCAATCCTCTATTAAATCCATAAATATAAAATCTACTTCAAAAGTATTTTTAAACTCTATGATACACGTAAATACTACTACTTCTAAACACCTATAAAATGAATGTGTACAAATTTTCGGAAATAGCAACCTCTGGATACAACACAAAAATGGAGCCGATATACGGAAAAATGTATGAAAAATTAGATTAATTTACGTAAAATACAAAACCACAACCATTAATACAACTTTTGGGAATGATCTTATATCTAATCATGTATAAATTAATTAATGTAAAGGCATTAGTTCATTTAAAAATGGCTTTAAAAGCAGTGAGTGGTCAACCATACAATTAAGAACGTCAGTAACGCGTGCAGCCGCGGTTCGATTCCCCTCAGCACAATAATTATTTTAATAGATTAGATGTTTTTTGCCAATCCATAACCTCTCTTGCCTACAGAGCCGTCAGATATACCATAAGGTAAAAATATTTAAAGAACACCTCATAAAAATGTAAAATTTTCACCTATATGTGCTCCGAGACAGTGAGTTTAACTAAAATTATTCTCTGTGTGTTATTACTTTCTTTTCCTCCGTGAATTTTAGCCTAATTTTATATGATATACCATATCAATCTTTTATTATTGAGTTTATCATTCTTTTACAAAAAGTAACAGTTGCACATAAAAGTTTTCTGAATATGCAGGTGATTGGTGGCAATTATCAGTAGCAATATCCCAGGGATACTTAACAAATGACCAAATAACTTTGCAACGTATTTGGAATGGCGCGTTGTTTAGTAACAGCTTGACGCCCTAAGGTCCTTTTGACTTTCCGAAAACTCATTGCTTTTTAGGTATATTGCCATATTTATAATTATGAGGTAGTGTTGATGCCGTAAAAAATAAACGGTTATAAAGATTCAACACACTGGTGTTTATAAAAATTATGTTTCACACTGGTAAAATTTAGTTTTGATATATTATGCAGACTACACTGTATATTATATATTTCCAAAAATATCACAAAAAAAACCTTGTATTTCAAAATTACCTACTTAACCGCTCTGTTACATTTCTTAAATTACTGTAGTAAATACTATACAATGCATTTAAAAAATAACATGGGCACCATCCAAAAATGTAGTCATTACTTTTTGTAAATGGGTAAGAAAAACTGTGATGTTCCGGAGAATAATTAAAATAGCGTTGTCAGTTGAAATTATGCAGTTTCTATCGATTAATTTTCCTATTACATATATATTGAGAGTTGATTGCTATTTCACTAAATTTCGCTGAAACTTCTTACGAACTGCAGTTGGGGTTAAGGAACGGAACACATTCTTTTATTAGCGGTAATGTGAATGTACGTATTACAAATGAGAATGAGTAAGCAATTATTTTGAATCCTCGGTATACTATTAATTATTGCCTAAATTAAAAATTATTATTAATTTTATTAAATAGATAAATAAAAAGTTTACCTCGAGTAGGATTTGAACCTTGCCTAAATTATAAATTTGTCGCACTGTCAAAGCTATCCGATGTTTAAAATTTGAACTAATGGCGAAATAAAATCAAACAATTAGTTTATCAATCTTTAAAAATAAATGTATAACCTGCTATAATTCATATTTCGCAAGCCAAGAAAAATTGATTAATAAACTTTTATTACTTAAAGCTGTAGAAAAAAAATTCGAAGAACAAATCACATTAGAAAATAAGAAAACAGTTGTCAGCCAAGCGTTAATTTGTACGACTGAATTTGTATAAGCGACATCTAGTACCATAATAAAAAATGGAATTACAGACGATACGACTGAACCATAAAAAGTAAATACACGTCATTTAATAAACCTTGAAAGTTAATTTTATGCACATCTGAATTTTTTTAATAACAATTATGTACTTAATGAAATAAATAAAATTAAAAGAACTATAATTAGTACAACAAGACATTGACGTAAAAAAAGATAAAGAAGAAATTAAAAAACCATGACCGAGTCGTTTAGTATGACCATTGACCGAAGACCACTACATTTACAAGAGGTATCGTGGGGTCTGATGTGTAAAAACGCCATAAGCGGAGCACGAGCGCGAAACAAGAAGCTCGTCAACGAACAGGTTACAACATAGAACGCTTGACTCAACTCTACTACCAGAGAGCATCGATCGTGAACACTTGTTGCATCCGTTTCCCACCAATAATGGCGGAATTCCTCGGATACATTTGCGGCGTGCTCTCAATCGACGATATAAACAACGTTCAATATTTACATCCTAACAACAGTCACGACATTAATTAATTAATTGTTGCAATTTAGAAAAACGCAAATTACTCATATGCTTCTTTAATTAAGATATATTTATTTTTAAATCTGATATAAATCTCAGTAAGCGGTGAAATGTAAACAATGTTTAAACGTGTGCCGCTAGATCTCGCCTCAGAATGACTATTAAAATATTACGACTATCTCGTAATCAAAATATTTCAATAAAAAACGAAGGATAAAATTATAATACCGCAAAAATTATTTGCATTTCGTACTGTTTACGTGTAATAATGGAAAATTCTAAATTATACAATTAATGCCAGTCTACTAAAAGTACAAAAAAAAAACAGACCAACTGTCGCCATCTAGATTTGTTCAAACATCATTTCAGGGGTCATATGAATGACACATTCACAATGTAAATTTCTTTTAAAACGTTATTGGGTAAGAGTATACAAACTAAAATGATTTTAACCTATTCTCCCTTCCACCAACAACAAACGTCATACAAACAAAATGTGTGTTAGTGGTTTAAAGGGTAAACTAACAAAATTTGGCCAGTTTAGAAAATTGAGAACAATTACTTACCGCCTCCAGAGAAACACCGGTTATCTGTCATCCCTCCAAGTTCTGTGGCGCCCCATCCGAACCTGAAAGTAAGGAAACTTTGTCAATAAATTTTTGATAATAATTATACTCATCGGAAAAATACAGTTACTGTGATAAAAGGTCAATTTTATACTAGATAAATGTATAAGTAATGGTGTAGTTGTAAAAATTACAAATACGAAATAATACATTTAAATTTATGCTTTATACTTTCAACTCAATTAATTTTAATTATATGCAATTTACTTATTCACACAGAGCAACATTTTGTAATTATAACTTCCAAAACTTGTGCTTGAAGTATAAACGAAAGTTATTAGCAACAGAGGGAGTGCAAAAATAAAACTAAAATACTTGCCGCTTCATTAACTACATTACAGGACCGGCTCCAGTTATATTTTATAAGTTTTTTGCTAATATTAAGAACGTCATGTTAACATGATTAGAGTAAACTACTAATGCACTCGATACTTGTGAATACAATGAATTTACATAATGACGCAATTTTGAGAAATGGAAAATGCCACAAACAAAATTTTCATTGTTACTTTTAAGTTACAAACTATTATAGAAACTATAAGCGCACGCGTGTAGTTCAAGTATGGCGCTTCTGAATGGTCATGAGTACGAAAAAGTGGGTTGATACTATTACAAATTCTGTCGAACTAGTGAATCGATTTTAAACCAAATTTGTTGTATCAAAAATTACAAGGTTAAAAAAATTGTGTACGGAGTGTTACAAAAAAGTTAGCTACTGTTATTTAGGAATGTCTAACGCAGATTTTCTAATATATCGGGTGTTTCTAAATAGATGCGAACTATTTTACAAGGTGATGTGATTATTGAGTAAAAATTAAGGGGGGGGGGGGGTTTCATTTACATTTTTGTTCAAAACCACTTTCCCCCCAAGTTACAGTCCCTAAGTCACGGGAAAAATTGTTTTTATTTAATATCTCCACTATGGAAAAATTTAGAAGATAATTGATGCTATTAAAATGAGATTTCTTGGCAATGCTTATACATAAAATAAACCTTTATAATATTTTGCGTCTACATTTTCCTACTTAAAAAATTTATTTGATTGAAACTGTAACTTTTTAGGTCTTGACTACTTCTCTTAAAATTGTTAGTTTGATCGCAAAAAAATAAAATATTACTCATTCCTATTTAACATAAATGTTATTGTTCGTAAAAAAAATGAAGTAGGTCGGTGTCAAATGATGTCATAATGAAATAGTTTTATTATCCTGATTTTCTCCGTGTTATTTTTTAAACGTTGGAGAATTGAAATCAATTAAGTAAATAAATGGTAAACTATACAAACGGCATTTTGTATATGGTATAAAATTTTATTTAGTTGTGTGCAAACTGTTTGATTTACCAAAGTTTCAAAAAAACCGGGAGAATAAAACGATTCGTCATTACAACATCACGTGACACCGGCCTACTTCATTTTTTTAACAATAACCCCCGGATCTTATGTGAAAAAGGAATGAGTAATATTTTATTTTTTTATGATCAAACTAAAACCATTTTACGAGAAATAATCAAGACAGAAGAAAGTTGCAGTTGGTATCCGTGTAGACGCATTAAAAAGTTCTGAGGCAAAATGTTATCTGGTTTGATTTTTTCACATTGCAGGGTTACAAAAACCGCCAAAAAATTTCATTTTATTAGCATCAATTATCTGCCAAATTACATTCTTCTAAATTCTTTTATAGTGGAGATATTAAATAAAAACAATGTTTTCCTCTAACTTTAAGGGGCTGTGATATGGGAGGGAAAGAGGTTTTAAACAAAAATTTATACGAAAGACCCCATTAATTTTTGCGGAAAAATCACCCTGTGAAATATTTCGCATCAATTTAGAAACACCCTGTATTTACACTCTCATGCTATTATTTTCATATAACAGGATAATTATAATTTTGGAAGAAAACTTTATAGACGAATACTAAGATCCTAAACATAATCAAAATATGTTAGGATATATTCCTCTGGCGTCAAAAATAGAAATGTTAAAAAAGAAAATAGTGTACAGGGTATTTCAAAAGTTTGCTACTGTCATTCAGGATTTTAAATACTTTTGCAAGAAGAGACTGCGTTGTATTCCTCTTAATACAAGTTTTCACACGGTGTATCACTTGACCTACCCTTACATTTGAAAAAAAAAGTTAGGAGTGGCTTCACCCCCGGGAGTGGATATATGGAGAAACTGCAACGCCCAGATTGAGGGCTGGAAACAATTATAAAGAATGTCTATCATGATTTTTCTCCCGGACTTCACCTCTTTGAGTTACAGAATTTATTGCATTTAGAAAGTACCCACCCTGTATAAACACAATAGTGTTTTTTTTTCTATTTTAAAACTTTAGTGAATAAGTAAAAGTAAGTAAAAGCTTCATCTATGAACCGGATGAACTACTCAGCAAAATTATTGATATTAATTTTACATATATTAAGCAATAAATAGAAAAAAATTAGATAGTACATATTTTTTTTTCTGTAAAAAGTTACAAACTTACTGTGATTAGTAAAGCACGTAGACATAAAAATGTTCTAAGGAAGGGTGCTTTGCCCTGAAAATGGCAAAGTTTAATTATTGATATGAATTCTAGATATCATACGCTGTAAATATAGGGGGACCGGAAGATAACGTTTTCTTAATTTTTTTTTTGAAAAAAATATTTTGGATTCCAAATTTTCAATTTTTGGTCACTCACAAAGTGTTGCAGCGTAAAAACTAGAAATCCGATGGTGCAACATCGGAAGAGTATGGGGGGTGAGGCGTTATCTCCCATCCCAACTCATTACTTTTTTCCAAGATTCGCCTTGTGCCAGTGCCATCTTGTATTCACGTGTTGCAGAATAACGGTTCTTCTGTTGATACTTACTGGACCCTTTTCAATTAGAGATTAATCCACTCGATCCAATTTCTCACGGTGAAACTGCACTCACCGTCTGTCTAGGTTCCATCACTTCAAAATGGACGTTTCCGCGAATACTTCACAAAACACATAAATGCGTCTTTTTGGGATTTAAACATGGCTTAGCCATGTTTAAAGGAGAAAGCCACTGTCTTTTGCGTTTTGGATTGTCATAAAGGACCCATTTTTCATCCTTAGAGATCAAGCGATCAAAAGACTCTTCTGTATTGTATCGTTGAAGCAATAAGTTGTCTATAGTGAATTAGTTAGTTTTGTTTTCTTCGGGTAGACTGTGCAGGACTTAAACACCTGCTCTTCTTACTTTACCCATTTGCTGCAAATTCTCTTAGATGATCGAGCAAGATTGGTTAAGTGTTTGACAGTCCCTAGATTGTTTGATATGGATTTGTGTCCACTTTCACGAAAAGATCAAGATTACCGGATCTGAACGAACTTGGGTAAACATCCCAGCAACTGTTGCGTTATTACTTTGTAGTATAAACATGACATGCGCAGAAATGACACTACTTTCCGATTACGCTCCGTAGAAGAAAATTCTGATGAAGTATGGTAAGGTGTAGAATCAAATTGTATCAAGAGAGTATGGTACTTACATAGAAAAGGTGTAGTTACACTTACGAGACTTAAATCGTTTTTGTGGAACCTTCTGTGTTAGTAAATCTTAAAGGGTGTCTTATACTATTAAATGTTGTTGAGGTTTGAATTGACGATGTTCGTATAGTTACCTGATGAAAAATTTTGATTTTGCAAAATTTTCAATCGAAACTACAGTAGGAAGGTGGTTTCTCGTGGAACGTGACACTTTAGCTCATTAAATGGAGCTTTCTGGTAGGTTAAGTAATTCACGAGATTGAAAGGTGATAAGGATCCATTTTTCATCCTCAGAGATCAAGCGATCAAAAGACTCTTCTGTTTTGTATCGTTGAAGCAACAAGTTGTATATAGTGAATTAGTTAGTTTTGTTTTCTTCGGGTAGACTGTGCAGGACTTAAACACCTGCTCTTCTTACTTTACCCATTTGCTGCAAATTCTCTTAGATGGTCGAGCAAGGTTGGTTAAGTGTTTGACAGTCCCTCGATTGTTTGATATGGATTTGTGTCCACTTCCACGAAAAGATCAAGATTACCGGATCTGAATGAACTTGGGTAAACATCCCAGCGACTGTTGCGTTATTACTTTGTAGTATAAACATGACATGCGCAGAAATGACACTACTTTCCGATTCCGCTCCGCAGAAGAAAATTCTGATGAAGTATGGAAAGGTGTACAATCAAATTGTATCAAGAGAGTATGGTACTACGTAGAAAAGGTGTAGTTACACTTACGAGACCAAATCGTTTTTGTGGAACCTTCTGTGTTAGTAAATCATAAAGGGTGTCTTATACTATTAAATGTTGTTATAGTAAAGTTTTCATACATGGAATAATCGATGATTCAAATGTTTCTTAACTTGTAGTTGAACTTTTTTTTAATGTAAAGTCGCAGCCTAAGGTTTGAATTGTCGATGTTCGTATAGTTACTTGATGAAAAATTTTGATTTTGCAAAATTTTCAGTCGAAGCTGCAGTAGGAAGGTGGTTTCTCGTGGAACGTGACACTTCAGCTTATTAAATGGAGTGCTAGGTTAAGTAATTCACGAGATTGAAAGGTGATAGAAGACGCCGTAGCTAGTTAGTATCCAGCCTAGTTTGCCTAAAGATGTAGTACAATAACGTAATAAGTTAGGTGGACCGTCGCCAAGCATCGGTGGTTTAGGAGATAAGTGTGTTATCTGTCGTTTGCTAGAGGTGTAAACGTCAAATGCTAAACAGTTTAGTTTCGCGTATTGCGGAGATTAGGTACATTTACGAACCTACGACGCTATCATTTTGGGAAAATGAACTTTACTTTACTGTTGGTGCAGCATGTTTCGCAATTGTGCATTATTTTGTGAGCACCTGTTCGTGTTGTCGTCCAAGTTAAATTTAAAAACTTTTAGGAATTGTTAAGCCATTGTGACTTGTATTATAGAGTGTTGTAATACATTTAGGTCAGTATAGTTATCTGCATGGTAAATTAAAGAGCGTGATTGATTTGGCTGAAAATATGTAATCTCATATTTTATATTTTGTTTTTTTATTGATGTTCAATTTTAATTTAAGAGAATGCCAACTAAGGATTATATAATTAGAAGCGAAATAACGTTATCTACACTAGTTACGGGATTTTACCTTCGAAGAAAAAATTTACATAACGACGTAGTTACAGTATAGTTTTAAGCTTTAATTTTAAGTTAATATTTAGGATGAAATTCCGACGGTTTACTAAAATTTTGATTTTGCGATACTTCTTCTTTTTTACGTGTTAATTAGTTCCTTTTTTTTGCTTTGCTTGTATTTGTTGTAACAAATCTGAACTTGACGTAGTTAACCTACCGTATTGTTGTTTATGTTCTATTCTTTGCGTGCGCGACAGATGTTTTAACAAGAACTACGAAGTAGCATTCCGCGTGTTTATTTTAGATCAAAAGTGTTTTAACATGGCACCCAATAGTCTCTTTCGTTTCATTTTTTTTACTTAATAATATTAATTAATACATAATTGTAGTATCGTATAACAAACATAGTAATTTTTCTTTTTTTGTTGAGTACTAATGTGCCTCGATTAATAATAAATTACTATATTAGTATTTATTGCGTATTGCCATTCTTTTTATGAATGTCCATTTTGAAGTTAGGCAACTAAGCTTCCTTATTTTAAAATTTAGTTCACAATTGACTAGGGCGTAATACTAATGTGGGGTAAATCCAGAGAATAAATAATCGCATATAACGAACTTAAGAAAGCTAAAAGCTTTTCATGAGTTTAGTAAACTTTCAAGCAAGCATAACATGTCCCGTATAAATTTCAACCAGGTGGTGCCCTTTCCAATACGTTAATCGGAACAATGCATTTTGTCGTAACAGTACTATGTACCGAAATTATATACTCTATTTATTGCTTCATGTATATAGAATTCGTATCCATAATTCGACTTTGAATTAAAAAATATTTTACATGAACATTTTTAGTCTACATAACTACATCATCCTTTTGTAGAGAATTTTACTTTTCAGTACCAACGAGAAAATGAGATTATTACAAAAAACTGAGGATGATATCGACGATGTTTGCGTATTCGTGTTTATTATAATTCGTATAATGTATGTTAAAAAAAAATAATAAGCGCAAGATGTATTTCAGATTTGCATGTTTATTGCTGAAAACGTATTGTTAACTAAACTTGGAATATGCAGAATGCATTGCTAGTCAGTTGTGGCTAGCTTGACATCGGTAAGTAGTTCCACTTTGAATTTCTGATACAGACAAATGGACGGGTAGAAAAAGCAGACCGAATAGCGTATTTTTTCCTTAGAAAACCCAGAGAACCAGAAGGAGTAGGAAGAAAAAATATTTTTTCCACGATTGAGCTATTTCGTTTATTTACCATATCTGTTTCCAAGACAGTAGGATAAGTTTACTGGTTGCGAGGCCCAACTCGTCGGTAAGTATTTTACTTACCGATCTCTTTTACTTACCAACGTAAAATTATATACAGGGTCCGCCTTTGGGAGCTGATCCTATGAATATCTGCTAAACCAAACTTACTATAATTTTGAAAATTTGGTGACAGGGTGATGATGTTAGGGCTAACCCATCTAAAATATTTTCACGTTCGTACCACTTCCGGTTATACCGGAAGTCGGTACTTAGTCGCTTATTTTAAATGGAACACCCCGTATATTAATACATTTTTGGATTCTATGTCGAATTTTAAGGTAAGTTTGTTAAATAAACTAGATACGAAATTTTAGTCGTTTAAAAAAAACATTTTTCTAAAAAAATTGACAGATGTGGTCTTAGTAATAACTCGTTAATTGTTCTGTTCCTGTCAAACAATTTGAATAAAACTTTGAGGTGTTATAGGCAAAGGGTTATTGCAACAGTCTGCAAAAAATGACATTTGTATTTTTCATAAAAATAAAATTATGAATGTCTAAACTTGACTATCAAAAAATGCAAGTTACTCAAAAAAATCAAATGGAAACCCCTATTTTTTATTACTCAGATCGATTTAACGTCCAGAATTAAGGTAAGTTTGTTTAAAACTTTATTTGCCTAAACGTAACAGTTTCATACTTATTATCAAAAAAGTCCCAATTTTAAAATTTGTGATAAAAATGAGCTACATACTTAAATCTAGTAATCCTTGTTCGTGGTCACCATGGAAACCAAATAATTGAGAATTGAAATAAAGAAAAATATTTTAATGTTACTGCAAAAAATTATAAAAGTTGATAATTTTGTGATTCAAAAGTCATTTTTGCCAAATAGAAATTTTCTAAGTCATTTCTTTCAAATTCGATATACAACATAAGTGTAAAAATTTAACCGATGTGAAGTTAGCCATAAATTTCATCCATAAATTTTTTTTTCGTTTTTCAGAAAAATTTCGATAAAAACCTATAAAAAATTAATAATCCAAAACATATTAAGAGGAATTTTAATATAAATCACACATTTTCCACTTATTTAAAATTAAAAACTTATCGCTATCTACTCGGTCAAGCACATGTGACAAATTCTTTATGGATGATATGTGGGACCACTTTTTTTTTAATTTTTTTGTCAAATCCTTGAAGAGTACATAATATTACATAACATATCCAAAAATTAGGATGTAATTATTTTTTATAAGATCAGAAAATGACTTTGAATTTGAATGTATTTCGGGATCAATATTCAGTAAACGCGCATAAACAAATTGTTTATGGATGATATGTGGGACAACTTTTTTTTAATTTTTGTTGTCACGTCCTCGAATAGTACATAATAATACATTACATATCCAAAAATTAGGATGTAATTATTTTTTATAAGATCAGAAAGTGGCTTTGAATTTGATGTTTTTCGGAATTGAAATTTAGTAAACACGCATGAACAAATTGTTTATGGATGATATGTGGGACAACTTTTTTTTAATTTTTTTTGTCAAATCCTCGAAGAGTACATAATAATACATAACATATCCAAAAATTAGGATGTAATTATTTTTTATAAGATCAGAAAGTGGCTTTAAATTTGATGTTTTTCGGAATTGAAATTTAGTAAACACGCATGAACAAATTGTTTATGGATGATATGTGGGACAACTTTTTTTTAATTTTTGTTGTCACGTCCTCGAATAGTACATAATAATACATTACATATCCAAAAATTAGGATGTAATTATTTTTTATAAGATCAGAAAATGACTTTGAATTTGGATGTATTTCGGGATCAATATTCAGTAAACGTGCATACACAAATTGTTTATGGATGATATGTGGGACAACTTTTTTTTAAATTTTTTTGTCAAATCCTCGAAGAGCACATAATAATACATAACATATCCAAAAATTGGGATGTAATTATTTTTTATAAGTCCAGAAAGTGACTTTGAATTTGGTGTTTTTCGGTATAGAAATTTAGTAAACACACATGAACAAATTGTTTATGGATGATATGTGGGACAACTTTTTTTTAATTTTTTTTGTCAAATCCTCGAAGAGTACATAATAATACATAACATATCCAAAAATTAGGATGTAATTATTTTTTATAAGATCAGAAAGTGGCTTTGAATTTGATGTTTTTCGGAATTGAAATTTAGTAAACACGCATGAACAAATTGTTTATGGATGATATGTGGGACAACTTTTTTTTAATTTTTTTTGTCACGTCCTCGAATAGTACATAATAATACATTACATATCCAAAAATTAGGATGTAATTATTTTTTATAAGATCAGAAAATGACTTTGAATTTGGATGTATTTCGGGATCAATATTCAGTAAACGCGCATACACAAATTGTTTATGGATGATATGTGGGACAACTTTTTTAATTTTTTTTGTCAAATCCTCGAAGAGTACATAATAATACATAACATATCCAAAAATTAGGATGTAATTATTTTTTATAAGTCCAGAAAGTGACTTTGAATTTGGTGTTTTTCGGAATCGAAATTTAGTAAACACGTATGAACAAATCGTTTATGGACGACATTATCTCACGTGATTGAAATGCCGTTATAAGCAAGATTTTCACTTGCTTATAATGGCTTATTTCACTCACTTGTAATATAATCCACTGTTATGGCTAGGTAGGTACCAATGAAATATATTGAAATGAAAACGATTAAAAAATAAATCCAAAATATTCACTTGGGAAAGAAGTTAGGCTCTAATTATTTGACCAGACATTAATTACCTGCTCCAATATTATTATACTATCCTATCTGACTGAGAAAATCCTTAAACTCTAATGGCTATCTGGTAATGATAATGATCATTTTATAACGTTAACAAAAGATCTACAATCAATTGTAAAAGATTATGAATATTTCTAATCCTTCAACTGTCATTAGGAAGATATTTAGACGTAATAATAATAAAGTAGGTAATTAGGGTGAGTTTTGTTTACTGATAATATAAATTTATAAAATATTCTGTGCTTTGGTCTTTACAGTTAGTTTGTTTTAGTTTCTTACGGGTAGTGATAGTGATAGTGATAAATTGTGTAAACCACACTTTCATCTGGGGGTTGTTTGTTATGTATATATTTTTTATTGCAATATTTTTATAATTTTTTTGGAAATGGCAGAGTTATTAGACAAGCTAGTCAAATACTTTCATTCGAAAGAATTGAATGTTTGGCAAATTAAACGGCTAAAAAGCGGCGACAAAATAATTGCAGACGTTTCGCTAGAACTGTTTAATAATTCATTGGCTTGCTCTCGTCTTAAAATACTTAATATCATTAAACGTAATTCGCATAACTTTGCTCATCTTTTGGATAGTTACGAGAGCAATACAAATAATTTGGATTTTTCTTTAACCGTTAATGATTTGCAAAATAATATTGCTGACTTAAATAATTTATCTTCATTTATAAATCCGACTGTTTTCGAAAATATTGAATTTTCGGACGATGCAGAATTAACTGAAAATAATGTTAATAATGTAAATCGTGGTACTGATTCAGTTATTAAGAGTCAAATACCAGACAGCGGGGATGCAAGTTTAATAGAACTAAACAAAACAATAGATGTTACATGTGAAAAAATAAATGTTGACACGGAGGTACGAAAATGTTATGAAAAACGGTTTGAACCAACTATAATACAAATATGTTCACAAAATAACTTCCCAATAAATCTGAAGTTTTTTAATAAATTCGCGATTTTTGAGGGTGAGTTCTTCCTTAATATTGACGAATTTAAAGCGATTTATAACATAAAAGAAAATAAATTTCGTTTATGCATTTATCCCTTTGTCATAAGAGAACACTTTCAAAAAATTAATAATACTTGCATACTATGCATCAAACAGTGCAATTATAATAAGAAGTCTATTGTTATATATGGATACTGCCGTCATGATGATTGCAAAAATTTTAAATTGCAATGTAAAATTAAAAAAGGTCTACACTGTCAAGTTTATAGTAACTGCGTGAATTATTATCATGAAAGTGAATTAACACAACAGGTGAGGGGAGTGGAAAGAGTATTATTGGGCGAACGCCTGTGTTTTAATACAGCCCGCAATGTACGGGATGAAGATATTGGCACATGCCATAAAGTTAGCCACATAACAAAAAATTTAAAACGTATTAAAAGCGAATGCGTATATCGTAAATTAAAATCTCAAACTGAGGGTAATCATGATAGGTCTGATGATGATTTAATTGATATGTTAGAAATGCAGGCAGATAATAAAAATTACATCTATAAGGTATCTACACCATTTAATATTATTATAATTAGTAAAGAGCAATTGGATTTGCTAAAATATGCGAAATGCGACGCCGGTCAGTTACCTAATATTCATATAGATGCTACAGGGAGCGTAGTTAGAAAACCCCGTCCGGATTCAAATAGGGTTTTATACTACGCTGGTGTTATACAGGTAAACTTGGAAAGAGTGGTTCCAGTCTTTGAAATGATATCTTCCAAGCATGATACCATTACCATTTTAAATTGGTTGCAGGCATTTAAATATTTTTGTATTAAAAAGAATTTAAATTGGCCTGCATTTAGAACGGTGACATCGGATTTCAGTTTAGCTATTATAAATGCGATTTGCGAGGCCTGGAACCTAATGACATTACAAGATTACTGCTCCTTGTTTTTCAAATGTTCTTATTCAAATAATAAGTTAATTGCTACTAACACAGTAGTCGTACTTAAATTATGTTGTGCCCATCTAATGAAAATATTTGTTAAGTATGTAGAAAAATATTTTTGTGCGCAAAAAAAGGACACTAGATCTTTTGTCAAAGAAGTTCTGGCATCATTATTTGATGCACCAAACTTTGCCACTGTTGAAAAAGTCATAGTACTGATTTTCCAATTGCTGTTACTAAAACATGAAAGTACTGAAACCAATAAAATTATAACGAATTTATTAAAAATAACAACGTTGGATACTGACATAACGAAAATAAATACTAACGATATACAAGAAACAGCAATAGTTTCGGATTTTAAATTAACAACTGAAGAAACAGTGTTTTACAAAGATAATGCTTTTTTTCAATATTTCAACAATGTTTTAATTAATTCAATAACCGTCAAATGTCAGGACATTAACAAAATTAATAATCATAAAAACTTACCATCAAATCCCTTTTACAATGAAGAGTTTGTATATTACTTTTTAAAACATTTTATTCCTTACATTCCTCTCTGGAGTGGACTTTGCAATTACAAACGTAGCAGTAATGCTCCAATAGAAAATTATTTCGGTGTGCTTAAAAATAACATATTACAAACCAAATTACATCGAAAATGTTCTCGTTTTGTTAGAATTGTGAGAAAATTTATCATCAGCAAATATAGGGAACAGAAGTATAATATAAAAAAAAATTGTTGCGCCACAAGAATCAACAGAAAACGAAGAAGTGTTAATAAAATTAAAACTGAAAAAGAAAAATGGTCAAAGCGTCTTAAACGTACAAATACATATTTCAAGAAAGAAACTTTAAGAAAATATTTCAAGAATCGCCCAGAATCACCAAATATGATAACAACAAATTTTAACACCAACAAGTCTGAATTACTTTTATCTTCATCACCTGAAACAGTTTCCAAAAATAAATTTGAAAACGGGCTTCAAGTCGAAGTTAAATTTTATAATTCAATAAATATTAATACATACTTTGTGATTGGGAAATATAGTTACATTTTAGGGGATCTAACATTGTATAATGATGATTTTAAAACATTAAAGCCAATTAAATGGTTAAGTGATTTTGTGATAGACGCTGCTATTCTCAGCACGTCAAATATACAGAATTCAAAGGATTACTTATATATTTATGCAAATTTAGGTAATTGTATATTGAGTCACAACATTAACAAAGTAACGGAAAATTTTGTACTTAATAAAATCAGTGTTTCAAAATTTAACAAAATATTTATTCAATAAATCATAACCGAAACCATTGGATTTTGTGTGAAATAGACTTCATAAACCAACAATTTAATATATATGACTCCTACAGGCTCGTGAACAAAACTCAAGCAATCCGTTACAGAAATTTGACTTCTTCGTACTTTATAGATCGACCATCCTTGTTTAAGGCTGATTCTCCAAAATATAATGTAAATAATTTAAATTTGCGTATACTGTAAAAGAACAGCACAATTGTGGTGTTTGCATGGTATACACCAGCAAATGTCTTATTAATGGGGAGGTTATCAACGATAAAATTAATTTGGATGAATTAAGAAACTTTCTTCAACGAGAAATTGTAAAAGGTTCATTGCCCATGACACATCGATGTTTAATTTGCGGACGCGATACGATTTCATCTCCAAATGTTGTACAGTTTTTTGAATGTGTGTCATGCCAAAGAACTATACACGAAAACTGTGTTAATCAGACAAATTATGTACCAAGGATTAAACAATGTTTTTTATGTGCATGTCATAAACTCTAAAGACAGATGTTGGTAACATCTAAAATATTATCCTTAAATTATAACACAAAAAAAAAACAAAAAAAACAAAAGCCGCCTTTGGCCACAAAAAATTACAAAAAACAAAAACCGTCTTTGAACACAAAAAAAATATAAAAAACAAAAACCGGATTTGGCCACAAAAAAAAAACACAAAAAACAAAACCCGGATTTAATTAAAAATTATTAATTTAAAAAAAATTTATAATTTTTAATTACATCTTTACTTTTGAACTTATGCGTTCATTACAAAAACAAAATTACAAAAAACAAAAACCGGCTTTGGCCCCAAAAAATAATTAAAAAAAATAAAAACCGCCTTTGGCCACAACAAAATACAAAAAACCAAAAACCGCCTTTGGTCACAAAAAAAATTAAGACCAAAAACCGGCTTTGGCCACAAAAAAAATTTAAAAACCAAAAACCGCCTTTGGTCACAACAAAATTACAAAAAAACCAAACACTGGATTTAGCGACAAAAAATAATAAAAAAAATAAAAACCTTTGGCCACTACAAAATACAAAAAAAAACAATAACCGGCTTTGGCCACAAAAAAAAAGCAAAAAACCGGCTTTGGCCACAAAAAAATATAAAAAACAAAAACCGAATTTGGCCACAAAAAAAAATACAAAAAACATTCATCCTAATTTTTGGATATGTTATGTATTATTATATACTCTTCGAGGACTTGACAAAAAAATTTAAAAAAAAGTTGTCCCACATATCATCCATAAACAATTTGTTCATGTGTGTTTACTAAATTTCGATTCCGAAAAACACCAAATTCAAAGTCACTTTCTGGACTTATAAAAAATAATTACATTCCAATTTTTGGATATGTTATGTATTATTATGTGCTCTTCGAGGACTTGACAAAAAATTAAAAAAAAGTTGTCCCACATATCATCCATAAACAATTTGTGTATGCGCGTTTACTGAATATTGATCCCGAAATACATCCAAATTCCAAGTCATTTTCTGATCTTATAAAAAATAATTACATCCTAATTTTTGGATATGTTATGTAATGTTATGTACTCTTCAAGGATTTGACAAAAAAATTAAAAAAAAAAGTTGTTCCATATATCAACCATAAACAATTTGTTTATGTGCGTTTACAATTTTCATCCGAAATACACCAAATTCAAAGCCATTTTCTGGACTTATAAAAATAATTACATCCTAATTTTTGGATATGTTATGTATTATTATGTACTCTTCGAATTTGACAAAAAACTAAAAAAGTTGTCCCACATGTCATCCATAAACAATTTGAGCATAGCGTTGACTAAATTTGATCCCGAAATACATCCAAATTCAAAGTCATTTTCTAATCTTATAAAAGATAATTACAACCCAATTTTTGGATATGTTATGTAGTATTATGTACTCTTCAAGGATTTGGCAAAAAAATTAAAAAAAAAGTGGTCCCACATATCATCCATAAAGAATTTGTTCATGTGCTTGACTGAGGATATCGCGATAAGTTTTTAATTTTAAATAAGTGGAAAATGTGTGATTTATATCAATATTCCTCTTAGTATGTTTTGGATTATTAATTTTTTATAGGTTTTTATCGAAATTTTTCGGAAAAACGAACAAAAAATTTATGGATGAAATTTATGGCTAACTTCACATAGGTAAAAATTTAATACTTTATGAGTAAATCGAAAAAAACTACTTTTACTGCGGAGGTAGTAACTACATACTTATCAGTGCATTCTTACACGATAAAGTCTCTTATTTAGTATTTCTTGCTCGTGATCAAATGTAAATTAATTTACAATAAATGTTCAAAATGTTGCCCGTTAGACGCAAGACATTGTTGAACCCGTCTTATAACGTCTTCATTTGTAGCCCATTGAATTTCTTGTGGAGAAAGAGAATTGAAGGTATTTTGTAGTTTTACAATGCAATCTTCTTTAGTCGTTAGTGGTGTAGCATAAACAATATTTTTAATTCGACCCCAAAGATAAAAATCCATTGGCGGAAGATCAGGTGACCTAGGTGGCCATGGAAAGGGACCATTATTGACAAACCAACGATCTTCAAAAATGTCATACAGATTTATGGAAACAGCGTTGGTGTTGTGAGGGGGTGCACCGTCTTGTTGGTACCATAAATTTTCCCTTTCTAGATTTAATCGGGGTTGAACTCGAGTGTTTAATATCTCAAGATAATTTTCTCCTAGAAATTAAATTTGTAATCATAAATCGCAACAATCAACTATTTTAAACCTCTCAAATTTTCGTTGTAAAAATACACGTCAAAGATTTCGTTATTCCGAATAGCACAAAATACGTTAAAATTCCGAATTTCCTGAAAATGGCATTCGCGAATTGGATTGCTATTTTCGTTATTCCAGTAATGCGAGCTTCGGCGATAAAATATGCCATTTTTCGTAAATTTAGATTCGTCCGTCCATATGATATTAGTCAAAAAATTAGGAATTTCTTGTATTTTGAGCAAAATTGTTTCACAAAATTCGATACGTTTCAAGAAATCCGCTTCTTTCAAATGTTGAACTAATTGTAACCAGTATGGTCTAAACTTATGTTTCTTAAGAATTCTTCTGATAGTTGTTGGTGTTAAGCCAATATCCGTTTTCGCGTCGTTTATGGAATTACAAGGATAGGCACGAAAATATCCTAAAGTTATAACTTCATTCTGTTCGTTATCAATAGCAGTTTTTTTGCGAGGCGCAGAGTGTTTAAATGTGCCAAACTGTTCCAAATTTTGAACCACACGTCTTATTGTATCTGCTGATGGTCGGGGGCGCTCAGTATATAAATGTTCTTACTGTTCGTTTTACAACTCTAGGACATTCTCCGTGAATTAAAATTAAATTCAAATAATCTGTATTAGAATATTCAAGTCGAGCCATTTCATCAAGAAAAACACAAACTGTCAACAATTTTATTAAATTATTGACTACAAAAGAAAAACAAAATAAATAAGCATTCGTGTAATGATGCGCTGATAAGTATGTATTATCTCCGCAGTAAAAAGTAGTTTTTTTTCGATTTACTCATAAAGTATTAAATTTTTACACTTATGTTGTATATCGAATTTGAAAAAAATGACTTAGAAAATTCTATTTGGCAAAAATGACTTTTGAATCACAAAATTATCAATTTTTATAATTTTTTGCAGTAACTTATTCAAATATTTTTCTTTATTTCAATTCTCAATTATTTGGTTTCCGTGGTGGCCACGAACAAGAAATACTAGATTTAAGTATGTAGCTCATTTTTATCACAAATTTTAAAATTGGGACTTTTTTGATAATAAGTAAACTGTTACGTTTAGGCAAATAAAGTTTTAAACAAACTTACATTAATTTTTGACATTAAATCGATCTGAGTAATAAAAAATAGGGTTTCTATTTGATTTTTTTGAGTAACTTGCATTTTTTGATAGTCAAGTTTAGACATTCATAATTTTATTTTTATGAAAAATACAAATGTCATTTTTTGCAGACTCTGCAATAAACCTTTGCCTACAACACCTCAAGGTTTTATTCAAATTGTTTGACAGGAACAGAACAATTAATGAGTTATTACTAATACCGCATCTGTCAATTTTTTTAGAAAAATGTTTTTTTTTTAAAACGACTGAAATTTCGTATCTAGTTTTAATTTAACAAACTTACCTTAAAATTCGACATAGAATCCAAAAATGTATTAATATACGGGGTGTTCCATTTAAAATAAGCGACTAAGTACCGACTTCCGGTATAACCGGAAGTGGTACGAACGTGAAAATATTTTAGATGAGTTAGCCCTAACATCATTACCCTGTCACCAGGGTTAATTTCAATTGTGGTAAATTTAATATAATCGTGCAAAAAACAGTATTAGCATCACGAACATTAAGGGTTGTACAGATCTCCGGCTAAATTGGAGGCTTCGCTATCGGTCAGCCCCCAAACATGGCCGTCGACCGGTAAACGGCCCTTACTGTTCTTGATACTCAATATACTATAGTTGAGTATTTTGCAAAATGTCCAATCGAATGAGCTATTAGTGGGTATTACCTCATAATTTTTTTGTTATTTACAACTCTGACACATAGTTTTTTTAATAAAACGACGACTACTTCAGAAACGATCAGAGATACTTACATGTAATACTTATTTTACTACACGATGTGTATAGTAGGTAGGAACCTAAAATATAATCTATTTATGATATCAGCTAGATAACGTTTTATTTTCTATAACGAGCGTGATGGGCGAAACGAGATTGCGCAACTGCGCAATTGCGGAAGTTTCACTAAGTGAAACTTCCTAACATGTTTTATACAACAGTTTTTTTTCTAATTTTGATTGAAATAGTCATTATATCATATTAAAATTATTAACTACAGCTTGTTTCAGAAAAAAAGTATCTTCACCATGTGGCTTTCTGAGATTAATTTGCGTTATGTAATCTTTGAATTGAACTATACGAAAACATGACAGAAGCACATCTAAAGTTAACCAGATGATATAGAAAGGATACCTGAAAATGACTCTATATTTATCAATAGGCAGAGTAATACGATTTCACCTACCCCTTAAGGGTTTTGTTCTTTTCACAATCATTAAAATCACGTAACAAATTCGTAAGTACGTCAAACGGAGTGAAGTATTCATAGCATCATGTCAGCTAATATTCATTTTGCTTCGGATCGTTTTTTACCCTTCAAACGACAAAAAACGTACTTTGTATTCCGAATAGATTCCATAAGAGTATTTTTACTTTGTATTTCAAATAGAAGGATGTATTTTACTCAACCCTGGTTAGACCTAGACGATGGATCGTCTTTGTATATTTATTGCTCTATATCCCTAGTTCTGGAGTCTATTATTTAAATGAATTCAATCAAACGTGTATCTTAAATTTGAATGCAATTCCTTTTCTAGTTTTTGAGTTATTGCGTACGAAAAAAATAAAATCTACTCTGCTTACCTTTTATTCAAACTAACCACAAAATATGTAAAAGGAATACCATTACATAAATATTTTAGGTCTACTTCAGTTATAATATTGAAATGACAATGAGTAAGGCTTTATATCCATTTTCAGCAACATTTTTAAAAAAGCACTTGAAATCCAGGTGGTCAATTATTTAGAAGAAAATAACCTATTCAATCCTAATCAATTTGGTTTTAGACGAGGACATTCCACAATCAGTGCAATGCACAATTTAACAACATACGTATTAGATGGGTTTGAGAAAGGTAAGTTACACAGGGTCAATATTTTACGATTGTGTTTCGCATTCTATATTAGTTAGCAAATTATATTTTCTGAATTTTGATACACGTGCAGTAAAATTATTAAGTTCTTATCTAAAGGAGAGACATCAGTTTGTAATATTCAATTCTATTAAATCTGATACACTACCTATAAAATACGGGGTTCCTCAAGGATCAATTTTAGGCGCGATTCTGATTTACATTAATGATTTACCAAATTGTGATAGTACAACTCATTGGACGCTATTTGCAGATGATACAACAATAACATGTAGTAATGACACCGAGAAGAAACTACAGACGTCAAATATGGATGCGCAAATGAAGGTGAATGATTGGTTTTTAGCTAATAAGCTTCACCTAAACGATCTCCAAAACAAACATAGTAACATTTTCACTTAGACCTATAACGAGTACGTTAAACAATACCGACATTACTTTCCTTGGTTTCAAAATAGACCAAAAGAGTGACATGGCATAAGCATGCCATATACCTCAAGGAAAAAATCGCTCAATCTACTTTTCTTATACGAAGTCTAGTGAAAATAGTGTCAAAAAGTGTACTAATGTGTGCTTACTATGGTAAAATTCATAGTATTAATTCTTACAACATATTTTGTTGGGGACACTCCTCCTCCTTTAACGAGATTTTTAAATTGCAAAGACGTGCTGTTCGTGTAATAGCTGGTTTAAAATATCGTGATGATTGCAAGAATGCCTTTATTAACCTAAAAATTTTAACGTTACCTTCAATATGTATCCTAGCTAGGGTCTATATTGTATGTCAAATGTAACCCAAATGTGTACTGTCTGAATAATATCCAACACAGTTACCACACACGTCAACAAGACAATATCGTTGCCCCATTTAATAGAATAGAAAAATCAAGAGATTTCTCTAACTATTATGGAATTAAGCTGTTCAATGTTTTACCCACGAGAACCAGGCAATTGAACGGTAAATACCCAAAAATATTACCTTTATGAGCTCCGCCACCACCACCTCTGTCACCAACAAGAATCACTGGTGAAATTTAATTACAACAAATATAAAATGTAAGATGAACATATGCAGATTAAGAATGTAAAACTTAAAACATTTAGATTAAAACCAGTCGATGGCAGTGATAATTTGCAATGAATAAGCTAAAAGTTAAGGAATTTTAATAAATTGAGACACTTATAAGAAAGGAATTTACAATCTTCATTTACGACGGAAGACTGGAAGAAAATCTATACGTTTTTGAAATTTCAAAACGCAACAGATGTGTAAAAAAGTGACAAAGAAATGATACTTATAGAAAAGGATGGAAGTGTCAGCCTAGAATTAAAGTTTACAGGTGGAAAATTATTACTTGAGATCAAATTAAATAAAGTAAAAGAAATGGAGATTTTTATGGTGGTAAATCTATACCTAATAAGTAGTGGTATATGCAGATCGTTAATGTGGTCGGGCGTCCGTCAGTGATGAATCTAGTGATTTCTAAACAATCTACGCTGCGGGTAACATGATGGTAGAAGATCGGCATGTGACGTACCGCGAGATAGAGGCATCACTTGGCATATCACAGGTTGTAGTACATTCAATTTTGCATCAATAATTAACTTCCAGAAAGATCTGTTGCTGATGGATTCCGCATATATTGACTGAACATCCGAAACAGTCTCGTGTTAAATAGTGAAAAGCAATTCTTAAAAAATTCGATCAAGGAACTGCACAATCCGTCTACGATATCGTTAGAACCTAAAAAACTTGGATATACTCGTATGAACCAGAAGCTAAGCAAAGATCCACTGTTTGGGTGTTCCAAGATGAACCGAATCCCACAAAATTGTTCGTTCACGAAGCACTTTCAAGAAAATAATCGCCTGTTTCTTCGATTGTACAGGTCATGTTGCAACCATTCATGTAGAGGATCGAAGAACAGTCAACGTTGAATGGTATACAACAATTTGTTTGCAAGAAGTCATCAATGAAATTTGAATCCGTTTTTATTGTAAAAAAAAACGGGTTCAAATGGGGGCAAAGCTAGTGCGTACTCAAGAGTAAAACATCACTACAGAATTTGTTACTAGATCAATTCCGGTACCAACGCCTCTCACGAATTAGTTGTTGACAAGTATGAAAGTTTCGACTTTGTTGTTTATTCAAACAAAAACGGGCTGAAAGTAGCTGTGCTAGTACGCGTTGAAGAGTAAAGTATCATTACAAAATTTGTTGCTTGACCGATTTCGGTGCCAACGCCCGTCACGGATTGGTTGATACAAAGATGTGTAACTATAAAAACGGGCTGAAATAGTGGCAGTGCTAGAATGCGAGGAAGAGTCAAGTTATGGTTACAAAATTTGTTGCTAGTAGGTCGGTAGGTAGGTCGATCGGTCGGTCTCGGTAGGTGCAAGTCGGCAGGTAGATGTAGGTAGGTTTAGATGGGTGAGTATGTGTAGGCGAGTGTTTTGTGTCTAGGTGGGTGTGTGTACATGCGTGTAGGGTATGGAGGGGTATGTGTGTGAGGGGGATGCGTAGTGTGTGGATGTGGGGGTATGTGAGAAGAGAGAAAACATGCGTGCGAATATGTGCGTGCCTGTGATAAATGTTACGTACGAATCTTTAGGCCACCATATCTCAAATTTTTGAAAAGCGATGGTATTTAAATTGCACATAAGTATTTGGGGCTTAAATGAGCAAATCACAGTGATTTTTGGATGGAGTAGATCAGCGGGGTAAGGAGTAAAAACGGTAAATGTAATTTTCTTTCCGCCGCAATAACTACAAAATTGTGTTCAAATTTGGTATGCTTGTTTAGGATTCAAATGTCTAGACTTCAAAGTAATTTGATGAAGATCGGTGAAGAGGTTACACAGTAATATAATAATATAATTGTGCATCTTGTAAACGAACCTAAAAAGGCAGTATGTAAAATGCATCTAATGTTAAACGACAGAACGTCACCAGATTATGTAAAGCGGTGTTACAGAAATATTACTTGTAGAAGATTCATAAATAAATTAATTAACCTTATTAGGTATGGCCGTAACAAGACCGCTTTAGCTCAGGTAGTAAAAGCTTTAACAACAAATTTCAATATAAACTTGTATTCAAAGGTAACTGATTAGAGTGATTAGACGGTAAAGATTAGGTCGCAAGGTTCAAATCTGGAGTAGAGAAAACTTGTTTTTTTCAATCAACTTTTGTATTTAAGATAATCCGATGACGCCCTCAGTACAATTACATATACAGGGTTAGTTAAAAGTATGGAGACGGCTATTTATTGTCGTTAATATTCATTTTAGGAAATTATGTTCAATACAAAAGTTTGTTATGAAATTATTATCTACATTTGAGAATACTTAAATTATTTTTTTCTTGAATTGGTTTTAAGTTGCGACGTCATCGATATTTTTTTGAAATGACAACCTATATTTCTGATTATTGATTTCGATAGTACATTCTATTCTCTTTTCAACGGTATACAATTTTCAATATGTTACATTTGAAAAAAATTGAGAAAAAGTGCCTTAATGTTCAAATATTAAAGATCCATTAAATTAGCAGAATTAATTAACACGGTAACTAGTCTCATTTATTTGCAATAAACTTATCAGTCACAATCTTATCATTAAAAAAAAAATTAATAACTAAATTAAAGTAAGTGTTCAAATTGTTCTCCATTTCTAATTTGACAATGACTCAATCGATTTACAAAACCCTGAATAGAATTTTGTAAAAATTCTCGGGTTTGTTCAAAGCGTTTTAAGGTTTTACCAACAACGGATTTAGAAATTGGATTTCTGTTTGGATGCGTGTCATTAAATAAATTACAAGCTTCTTGTAAACTTCTGCGTCTATTTCCACAACCCAGCATCATAAGTATTTCAATTCTTTCACGTTCACTTAAACTCGCCATTGCTAATATTAACAGCAACAAATTGCACAATTGAAATATGTCAACTATTTGACATAAACAATAACCACTGATAAAGTTACCTTGCTCGAGTTTGTTTATCGCTTCGCTTTTGTCTATCTAGATGAATTCTGCTAATTTAATGGATCTTTAATATTTGAACATTAAGGCACTTTTTCTCAATTTTTTTCAAATGTAACATATTGAAAATTGTATACCGTTGAAAAGAGAATAGAATGTACTATCGAAATCAATAATCAGAAATATAGGTTGTCATTTCAAAAAAATATCGATGACGTCGTAACTTAAAACAATTGAAGAAAAAATAATTCAAGTATTCTCAAATGTAGATAATAATTTCATAACAAACTTTTGTATCGAACATAATTTCCTAAAATGAATATTAACGACAATAAATAGCCGTCTCCATACTTTTAACTAACCCTGTATGTTGTAATTCAGATTTAATAAACCTATGAAGTGTTTTGATAATTTGTTTTTTCAGTTTCTAAATAATTTACGCCCGTTTCCGAAGAAGTGTGAACGTTTTTCTAGCCTGCCGATTCAATATTTACCCATTTAACCTATACCGTATCTTTAATAATTTCCAATATGCCTTACTGCAATTAAAATTGAACACTTTGTGCCTTAATTTGTTTGTATTTACTTGTTCTTTACTTACCAACTTTTTTAATTCACATCCTTTCTTTTAGACAAGGATTTCTTTCCTTGGTCATAGAATGAGAATTTAAACTTCAACGTGATGCTTGCATTACTTGCTTCGTAGAAAATATTTAAAAACGTAGAAATTATAATAATAGGAAACTCACAAAAAATAATTAAATAACAAAATACAAACACTAAAAAACCTAAGAGAACATAACATTAAAACAATATATATTAAAAACAATTTTGAATTAATTTCTTGTGTACCTACAGAGAATAAAAATTCAAAATTCATTACGCAACTTCGAACGTTGATGACGTCAGATCGTATGATTTTGTCATTTGTTTACGACGAAAAAAGTAATCTAAAAACAATACAAACACTAACATTACAGTATTGTACGTGCTTTTGTAACTGTGGTTTCACATGTTAAGTCAAGTGCTTGAGAAAAAATCCGACTAAAGTGCGAAAAACAGTCCTTCTCAGGACAGTCTGATGACGGAAGCAGAGTCCGCTTCCGAAACGTCGCGTTAAAAAGCGAAAAAAACTATGGAAATAGGCAGACTAACTCAATTAACACTAACAATACAAATAAAACTTCATTAAACTAGGCGGCGACTGATGCTGCATGGAAACGTGTAAATCATACGGTGTCACGTCAGAGACATTTACAAATGCTACATGAAGATAATATCAGATGTTAACTACAAAAGAACAGTTGATTTCCTATTTATTCAATAAAAAAATGTGTAACTCAACTTTTACTTTACACTTATAACTTTAATGTGTTCGGTTCCAGTATAAGCTATGGTCTTAAGTACTATACTGACGTATTAAACATAAACCGTAATTAACATTGTTTATAACAATTTATGTAAATGTAAATGCAATCTATTTTGCCTTTCAACACTAGAACTGTGAAGACTGATCCTCACGCACGGTTAAGAGTGGTTGCCCTTTTTGGGGTAATCATACAAAGGTCCGACGCGAAGATTGGTGCCCAAGGTTAAGTATATAGTATCGATTCTCATATGTGCACGCTTAGGAATACTAACACTGTACTGCAGCAACCTAGTTACTGCAGTGCGACTTATATTGCGTCTAATACTTGTTTCTTTTACAGATCCACTTGGGCATCAACAGACAGACGATCGCAACCCGGGCACATTGTTAAAACCATATTAGATCAATGTAAGATTAAAACATCATCCTTTACTCTTGAGAGACGCATCAAAAACATCAAAGTACAAGAGTACACGGGACATTTTCATAGCTTGTCAATAAAGAGTTCAGTATCTACTAGTTTAGAACGATTTATTTTGTGAGCGTCATACATCTCTCACATATTTCATTTGCAATTAAACTACCTAATTAGAAGTTAATTATGCGATACTTTTTATGGACGAAATGTTTTGTCATATTTATTTTTTGATCGGGTGGGTCCAGCTAATCCTAATGTCCACTTCAAATTTTGTGCCAAATGGATGAAACACTAACTTTTTTAACATTAGCAGTTAATTACACCTAATTATTACAAGAAACGTGCGTATGAGATAGTGTTAATTGTGAGGAGAGGGAACTAAGATAATTAACATAAATTGATGATTGAATTTAATTCTGTTAATTTCACAACTATACTACAGTTACATATATTAGAAACACTAAAAACATAATCAACCTCTTCTATTAATTACAGAATTTAAGGAAGTCTGCGCATATCTCTCTTCAATAACTCTCAATATTTAACTGTAATGGATAATAATAGTATATTAAAGTATAAGGGGATAAAAAGGTCTTTAAAACACGCGCGATTTTTCGAAATAGAGTAAGTGTTTTAAAGACCAGTTATCTACGAATACTATACGCTATGTTTTTTCTATTGGTGCATCTTGAAATCATAAATACTAGTATTATTACTACAAAAAATGGAAATAAGAACTAATATGTAAATACAAATTAATATATCTAACAATACTAACTGTACTTTCTATTTTCATTTATAAAATTAAAAGTGTTAAATAATGTTTAAATAAACGCTTTGAATTGTTAGTAATATTTTATTTGACATTACAAGATACTCCTGTCAGATCAATAATCAAAAAAATGTCATTTAGAATTCACGTTTCCTGAGTTGTTGATGTTGCCATGGTAACTTTAAAAAACGCGCGTTTTTGAAAGTTCAATTTAAACACGCTAAGGCGTGCTTTAAATAGGTAAAATGGGGCACCAATAAAAAAAATTATTTTACAAAACAATTCATATTATTAATTTCATTATTAAATATGCCACCTACTTCGATTTTAAACATAATCAAGCTCTTCAATTAATTGTAAAAAATGTGGGAATAATTAAGGTAACCAGAACGTCGCTCCTCAATAAACTTCAAATTTTAACTATAATGGTTAAATTATATTTTATAAAAAATTTATTTTATTAGTTTCTTGTTAAATTATTAGTTTTTTTATTAAATATGCCGCCATTTTGATTTTAAAACATAATCAACATTATCTAAGTATTACAGAAAATGAGAGTTTAATTAAGGTAATGCGCGCACGTCGTTCTTCAATAAATCTCAATAATAGGGTTTTTCATATAAGTTCCGTAGTACGCCATAAATTTAAAAAGTATTTTTTCTAAAAACTTGAGCACCCTGTAGTTCAAAAGTCAAGACCTTTAAGACATGAAGTTTTTTTCTCAAAATGTACGCAAGGATAACCTCCTTAAATACAAGGTGGAGCACGGTAAATTCATGAATTGGAAATCAAATAAAAAAAATAATGAACATTTAGAAATTTACCTTTTGATTTTTCTCATATTGGATAACAATGGAAGTTACAAATTACATGGTTTTGAATATTGTATCTAACAAATGTCTACCTTTACTATCCACACACTGCTGCATCCATTTTATGAATTTCTCATGCACTCTTTGAAGCATGTCGACTGGTATTCTTGCAATTTCAGCTTGAATATTGTTCTGTAGGTCTTCCAGGGTGTTGGGACGGTTGCAATACACCTTCGACTTCAGGTAACCCCAAAGAAAAAAATCGCATGGGGTTAGGTCCGGTGAGCGTGTGGGCCAGTTGAGATCCCCCCTCAGAGAGAAAAGCCTTCCAGGGAACGTTTGCCTCAAATGATTCATGGTAACGCGTGCTGTGTGTGAGGTGGCACCATCTTGTTGAAACCAGGTATCCTGTAATTGCTTGCCTCGAGAGCCGACTGGAAGAACTCTTGCAGCATAGTTAAGTAACGATCGGAATTCACAGTTACGGCACGACCATTTTTCTGGAAAAGTAAGGGCCAATGATGCCTACTTGTGATATGGCGTACCACACAGTGACGCGGTCCGAGTACAGGGGTCTCTGGTGAATTTCCCTGGGGTTCGTTTCGCTCCAGTACCGCATATTCTGTTTGTTTGCACAACCACTGAGGTGAAAATGTGCCTCATCAGAAAAGAACACATTTGCGTCACGGGGTATGGTTGCAAGCATGTCTTCACAAGATGTTCTTCTTATTACATAATCCCGTTCTGACAACTGCTGGGCCACGCACATTTTATACGGATGAAAATTTAGTTCATTCTGAAGAATCCGGTGGAGAGAACGTCTTGAAATGTCAAGAGCAAGTGCTTGTTTCCGAGCAGAGCGTTTCGGAGATTGCAGTACTGTTGCTCTAACTCGTTCTACATTTTGTGGTGTTGTAACACTTCTCTCAGGTCCTCTTCGTACAGATGACACATTCCCTATTGTTCTGAATGCATTTACCCAATTTACAATTGATTGCCGTCCACGAACACGTCCGCGTGGGGGAACTGCGAAACGCAAACGAAAAGCACGCTGCACAGCAATAATCGAAAAATACACTTCAACACAAAATGAGCGCTCCTCACGCGTCCACTGCATTATTACAATTGAACAGCATGTGAATACAATTTACCACGCTCCACCCTGAATTAGCATGTTATTAAGAAACATCCTGTATATGTCACCAATATCGATTTTAAAACGTAATCAAGCTTTTCTATGTATTATAGAAAATAAGAGTTTAATTAAGGTCGAGATCGAGTATTAAGGGTTAGTCTTAATTTTCACCACCTTTGAAGGCAGCTCCATCACATATTATTTTTTTATCTTTATTATCAATTAGTTAGTAATATAATCTGAAAATGTCAACTTGATACTATGCATGGTTTTCGAGATCGAGTATTAAGGGTTGGTTTTAATTTTCACTCCCCTTAGACGGCAGCTCCATCACATATTATTTTTTTATCTTTATTATTAATTAGTAATATTATCTGAAAATGTCAACTTGATACTATGCACGGTTTTCCAGATCAAGTATTAAGGGTTGGTCTTAATTTTCACTCCCCTTAGACGGCAGCACCATCACATATTATTTTTTCATCTTTATTATCAATTAGTTAGTAATATAATCTGAAAATGTCAACTTGATACTATGCATTGTTTTCGAGATCGAGTATTAAGGGTTAGTCTTAATTTTCACCACCTTTGAAGGCAGCTGCATCACATATTATTTTTTTATCTTTATTGTCAATTAGTAATATAATCTGAAAATGTCAAATTGATACTACGCACGGTTTTCGAGATCGAGTATTAAGGGTTGGTCTTAATTTTCACCCCCTTAGAGACAGCCCCATTACATTTTATTTTTTTTACCTTCATTATTAATTAATAATTACATAGTAATAACATCTGAAATTGTCATCTTGATACCCTGCGTGGGCTGCAAATTGCTTCATTTATAAGTTACTGTGACTTCGGTAATCATCGGAAAAACTGGCCGCTCTTTTCACACCGGTAAAAAAACGCACCTTTGAATAATTTCACTTGAAGTTATATTCAGTTCAAATCAAATATTTAACAATGGCAATTACAAAATTATCGAGATAAAAGCTATTAAGTCTGTTATCAATTGCCGTTAAAAAAGAAGACATCAAGTAGACAGGTACATGCGCTATTCTGACACTTTATGTTGTTAAATTGATGTAAGTTATTATTATTTCGTGTATTTTGATAAAAACATGATTTATGCGAATTCCGAAAAGTGCGATATCATGTTAGTGTATGGTTTGTGTATGCAAGTAATTCTAGGGAGGCAACTAGAAGATATTGTGAGCTATCCAGAGAGAATACATCTTGATGATAAAACGTTCAAAAATTTGGAAAACAATCTTAGGGAACACAGATCTTTTGTAATAAATAATAGTATCCCGCTTCCTAGGAACCGACATGCTTCCGATGAAGGACAAACGGTGGCTGTGCTTGGTTATATGGAGGTCAATACTATGTATTCCTTAAGAGAAATAGCTGCACAGTGTGCTATTTCAAAATCGTCAGTGCAATGTATTTTAAAACGATATCATTATAAAGCGTACAAATTTAAGCGCATACATAAGCTTCACCCCGGAGATATCACAGAGGAGACTTGGATTTATTGCATGGGTTCTAGTGGAACCTGGTTCTTAGAGATAAATAAAGTGGACTGACGAAAGTAAATACCATAACAATAGATTAGTTCTAGCACAAAATTGGAAATAATGGTCCACAGAACAGCCACACTGGCTGAGAGAAGTGAATAATCAGTGCGGTTTTTCAATAAATATTTGATGTGAAATTCGTGATGGGTGTTTAACAGGGCCATATTTTTACGATGGCAGATTATACTACTATCTAATTAATAATGAAGGTAAAACAATAATATGTGATGGAGCTGTCGTCTAAGAGGGTGAAAATGGAGACCAACACCCTATCTGTGATCTCGAACCCGGTGCAAAAAATAATTTACTTAGTCGTATGTAGGATATAAAATGGGGACCCTACGGGATCTCCAATTTTTAAAGAATGGATAATTTAGCGATCCATCATTTTAAAAACCGGTCAAGGACAGGTGTCAGTTGTCGTTGACCAAACGAAGCCATCAACTTAATCGACATAACACAAGGAACTATATTATAGGTCACTACAGTAATAGAAATTACCCCATTAAAGAACTGTACATCGAAGATTACATTGCACTAAATGGCAATCTATTACATTCAAGTTTTATAATAGAGATATCGTTACAGTTATTAAATATCGAACAAAGATATGAGATTGTCTCCGTAGAATTGGCTTTGATCATGTTTCGTGATGAAAAGGTTCTTTTCTCGTTTAAACAAAATTCACTATATCCCATTAGTGTGTAAAAGTCCTATATCTCCGTTTGTACACAAGATATCAAAAAATTGTTATAGGAAAATTGTAGCCTGCTATGAGCTTCACATTTTAAAATTAATAAGGAATATACAAGGTGCTTTATAACACCGTGATCAATCAAAGTTATGTTTTTTTAAACGGAACATCCCGTATATTATTACGAATTTGAATTGCACTTACATTACCCATCACGCCAATATAAGGTTTTGATATGTTATACTGGGCATTTTAAAAATTATGACCAATTTTGGATAAAAAGTTATTATTTCAACGTCCTGTACAGCACACGATAATTCATAAAAAAATTACTTTTAGAGTTCAGGATTTCTTATTATGATGTACCGGGTGGCAAACTAAGAACGGCCGTCGGCCATATCTCAGGAATGGATTATAGCACAGGTTCGAAAAAAAAAATTTTATAACAAAAATGACCTCGAGAAACGCCTGGAAATTATTTTCAGAATTGTAGGTCCACCGCGTATTTGACAGTTAAAATTTTAAAAAGCAAAATGTTTCAAAATTTACTCAATTAAGGGGCATATTAAATATTATAATCAGATTCCTCGACAAATTCTGCATATTTTTTATTTGACAAGTTTTAGTCTATCTCTTCAAATAAGGGGCGGGGGAGAGTGGGAACCTTGTTACGAAAAAACGCCTTTAATTCAGGTTCTGCTTGACCGATTTTGATAAACTTGATGTTGTTTGAAAGAACTTTTGTTAAACAATAGAAAATTTGTAAATTTGAAGCAATCAGATTAATAACATAAATGCTAGAGGGCGCTGTTTAATATTTTTTTATATTGTATTTTCTCTTTACAATTTTAAATGGAAGCATAAAAATTTAAGTAGGTCGTTAAAAAGTAGACTAAATTAGTAATAAAACAGTGAAAACCGCAAGTCGATATCTTTTTCCTATCCTGAGATATCGTAAGAAACAGGTAAATGGCGGGAATTGTTCTTCCAACGTCTAGTAGACTAGTTCGCGTTAACGGAAATTATTAAATTTAGCCTGGATGAAAAGATCTTACATTGGTCTGCAGTAATTTAAACTGTTATCATACTAATGTTATGGTTGCTGCTAGATTACCTAAATGTAATGCTGACTCTACTAACAATGAGAACAAACTATGAAATAATAATGTGATAAATCTAACAATTAAAACCTTAAATAAATAACTACGTAGATGTTCGTAATGTCATCCATCATTTTCAATGCATGAAATCAATCGCTGACGGGTGGATAGAACAGCAGTTTCAATTTCTGCCCTTGAAATACTTCGTATTGTCTGTCGTATTCTTTCAACCATGTCAGCTCTTGTTGCGGGTCTATCGGCATAAACGAGATCTTTTATTCGCCCCCACAAATAAAAATCTAAACAAGTTAGGTCTGGAGACCTTGGTGGCCAAATAAATAAACTTCCACGTCCTATCCACCTTTCAGGGTATGATTGATCTAAGAAATTCCTCTAGAATAATGTGCCGAGCACCCATCATGTTGCAAGAACATGTCACGACGAATGGCCAAGGGTATGTCTTCTAAAAGAAGTGGCAATTCGTTGCTTAAAAAATCTAAATATCTTTCTCCATTAACAGTCTCATTAAAAAAAAGGCCCAATTATTTCTCCACCTAGAATCCCGCACCACACATTTACAGACCAACGACCCTGGTGTTGGACCTCCTCCATCCAGTGGGGATTCGTTTCAGACCAGTAGTGCATATTATGTCGATTTACACTACCATCACTATGAAAAGTAGCCTCATCTGTCCACATAATTCGTGAAAGTATTTCAGGATCGTCGTGTATCATATTTGAGAGCCAGTTGCAAAAATCCAACCTGGTATCGAAATCTTGAGCATTCAAACTATGGTGTAGGACCATGTGATATGGGTGCAATCTAAAATAGTATATATTATAAAGTAATCAGATCAATAAGACACATTGAAGTCCTTCGTTGTTAGTAAACGAAAAAGGACTTTAAATGCATTAACTCTCGTAATGTTATTACGAATTTTTTTCGCCCGGCCTCTCATTATTTTTTATTATTGGTACCTTTTTACTTTACTTTGCCTCACTTAATTATCATGTTGTTAGTTAAAATCTATTCACATAGCATAAGATAATTTCATTAAATAATTTGTTGTTTTATTGAAACTGGACATAAACATATAACGACAAACGAAAAAAATTAAAACATTTTTATCATTATAATACCGAATAAAACATGCATTAATAAATAAGTAGTCACCTGTGTTCTCTTAAAATATTTTGGACGGTGGTTCGACATATACCCAAGTCTCTAGCTATAGCTCTGGTGCTTGAATGAGGGTTAACATTTACATAAGCTAAAACATCAATAACATTTTCCTCTGTTCTACCTCTGCGTTGTCTTCGGTACACAGGAAGATTCACATTTCCAGTAGTACGCACACGGTGTGCGAGTCGGAGAAAAACTTCTGCTGTGATGCCGTCTGTTTGGGTACTGCAGTGCATACACTCTAGCAGCAACGGTTGCATTTCTCATAGATTCAAAATAAACTGCCAACATATCAAATGCTTCTTCATTTGTAAGAATCATTTTGGTACGAAAAGATAAAGAAAGTCTATTAAATGCAACACGATGAATAATTTTTGACATATGCGTGAAAATCATAGCTTGCTTGTTTTCAACAGGGAATTTATTTTATATCTTACTAATTTTGTTGTCATCAGTAAATCGTAATTCATATTTTAAACTGTATTATTGTTGCTGGGCAAATATCGGTTTTTATTGATATTTTATGCTTTTGATTTACTAACACATCACTTGAAAACAAATATAACATTCTTATATAATTAAAAAAATGTTAGATTTATCACATTATTATTTTATAATTTGTTCTCATTGTTAGTAGGGACAGCATTACATTTAGGTAATCTAGCGGCAACCATAACATTAGTATGATAACAGTTTAAATTACTGCATACCAATGTAAGATCTTTTAATCCAGGCTAAATTTAATAATTTCCGTTAACGCGAACTAGCCTACTAGAGGTTGGCAGAACAATTCCCGCCATTTACCTGTTTCTTACGATATCTCAGGATAGGAAAAAGATATCGACTTGCGGTTTTCACTGTTTTATTACTAATTTAGTCTACTTTTTAAAGACCTACTTAAATTTTTATGCTTCCATTTAAAATTGGAAAGAGAAAATACAATATTAAAAAAATATTAAACAGCGCCCTCTAGCATTTATGTTATTAATCAGATTGCTTCAAATTTACAAATTTTCTATTGTTTAACAAAAGCTCTTTCAAACAACATCAAGTTTATCAAAATCGGTCAAGCTAAACCTGAATTAAAGGCGTTTTTTCGTAACAAGGTTCCCACCCTTATTTGAAGAGACTAAAACTTGTCAAATAAAAAATATGCAGAATTTGTCGAGGAATCTGATTATAATATTTAACATGCCCCTTAATTGAGTAAATTTTGAAAAATTTTGCTTTTTAAAATTTTCAATGTCAAATACGCCCTCTAGCGGGGGACCTACAATTCTGAAAATAATTTCCAGGCGTTTCTCGAGGACACTTTTGTTATAAAATTTTTTTTCCCGAACCTGTGCTATAATCCATTCCTGAGATATGGCCGACGGCCGTTCTTAGTTGGCCACCCGGTACATTCATACAAAAAATTATTTTTGTAATTATTGATTAATTTGTATACAGGGTGCGTCAGAACACGTTTATTGTGTGTGTTTGAATAGACCTTTATTTACTCATTCATTTTTGTGAACCATTCCCTATACCTGCCCGCTTTCCGTTCTTTAGATATTTCCAATTAAATAATGAAATACTCATGTTTCATTATTTTTTAATGGGACCAAGTAGCCTTTGCGATCATTAGCTTGTTTTGCACTAAAATATAAATCATGAATACGAATGATCTGTCCAGTGTGAAGTTTCAAATTTGGTCAAAAAGTCGTATGATGGAGAATAAACAATTATCTTTAGCCATAACCATGCAAAAAATTAAGTTTGAGTATTACTAATGATTTCAATTTTTGGATCTAGTTATCCATGAAAAAATAAATAAATTTTCTTTAATTTGACATTTGTCAGTAACAATTATAGAAGCTGTTTTCGTTTGAAACTGTGTTTAGTATTGTTGCAAAAATCAACTCTAAAATGAATTTTGACAGAAATGAATTAATAGATATGCTATCAACAATTTTTAGTAGTGACGAGAATTGTCTGCTGGCAGCTAGAAATTATAGACAAACATTTCCGGAGTGCAGGCAAACTCAACATTGGAAAATTTGTTGGAAGGATTTAAACATACAGGTAGTGTACCTTATGAAAATCATGAAAGAGAAAAACGAACCTTAAATGAATAAAATGAATTTAATGTACTATCAAGTGTTACAGAAGATACACGCATAAGTGCAAGTGCAGTGTCTAGTCAAAGAGGAATCAGCAAAACATCAGTAAATAAAATTTTATTAAAATATAAAATGCATCCTTAGCACTTACAAAGGCACCAGGAGTAGCTCGAAAATGATTATCAAATGAGAGTAAATTTTCAGAATGGACAATAAATAAGAATGGATTTGTAAACAGACGCAATTACCATCATAATTCAAATACTAACCCTTACGTGATAAGAACAAACAGCGAAAACCGATGGTCCATTAACGTTTGGGGTGGAATATTCGGAGATTAGGTTGTGGGGCCCCATTTCTTTATTAATTATTAATTTTTTTGCGCAATCATCTCCTTAGATGAATGCAACATGTTCCTCTCAATATAAGACGCCGGATGTGGATTTTGCACAATGGTGCTCCTGTGCATCATTCCCAAATGGTCCGAAACTACCTAAACGCAGTATACCCAAACCGATGGATTGGAAGAGATGGTCCAGTTATGTGGCCTCCAACGTCGCCAGATTTAAGTAAGATAGATTTTTATTTATGGAGGCACGTAAGAGACGAAGTTACCAAGCAGCCGCCGATAGCACGGCAAGATACGGAGGAGAGAATTAGAAGAGTATTTAGTAACATCACTGTATACACTTTAAATCAGTTCAAAGATCCTTTGAGAATAAATTGCAACATTGCGTTAATATTGGAGGAGGTCATTTTGAACATTTTCTTTAGAAGTAAAACGTCGAGTTTCGTTATTCTTAAGTTAAATTAATTAATTGCATTAGTTCTTAGTTAAATTTTTCACATCAGGTTTTCACCATTCTCCTATTCTCATTTATTTCTTTCGATTTGTTAATTACCTTTTATGTTAAATTTTATTATTTCATGAGTTTTTCACCTAATTATATAAATTACTATTTAAATTGAAATTATTAAAAGAATAAAAAGTGAGTAGTTTTTCTTAAAATTTGAAATATCTAAAAAACGGAAAGCGGTTGGTATAAGGAATGGTTTACAAAAATGAATGAGTTAATAAAGGTCTATTCAAACACCATATAAAATATAGGGTGGTCCATTTAAAATAATGAAGACAATTTTATAAGCGAGTTCTGACTCATCCTGTATACAAATTAATCAATAATTACAAAAATAATTTTTTGTATGAATGTACATCATAATAAGAAATCCTGAACGCTAAAAGTATTTTTTTTATTAATTATCTTGGGCTGTACAGGGCGTTGAAATAATAACGTTTTTATCTAAAATTGGTCATAACTTTTAAAATACCCAGTATAACATATCAAAACCTTACATTGGCGTGATGGGTAATGTAAGTGCAATTCAAATTCATAATAATATATACGGTGTTCCACTAAAAAAAAAAACAACTGTGTTATAAAGCACCTTGTTTATTCCTGATTCATTTTAAAATATGAAGCTCATAGCTGGCTACAACTTTGCTATAAACAATTTTTTGATATGTAGTCTACAAACGGAGATATGGGACACTAATTGGAGACCCTGTCTGTCCCATACATGAACGAGATGACAATTACTTATTACGATTATTAATTTGAATACAAATTCACATATTTACATCCACTTGATCCAAGGGCGGCTAAAAAGGAAAAACAAAGCCTTTATTCCAAATTATTTTTGTCAGTAATTAATTGTGATGATTCAGTCAATCTATGGCGTATTGAGACCACTTTTTTCAAAAAGATAGTTATAATTTTAAACAGCTCATAGAAAATAAAAATGTATTAGACGAAATAGATTCGAAAGAATTGAGTCCACGGATGTACATGATAAATGCCTATATTGTCACAGGGATGAAAATTAATTGAAAAATATACGTGTAATTCATACAAAAGAATGATACATATTCAATGTTTAACAAATAGTAATACGCCAAAAAACGAATTTCCTAAAAGTCTATGTGGCTTATGCCGTCAATATTGAAAATGAACAGCACACAACTAAGAAATACAATTTCTAATTACATCGCGCGCGCGCGTGAGTGTGCGTGCGCGTGTGTGTGCGCGCGTGCGTGTGCGTGCGGGCGCGAGTGTGCGCGCGCGTATGCGTGTGTGTGTGTGTGTGTGTGTGAGTGTGTGTGACTGAGTGACCGAGTGACTGAGTGAGTGAGTGTGTGTGACTGAGTGAGTGAGTGTGTGCGACTGAGTGACCGAGTGACTGAGTGAGTGAGTGTGTGTGACTGAGTGATGAGTGTGTGTGTGTGTGTGTGTGTGTGTGTGTGTGTGTGTGTGTGTGTGTGTGTGTGTGTGTGTGTGTGTGTGTGTGTGTGTGTGTGCTGTGTGGTGTGGCGTGTGTGTGCGTGGTGTGTGTGCTGTGGGTGTGTGTCGCGCGTTGTGTGTCGCGTGTGTGTGTGTGTGGTGTGTGGTGCGGTGTGGTGAGTGTGAGTGTGTTGTCGCGCTGTGGTGTGTGTGTGGCGGTGTGTGTGCTGTGTGGTGGTGGTGTGTGCGCGCTGTGTGTGTGTGCGTGTGGTGGTGCGTGTGCTGTGTGTGTGTGTGTGTGTGTGTGTGTGTGTGTGTGTGTGTGTGTATGTGTGCGCGGGTGTGTGTGTGTGTGTGCGGGTGTGTGTGGGGGTATGTGTGCGGGCGCGTGCGTGCATTGTGTGTGTGCGCGGGTGCGTGCGTGCGTTGTGTGTGTTACGAAGTACCTGCAGACAACATTTTGATAAAGGGTATTTAAAGTAGGTAATGAAAAACAGCTACACCTACTGAATATTAAGTCATAGTGTGTTGTTGTATGATGTGACTTAGTTTAAATTTTTATTACATTAACGTTTAAGTGACTCAGTAATTATGCAGTAATACTCCAATAAACAAAATGTAAAGTAAATAACTGGATGCAACTAACTAAATATGCCTCAAGATACTTCTCAAAAACTGTCCAGTTAGAGGTTTAACTAAAGAATCGTCCGCTCAATACCAGTAGTCAGGTTGAAGCAAAATAAGATTTATTCACTCCATAGTAATTAACAACTTCTATTGTAACATATTAATTGTAATGAATAAAATTAATAGACAGCCAGATTAAGAATTAAGGTTCATAGAGGTTGGTCTCATTATTGACCTCCTTAGACGGCAGCCCATCACATATTATTGTGTTACCTTCACTATTAATTAGATAGCAATATAATCTGAAAATGTCCACATGATACTGTGTATGGTTTTCGAGATCGACGATTACGGGTTGTAAGTTTCACCCCCTTAGACGGCAACTCCATCACGTATTATTGTTTTACCTTCCTTATTAATTATATAGTAATATAGTCTGAAAATTTCAACTTAATACTATGTACGGTTAGAGATCGAAGATATGGGGTTGGTCTCAATTTTGACCCCCTTAGAAGGCAGCTCCATTTTATTATCTTTATTCTTAATTAGATAGTAACATAGTCTGAAAATTTTAACTTTATACCATGCACGGTTTTCGAGATTAATTTTCACCCCCTTAGACGACAGCTCCATCACATATTATTTTTTTATCTTTATTAATTCGATAGTAATATATTCTGAACACTTTAACTGCATACTATGCACGGTTTTAGAGATCGAGGAGTAAGGGTTGGTCTGAATTTTCACCCCCTTAGACGGCAGCTCCATCACATATTATTGTTTTACCTTCATTATTAATTAGACAGTAATACAACCTGAAATTGTCATCTTCGTACTATGCGTGGGTTACAATTTACTTCATTTATACGTTACTGGGACTTCGGTAATCTGGCCACTCTTGACACCGGTTATGCCCTTAAGATCTGGCAATGTTCCTTCTAAAAAAAGTAAATAACGATTGTCAGTTAGTGTCCCATCGTAAAAATGTGGCCATATTAAACGCCCATTACGAATTTAACATCAAACATTTATTGAAAAAACCGCATTGAGTATTCTCTTCTCTCAGCCAGTGTGGCTGTTCTGTGGACCATTATTTGCAATGTTGTGTTGGAACTAATCTATTGTTATGGTATCTACTTTCGTCAGTCCACTTTATTTGTCTCAAAAAATCTGAAATTGTCATGTTGATACTATGCTCGGGCAAATTACTTAAATTATACGTTACTGTGACTTCGGTAATCATCGGAAAAACTGGCCGCTCTTTTCACACCGGTCTCGTCATATAAGACGAAATATGTTTTACAACAATATGGTGGTGTAGCACACAACAGTGCGATCATACGAAATTATTTGGAGACTAATATTACATTATTGAAAAGTGCTAAAAATGAGCTTACTTTACCTAATGTTTTGCCTTATCGTATTGCCAAGAAATGAAGTTCTCGAAAGCGACTCGTTTCGATATAGTACATTAACTTTATTTTGAATGTCTAACAAGTAAGTACGTATCCTTTTAGTGCAAATTTCGTTTTTATTAAGTGGACAAAGTAGATGAATTGATTTACGAACATTATAAAGCTAGTCTAATATTGTTTGGGTATAATACTGTTGTAATGAGAAGAAAACAGCTCGGTTAATGTTTTCTATGCTAAAAAGTTTTAGTGCATAACCTTACTTCAGTTGTATTTTGTTGATATAGGTCAAATAAACTTTGTTATTACATTGCAGTTTTACAGTTTCAATCATGTTTCATTTTGAAATAATTCTACATAAAAATAGGTTAAATTGTAGTATCGTTTATGTATCAATTAAGAATTAGTTTACTATCGTAAAGCTTTGCGAAAAGTTAACTAATGTTTTATTTGCTTTCATGTTGAAATTAATCAGAAGATATCATTGTTGTATTAAATATATAAATAAATACAGCTATTGTGTTGTTTACTAAGATTACATGTAGTATTAAAGTACGACTTTCTCATTTTTGTTGTATTTTAAATATTTAACCTACAAAATGAGTGGCGTCTGACTTGCTTATCTGATCATAGCAATGGATATTATCTCTGCCTTCCCCGAAAAGAGCTCTCAAGTAAGTAAGTTTCGGAAGCAATGTACTGAGCTAGGCCGTAGAGCAAGTTTACTTTCGAAAATTTCTATTTGTTGGGCTCCGAGAAAGGAAGTTAAAGATTCTTATTTGTTATAAGTTCTTTTTGAAAATTCTCTCATATAAAAAACAGAAGTCGCACTTGTTGCCATTGTTATATTGTTATCGTTCCACTTACAAATTAATATCCTTTTTAGCTCTTCGTACCCGTAAACAAATGATCCTATAGGATTTTTTTACTTTAGAAGCTAAAGGACATTGTGCGATTCTGATTTCTCTTGCTGTTCATGTGCCCTAAATATTTGAAGTAAGCCTAAAGAGGTAAAAAAATGTTGAAATATAAATGATACGGTAAACGGCCCTTTTCGGAAACAAGGCTTTCAGCAAATAGAACAACATTGGCACCCCACCGGGTGAGAACTTTAAGATAGAATCGTTTTCTATTCCAACGAATAATTATGGTACTTACCCATATACTTTTTGTAATCGTTACTTTTAATACAAAAACAAATGTAACTAAATATATAAACTTTTTTGTTTATGTATTTAATTTGACATTTGTCACCAAATATTTAAATATTTCAAAATTTAACTAATTTTATGGAAACGATTACAAACAATTTTATTCGCAACACGTGCGTTGTCACAATTTTGGTGTTCGGCCTTATAATTTATGCCTCGGCTACGCCTCGGATAAAAAAGAACGGCCTCGCACCGAGAAATGAGTAAGCAGCGCACTAGTTACGAAAATAACTATTACGTAAGTAACTGAATTTTCACATAACTATTACACACGCCATTACAAAATGGTAATTTATAAATATACGAAAAAACACAGAGGCCCTTAAAGCATGCAATAGTGTACATTTGTACTGAACTAAACCGCTCCGGTCCTCATTTGTTATATTTCCTCTTGGTTGCCTGTAGTTTCTGTAATTCCTAGTACTTTCTGATATTTCGTCTAGACTGTTGACCCCTCGTAAATACCAATTTAGGCAACTGAACGTTTTATACACGTTCCTAATGTAATGAACGATACTATAAGCAATAAATTACATTTTATTACACTTCATTTCATAGAAGGTAGAACTAGGATTCGAACTAAAAAACTAGTGAACCTACTACTTTAGTTGGTCTCCTTTAAATTAAACACTTATTTATGGTTCATAGTGAAGTTACTGTTCTCAAGTAACGTTACACTTAAATAAAGTACTGAGTATTAGGTTAGTTAAAGGAGACACTGATTAATTTTTGTATTTAGAACTAATGGAATTTAATGAAAACTAACACTGAATAACATTTTTGTAACACTGAAGTAGCTCGATGATAAATAGTAGGTTCGAAGAAATCCTGTGAAAGTAATGGCCTGTAGATGATGGATTTTGTAGTTGAAGACATCCACCCATCTACTTAATAAATTATATTGAAAAGACCTCACAAAATGAATTGAGGTAGGTTTTCACCATTTAGTCCCTTTCCAATTTAATAGAATACATTCAGGATGGTTGTAGCGTAGCTTACAAATAAAGATAATGGTTTGAATTTTAAAGTTGGAATATAATTTCAACTTTCTGCTCGAGTGGAAACAAACAGTTTCCTCACAAGTTTTAGGAACAGGTTTATTTTAACAAATACAAAATATTTAAACAAAAAATCATATGTGGGAATTGTCGAAGCCCAGCCATTAATTGTGTTCACAATTAATCCAAAAATCGTATGTGTTCGTCCTCCCTAATTAGTTCAGAAAAATACCGACTTCGCTACAATACCGCATGGGTCAAGCAAGACTTTCGACACCCCAAGAAAATGAATTTTTTAAGAGAAATTTTCTGGGGACGTCTCATTTCATCAAGTGTGGATACCCTGTGAACATGTGATTATTTCTGATAGGGGTAATAATAGTATAGCTACCTCACACTAGGTCACAAAGACAAGAGAGATAGATACATGGAGAATTACCATGTATGAGACAAAGAGAATAGGTCAAGGTCACGTAAGGAGTTCATTAACCTAGCTAAGAAATAAACCGGATGCGGGGTAATTGGGTTAGCTAAACTAGAAAACACTAAGCTCTTTGACCTTTATAAGAAACAACACTCCATAGTTCATTGACCTTTCAAGGTGACTACTGGAAACAAACCGGTTGTGGAATGATTTTGTCAAGAAAACTCCAAAGTTGTAAGGTCTCTTACTTAATTATGTTAATTCCTATAACTAATGCCCCTTTCAAGTTCAAAAGGTTATCTAAAAAATTCCCAGAAATGAAGCTACATGTATCATGTTCTATAGGTCACGAATATCGATCAATTTATTATTATGAAAATTTTGTGAGGTAGGGTTTATGTCCAAAGGAGATCTCAAGATTAGTTAATCAAAGCGAGAAACGTAGTTATTTACATGGCAAGGGCTGTGAATACCAGGGCCTTCTTAGAGCTTCGTCACCCAAACTGGGCTCTTCTGCGCAGGTTAGCCATAGGACCCCCTAGTCCAAGATAGTTGCAAAGGACCCGTTGTTAAAATGGATAATCACAATTAAAAATGTAGTTTTTCCAAATATCTGAACAACCGATTGAGATATCGAAAAAATACTCCCTGTGTACACACCTCGCCGTCTTTTGTAACCAGAGATCTAATACCAAAATTTTATTTGAAAGTTTTAAGAAATGGCAGAGAATTTTTGGTATTAACTACACATGGTTCTAACCCAGATCACGGCCAAATCATTTAAATTGCATGGGAGAGGGAGGGAGAGAGAGTCAAGGCGGAAGAAATGTTTCTAGATGCCAGGTCAATTGGTTAGCTTCCGAATAGATTGATCAATTGAATAGATATTTGGCCAGAGATATTTGGGATTTGGGAATATTAAATTTGTGAGAATAATTATTTTGGGACAAAAAATGATTCCATCAATTTTAGGGATGCTACTTCTTCAAGGGGTATGAATACACACCAACCCTATTCATGATAGGTTTATTGGCTTAAAGCGGTCGGAGCACCTCAAAAAATAGTGAAATACTTCCTTGTCTCATATACCTACTCCCACGTAGGTATATACGAGAACAACCACTGGGGTGGTAGAAAAAAACAATGTTCCTTCTCTGGCCACATTGTGCACAATAAAAACATCAACTCGACAGATTAACTTCTTCCCTATTATCGTATACAGCGACGGACGGACCAAAAAATGTGTTTGCTTATTTGAAATCGAGTCCTAAAAAGTGTAAAAGGAATAACTTCAAACTGTTTTTTTCAAACCTATCGTAAATATGACAAAACCACCAATACTGACCTCTACACCCACGCATACTCCTTCCACCCTAATCCAACTCCTTGCCCTCGAGAAAGATCATTTGACAATACTTCTTATGCATTCTGAATCCCCACCTCTACCTTATGACGACTAACGCCAAGACGTGGATAACGAATATGAAATGACCGCGCAAATCCACACATACATTAAATTAAAAAACAATATTTTTTCACACACACACGCACGCGCGCACACGCCCGCGCGCTCGCTCACGTGCTCACTCGCACACTCCCACGCACTCACGCGCGCGCGGACGCACACGCCCATCCGCAACCACTCACACTCACGCACACCCCCACCCACCCACACACAACACGCACGCACGACACGCACGAACAACACGCACGCACAACACGCAGGCACAACACGCACACACAACACGCACGCACGCACAACACCGACAACACACACACGCACGCACACACAACACTTTAACTTTCGTTACTGACACCGAATTATGAAATAAGGTACTTTAGTAAGTAACGTATGCTTTCGGAGTCGTAATAGATACATACGTGCATAGACGTCATGCTCCCATTACCTATGCATTGTTATATATTTCATTTGTCACGTGTTCTGCAAGTTGGGGAATTGAAAAAGAATTAAAGGAAGATTTGCATGTAAAAACAGCAAGTAGCACTTATATAAAATTTTCATATACTAGTGATTCAACATACTCCTAACTGGTGTATTGATATTAGGAAATTGACCTTATGTACTATGAATGTTTGGCGCGCGTTTGATCTCTTGTGCAAATCGCAGTGTTATCATAATTATGTTTTGTTTCACACTAGATTGTAAGTAACACTGCTAGATTGTTGAAAAGTGTACTAGACTGGTAATACCGGTCAGTTTGTGCACAGAACATAATAATTTTATGATTTTTGTGAATGGTATCTCCATTTCTACGTATTTTTGTATTGATCAATAATGCCATATTTTATTTTTTAATTTTCTTTGTTTTCATGATGGATCCATACGAGTGGGAACAGCAACGATTGCTGCAATTGTATAAGGAATTTCCTTCTGATGAAGAAGTCCATGGTCTATTCAGCAGGTCAATACGGATAAGACGAAGATTATGATCCTACTAATGAAGCATCAACTCTGATGACATATATATATATATATATATATATATATATATATATATATATATATATATATATATATATATATATATATCTGTGTGTGTTTCGATCGCCTCTACCAGAAAATGTGATAGAAGCAGAAACTGACGAGTCAGAACATGAGATGCTATCTCAGGAAACAGAGGATGGATGGGAAGAAACTGTTTCAGATATTCCGGACTTTTTCTTTGATAAAAGTTCGGAGGGTCTGAAAATACCAGTAAATCAAAGTACTTTGCCAATTGACATGTTCCGAAATTTTTTTACCGATGAAATATTGGATCTTGTAACGAATATGGGGAAGCCTTATCCTTGACAAACAAATTCTTAACAAGACATTACAGGCGACACTGGTGTGAAAAGAGGGGACAGCTTCAGTGGCCAAAATTTACGGAAATAGACGACACCACAGTGGCGTTTGTGAATAAATTATTTACCAAATCAATAATAAGCATTACATAGTAAAGTACTTGCTCATGAGTGATAAAAATAAGACAAAAACCAAGCCCCCTTGTATACATCTCGAAAACTAGAGTAAACTAGTATCAGGATGAAATTTTCAGGATAGTTTATTAATTAAGAATAAAAATAGTACAACAGTCGTTCTTTTGCAAACCGTCTACGGGTTAATCGCCACCCCCTTTTATACATCTCGAAAACTAAACATTGTATCAGGATGAAATTTTAAGCATACTTTATTAAGGAAAAAAATTAAAGCAAAAGTCGTTTTTTTGCAAAGCCGTCTAAGGGTTGTTAATCGCCACTCCCTTTTATACATCTCTAAAACTAAGCAGTATCAGGATGAAATTATCAGGATAACTACTGCATTAAGGATAAAATTTGTTACTTCAAGAACGGTTCATCTTTATGCTTTATTATACAAGGTGTGTCAATGGAAGAATTGCATACGACAGGAAGATACAGGACAGCGAAATGGTTCTAAATATCCTATTTTTAATAGGTTTTAAATTCTTTATATCCAAGAAACAGAGTTATTTAGAAATTTTGTTCAATCCTTTATTTGTTGATAAATTGCGAACCACTGTATCATTGCTTCATATTCATTACAAATATTCCACGTCCAATACGGTACCGAATATAGTATAAATAAAAAATGGAACCCAGGTCCAGACTTAAGAATTGAGTAAATGTGATTTGTTTCAATACAACATCCTGTACATAACAATTTTGAATTTTTTTTTGCATATTTGAAAAGAGCAGAAGAAATTAAGCTGTCTTAAATGTGTTTGGTATTTCAGCATATTTCCAGATACTTTTAGTTTTCGAGATGTATAAAAGGGAGTGGTGATTAATAACCGGTGAAAAGAGCGGCCAATTCTAGCGGCTCAAATAGCCGAAAATGCACGAAGCTCCAGTGGCGTGCATTACTATCACTTATTCAAAATTCGCCCCATTACTGGTAAGAAATACATGCTGTTAAGTTAAGACTTTCCCATCTACCCAATATTAATAGTTCACACGAATGAAATAAAATAGTTCTGTCCCCAGTCGGACGGTTAGTTAAAACCACCCCTTAGCAATATTTCCTAAACGGTGCATACTGTCAAGTTGAAACTTACATATTATTTTACCCACTATTTATAATTGACAAATGTGGAAAAAAAATTTTGCGCACCCGAGCCTAAGGGTTAGTTAAACCCACCCCTTCGCTATATTCCCTAAACGGTGCATACTGTCAAGTTGAAACTTATATATTATTTTACCCACTATTTATGATTGACAAATGTGAAAACACATTTTGCGCACCGAGTCTAAGGGTTAGTTAAACTCACCCTTCGCAATATCTCCTAAAGGGTACATACTGTCAAGTTGAAACTTACATATTATTTTGCCCACTATTTATAATTCACAAATGTGGAAAAACATTTTGCGCACCGAGTCTAAGGGTTAGTTAAACTCACCCTTCGCAATATCTCCTAAACGGTACATACTGTCAAGTTGAAACTTACATATTATTTTGCCAACTATTTATAATTCACAAATGTGGAAAAACATTTTGCGCACCCGAGTCTAAGGGTTAGTTAAACTCACCCCTTCGCAATATCTCCTAAACGGTACATACTGTCAAGTTGAAACTTACATATTATTTTACCCACTATTTATAATTGACAAATGTGGAAAAAAATTTTGCGCACCGAGTCTAAGAGTTAGTTAAACCCACCCTTCGCTATATTTCCTAAACGGTGCATACTGTCAAGTTGAAACTTACATATTATTTCGCCCACTATTTATAATTCACAATTGTGGAAAAATATTTTTGCGCACCCGAGTCTAAGGGTTAGTTAAACTCACCCCTTCGCAATATCTTATAAACGGTGCATACTGTCAAGTTGAAACTTACATATTATTTTACCCACTATTTATGATTGACAAATGTGAAAAACATTTTGCGCACCGAGTCTAAGGGTTAGTTAAACTCACCCCTTCGCAATATCTCCTAAACGGTACATACTGTCAAGTTGAAACTTACATATTATTTTGCCCACTATTTATAATTCACAAATGTGGAAAAACATTTTGCGCACCCGAGTCTAAGAGTTAGTTAAATCCACCCCTTCGCTATATTTCCTAAACGGTGCATACTGTCAAGTTGAAACTTACATATTATTTCGCCCACTATTTATAATTCACAAATGTGGAAAAACATTTTGCGCACCCGAGTCTAAGGGTTAGTTAAACTCACCCTTCGCAATATCTCATAAACGGTGCATACTGTCAAGTTGAAACTTACATATTATTTTACCCACTATTTATGATTGACAAATGTGAAAAAACATTTTTGCGCACCTGAGTCTAAGGGTTAGTTAAACTCACCCTTCGCTATATCTCCTAAACGGTACATACTGTCAAGTTGAAACTTACATATTATTTTGCCCACTATTTATAATTCACAAATGTGGAAAAACATTTTTGCGCACCGAGTCTAAGGGTTAGTTAAACTCACCCCTTAGCAATATATCCTAAACGGTACATACTGTCAAGTTGAAACTTACATATTATTTTACCCACTATTTATGATTGACAAATGTGAAAAACATTTTTGCGCACCGAGTCTAAGGGTTAGTTAAACTCACCCCTTCGCAATATCTCCTAAACGGTACATACTGTCAAGTTGAAACTTACATATTATTTTGCCCACTATTTATAATTCACAAATGTGGAACAACATTTTGCGCACCCGGTCTAAGGGTTAGTTAAACTCACCCTTCGTAATATCTGCTAAACGGTGCATACTGTCAAGTTGAAACTTACATATTATTTTGCCCACTATTTATAATTCACAAATGTGGAAAAACATTTTTGCCACCGAGTCTAAGGGTTAGTTGAACTCACCCCTTCGTAATATCTGCTAAACGGTGCATACTGTCAAGTTGAAACTTACATATTATTTTACCCACTATTTATGATTGACAAATGTGAAAAACATTTTTGCGCACCCTAGTCTAAGGGTTAGTTAAACTCACCCCTTCGCAATATCTCCTAAACGGTACATCCTGTCAAGTTGAAACTTACATATTATTTTACCCACTATTTATGATTGACAAATGTGAAAAAACATTTTTGCGCACCCGAGTCTAAGGGTTAGTTAAACCCACCCCTTCGCTATATTCCCTAAACGGTGCATACTGTCAAGTTGAAACTTATATATTATTTTACCCACTATTTATGATTGACAAATGTGAAAAAACATTTTTGCGCACCCGAGTCTAAGGATTAGTTAAACTCACCCCTTCGCAATATCTCCTAAACGGTACATACTGTCAAGTTGAAACTTACATATTATTTTGCCCACTATTTATAATTCACAAATGTGGAAAAACATTTTTGCGCACCCGAGTCTTAAGGGTTAGTTAAACTCACCCTTTCGCAATATCTCCTAAACGGTACATACTGTCAAGTTGAAACTTACATATTATTTTGCCAACTATTTGTAATTCACAAATGTGGAAAAACATTTTGCGCACCGAGTCTAAGGGTTAGTTAAACTCACCCTTCGCAATATCTCCTAAACGGTACATACTGTCAAGTTGAAACTTACATATTATTTTACCCACTATTTATAATTGACAAATGTGGGAAAAAAATTTTGCGCACCGAGTCTAAGGGTTAGTTAAACCCACCACTTCGCTATATTTCCTAAACGGTGCATACTGTCCAGTTGAAACTTACATATTATTTTGCCCACTATTTATAATTCACAAATGTGGAAGAACATTTTTGCGCACCCGGTCTAAGGGTTAGTTAAACTCACCCCTTCGTAATATCTGCTAAACGGTGTATACTGTCAAGTTGAAACTTACATATTATTTTACCCACTATTTATGATTGACAAATGTGAAAAATATTTTTGCGCACCCGAGTCTAAGGATTAGTTAAACTCACCCTTCGCAATATCTCCTAAACGGTACATACTGTCAAGTTGAAACTTACATATTATTTTGCCCACTATTTATAATTCACAAATGTGGAAAAACATTTTTGCGCACCGAGTCTAAGGGTTAGTTAAACTCACCCCTTCGCAATATCTCCTAAACGGTACATACTGTCAAGTTGAAACTTACATATTATTTTGCCAACTATTTATAATTCACAAATGTGGAAAACATTTTGCGCACCCGAGTCTAAGGGTTAGTTAAACTCACCCTTCGCCATATCTCCTAAACGGTACATACTGTCAAGTTGAAACTTACATATTATTTTACCCACTATTTATAATTGACAAATGTGGAAAAAAATTTTGCGCACCGAGTCTAAGAGTTAGTTAAACCCACCCCTTCGCTATATTTCCTAAACGGTGCATACTGTCAAGTTGAAACTTACATATTATTTCGCCCACTATTTATAATTCACAAATGTGGAAAAACATTTTGCGCACCGGTCTAAGGGTTAGTTAAACTCACCCTTCGTAATATCTGCTAAACGGTGCGTACTGTCAAGTTGAAACTCACATATTTTACCCACTATTTATGATTGACAAATGTGAAAAAACATTTTGCGCACCGAGTCTAAGGGTTAGTTAAACTCACCTCTTCGCAATATCTCTTAAACGGTGTATACTGTCAAGTTGAAACTTACATATTATTTTACCCACTATTTATGATTGACAAATGTAAAAAAACATTTTTGCGCACTCGAGTCTAAGGGTTAGTTAAACTCACCCCTTCGCAATATCTCCTAAACGGTGCATACTGTCAAGTTGAAACTTACATATTATTTTGCCCACTATTTATTATTGACAAATGTGGAAAAACATTTTTGCGCACCCGAGTCTAAGGGTTAGTTAAACTCACCCCTTCGCAATATCTCTTAAACGGTGTATACTGTCAAGTTGAAACTTACATATTATTTTACCCACTATTTATGATTGACAAATGTGAAAAATATTTTTGCGCACCGAGTCTAAGGATTAGTTAAACTCACCCCTTCGCAATATCTCCTAAACGGTACATACTGTCAAGTTGAAACTTACATATTATTTTGCCCACTATTTATAATTCACAAATGTGGAAAAACATTTTGCGCACCGAGTCTTAAGGGTTAGTTAAACTCACCCTTTCGCAATATCTCCTAAACGGTACATACTGTCAAGTTGAAACTTACATATTATTTTGCCAACTATTTGTAATTCACAAATGTGGAAAAACATTTTGCGCACCGAGTGTAAGGGTTAGTTAAACTCACCCTTCGCAATATCTCCTAAACGGTACATACTGTCAAGTTGAAACTTACATATTATTTTACCCACTATTTATAATTGACAAATGTGGGAAAAAAATTTTGCGCACCCGAGTCTAAGGGTTAGTTAAACCCACCACTTCGCTATATTTCCTAAACGGTGCATACTGTCCAGTTGAAACTTACATATTATTTTGCCCACTATTTATAATTCACAAATGTGGAAAAACATTTTTGCGCACCGGTCTAAGGGTTAGTTAAACTCACCCCTTCGTAATATCTGCTAAACGGTGCGTACTGTCAAGTTGAAACTCACATATTATTTTACCCACTATTTATGATTGACAAATGTGAAAAACATTTTGCGCACCGAGTCTAAGGGTTAGTTAAACTCACCCTTCGCAATATCTCATAAACGGTGCATACTGTCAAGTTGAAACTTACATATTATTTTACCCACTATTTATGATTGACAAATGTGAAAAACATTTTGCGCACCGAGTCTAAGGGTTAATTAAACTCACCCCTTCGCAATATCTCCTAAACGGTACATACTGTCAAGTTGAAACTTACATATTATTTTGCCCACTATTTATAATTCACAAATGTGGAAAACATTTTTGCGCACCGAGTCTAAGGGTTAGTTAAACTCACCCCTTCGTAATATCTGCTAAACGGTGTATATTGTCAAGTTGAAACTTACATATTATTTTACCCACTATTTATGATTGACAAATGTGAAAAATATTTTGCGCACCTGAGTCTAAGGATTAGTTAAACTCACCCCTTCGCAATATCTCCTAAACGGTACATACTGTCAAGTTGAAACTTACATATTATTTTGCCCACTATTTATAATTCACAAATGTGGAAAAACATTTTTGCGCACCCGAGTCTTAAGGGTTAGTTAAACTCACCCTTTCGCAATATATCATAAACGGTACTTACTGTCAAGTTGAAACTTACATATTATTTTGCCAACTATTTGTAATTCACAAATGTGGAAAAACATTTTGCGCACCGAGTCTAAGGGTTAGTTAAACTCACCCCTTCGCAATATCTCCTAAACGGTACATACTGTCAAGTTGAAACTTACATATTATTTTACCCACTATTTATAATTGACAAATGTGGAAAAAATTTTGCGCACCCGAGTCTAAGGGTTAGTTAAACCCACCACTTCGCTATATTTCCTAAACGGTGCATACTGTCCAGTTGAAACTTACATATTATTTTGCCCACTATTTATAATTCACAAATGTGGAAAAACATTTTTGCGCACCCGGTCTAAGGGTTAGTTAAACTCACCCCTTCGTAATATCTGCTAAACGGTGTATACTGTCAAGTTGAAACTTACATATTATTTTACCCACTATTTATGATTGACAAATGTGAAAAATATTTTTGCGCACCCGAGTCTAAGGATTAGTTAAACTCACCCCTTCGCAATATCTCCTAAACGGTACATACTGTCAAGTTGAAACTTACATATTATTTTGCCCACTATTTATAATTCACAAATGTGGAACAACATTTTTGCGCACCGGTCTAAGGGTTAGTTAAACTCACCCTTCGTAATATCTGCTAAACGGTGCATACTGTCAAGTTGAAACTTACATATTATTTTGCCCACTATTTATAATTCACAAATGTGGAAAACATTTTTGCGCACCGAGTCTAAGGGTTAGTTAAACTCACCCCTTCGTAATATCTGCTAAACGGTGCATACTGTCAAGTTGAAACTTACATATTATTTTACCCACTATTTATGATTGACAAATGTGAAAAACATTATTGCGCACAGCAGTCTGAGGGTTAGTTAAATCCACCCCTAAATTGTTTTGTGAATTATTGTTACAGATACTTCTTTGATATTATTCAGATTCACTTGATTTGGGTGTTTTATGCCGTATTTGCCTATCCCATTGAGCTGTATGCTACTCTTTGACTTATATATATTATATATTAAAATCAGTATTTTAATTATTATTAGTATTTATAGCGCCCGTAGTTTTAGTTAGTTTAGTGTTAGTGTACATTTTGGCGTATAGTCGTCGAGAAATTACGGCTACAAATTATTTTTATTTAATGGTGTAAATAAGTAATGTGTTAATAGTTTAATTACATATTTTCCTTTTTCAAGAATACAGGTTTGGCCAAATCTCAAAGAATTATTTGTAGGCCTAGATATTCTGTTTTCATACCAGAGTAATAAAAGGGATCACAAATAGTTGGTTTATGGCTTGACAGTTCGTCCCTTTTGTATGCTTCATTTAATGCAGGACAGTGATTTGTTTACTTTGAACTCTTATTGCCTACATGAAAAGCAATAAATAATGCGCTCTGCGTTTGCGTCGGCTACTATTAAAGTAACGGCCTTACATAATGAAAATTGTTTGCTTATTAATAACTGAATTTGGTGTTAGGTATATATTATACCTCGTAGACATTTTTATAGAAATATGATACCTCCTATGCTCATTTCGTTTGCCTAAACATTGGAAAGTATTTAAGTTTAGAAATTATAAAACACAATAGTATGTACTATTTTTACAATCCTGACTGGTTTTGTTTTGAATATAAGCTGTACATTTGTTTAGACTAATATTTAAAAGTACCATAATTGTACCCTCTATTTCAAAGGAACACTTTCATTTCAGCTTCAGAAGTGTTTAGTAGTGAGTGGTGTATATGAAAAGTATTTAGTTACTGTATTCTTCGTTATCAGTTATTTTATAATTCCATAAATCCCAAGCAATTTTTTATAATAATATGGTAAGTTTGATATTTACGTAGTATCTATCTTTTTAAGTTAAAATGTCCGTAGACTCATTGGTTTCTTTTAATAGTGCATATACCTACATCTTACACTCGAATCTTACTTCACTGCACCTATTAGTAGTGAATATAGCGTATGTGTATTGTTAAATATTTAGCGAAAGAGCCATTCCAGATATATTTTATATTTATCTTGTAAACATTGTCAACGCCGTCTTTATTCTTCAAGTGTCCGTACGCCTGTAAGTATGGTTTATAACAAAAAGGATTCTCTGATAGAGAAAATTGTTCAATGTGTAAAAAACGCCGGATTTACGGGTACTCCTAGAGACTTGTTTAATTTAAAAGCTAATAATCATTTGTTTATTAAACTAAAAAGTGACCTTAATTTTAAGCGCGCATATGATGTACATAGATTTATCATCCGAAACAAGACAATTATCGCGGAGTTTTTGTCAGGTAAGAAAGCATCACCTCACAAAAATGAAAGAGAATTATACAACATCTTCCGCAATTTGCAACCAAATCATCATCTTATGACAAGTTATAGGAATAAAGATAATGCAATTTATATGAAACTTTTTCAATTATTAAAGCGCAAGGACACAATGAACAACAGAAAGGCAATTTATTTTACGTATAATAAATACGTGAAAAATGAAAAGATGTTATGTTCTATGACACGACATTCCCCTGTATCGTCTACTGTGCCTCCAATTTTTGATTTAAATTTCTCTCCGTCGCGGGATGTACCTATGAACCCTTTAGAAAACCAAGCAATTGTAAAGTCCCCTAGAGCCAGCGATGAAAATGCTTCTATACACTCATCAGGTAAACTAAATGAAATACACATGATACTTTCCAACACGGACGGTGTGAAAAACGCGATGTCCATTCCTACATATACCGGAAACGATTCAATCAATAAAGGCGAACAAACTACGTCAGTACCTACTTCCGTCCAACACGACCGATCGTCAAATGAATTTGAAGACCTTTATGGCGTGATCAGTTCCACTCCAATATCTTCGTTGGATATCTCCAATCGTAAAATATATCTGCACCCGAGTGCCCGTCTACAAATTTTTCTGATTGTGTATTGACGGATAGTCGATCATCCGCCACAAAGATCAGAGCGCTTTAAAATTCGTAAGTTCAACTGAAATAGAGAACGAAGTACCAATCGTTCTGTCAAATTTCATGAAAACTAGGGATAGTAATAACACGTTACCAACGTCTGCAATTAACCAAAAGGAACCTATCACCCTTGGATTGCGCGACTGTAACATTCTAGAGGGCAGTTTTGTAATAGAAGAATCGCTTTGGGAATGTATATATAAACATAGTAAACTTCTATCTAATTATTCAGACGTAGTAAAAAAATATATTTCAAAATGCGTGAACAATATTTGTGTCTTTGTGTTCCTATATAAAAAACACCTTAAAAAAAATCCGCAAATAATAATATACGGAAAATGTGCCGTGACTAATTGTAAACGGTTTAAAATAAAAATGCACGTGATTTCTAGAAAGGTTGATGTTTTCAGTAATTCAATTAACTATTGTCATAAACAAATGTGTACAGGATATCTGAAAGGACTAAACAGATATGTGGTAAAGGAAGAACTACTAAGGAAGAAACCAATTGTGTACAAGAGGGAAACAATTTTAAAAACGCTGTTATGTTTTCGAATGCGACCAAAATTTGAAAGACATTAAGTCAGACGCCACCATTAGGAAAGCACGATCAGAAAAATTGGCACAGTTTGATCGCGACAAGAACGATATTCTAGATCTAATTAAATTGCAATCAGATTACGGAAATTTTTAGAGAACTATCTTTCCTGTTCAAAGCAACTTTTTTGTTTAGAGCAAATCATTGCTTTAAAATCTATAACGGGAGTTTACCAAACAAAGTAATTATCCATTTCGATGCCACGGGATCTGTTGTGAGACATCCGTGCAAAAACACTAAACGGGTACTATATTATGCAGGAGTCATTTCACTCAACAACAGAATTTTTCCGTTACTTAGTATGTTATCCTCCATTCATAATGTTAATGCCATATACAAGTTGTTCTTAGTGAATTATAAATAGTGGGCAAAATAATATGTAAGTTTCAACTTGACAGTATGTACCGTTTAGGAGATATTGCGAAGGGGTGAGTTTAACTAACCCTTAGACTCGGTGCGCAAAATGTTTTTCCAGATTTGTGAATTATAAATAGTGGGCAAAATAATATGTAAGTTTCAACTTGACAGTATGTACCGTTTAGGAGATATTGCGAAGGGTGAGTTTAACTAACCCTTATACTCGGGTGCAAAAATGTTTTTCACATTTGTCAATCATAAGTAGTGGGTAAAATAATATGTAAGTTTCAACTTGACAGTATGTACCGTTTAGGAGATATTGCGAAGGGGTGAGTTTAACTAACCCTTAGACTCGGGTGCAAAAATGTTTTTCCACATTTCTGAATTATAAATAGTGGGCAAAATGATATGTAAGTTTCAACTTGACAGTATGTACTGTTTAGGAGATATTGCGAAGGGTGAGTTTAACTAACCCTTAGACTCGGGTGCGCAAAAATGTTTTTTCACATTTGTCAATCATAAATAGTGGGTAAAATAATATGTAAGTTTCAACTTGACAGTATGTACCGTTTAGGAGATATTGCGAAGGGGTGAGTTTAACTAACCCTTAGACTCGGTGCGCAAAAATGTTTTTCCACATTAGTGAATTATAAATAGTGGGCAAAATAATATGTAAGTTTCAACTTGACAGTATGTACCGTTTAGGAGATATTGCGAAGGGTGAGTTTAACTAACCCTTAGACTCGGGTGCGCAAAAGTTTTTCCACATTTGTCAATCATAAATAGTGGGTAAAATAATATGTAAGTTTCAACTTGACAGTATACACCGTTTAGCAGATATTACGAAGGGTGAGTTTAACTAACCCTTAGACCGGGTGCGCAAAAATGTTTTTCCACATTTGTGAATTATAAATAGTGGGTAAAATAATATATAAGTTTCAACTTGACAGTATGCACCGTTTAGGAAATATAGCGAAGGGTGGGTTTAACCAACCCTTAGATTCGGGTGCGCAAAAATGTTTTTTCACATTTGTGAATTATAAATAGTGGGTAAAATAATACGTAAGTTTCAACTTGACAGTATGTACCGTTTATGAGATATTGCGAAGGGGTGAGTTTAACTAACCCTTAGACTCGGGTGCGCAAAATGTTTTCCACATTTGTCAATCATAAATAGTGGGTAATATAATATGTAAGTTTCAACTTGACAGTATGTACCGTTTAGGAGATATTGCGAAGGGGTGAGTTTAACTAACCCTTAGACTCGGGTGCGCAAAATGTTTTTCCAGATTTGTGAATTATAAATAGTGGGCAAAATAATATGTAAGTTTCAACTTGACAGTATGTACCGTTTAGGAGATATTGCGAAGGGGTGAGTTTAACTAACCCTTATACTCGGGTGCGCAAAAATGTTTTTTCACATTTGTCAATCATAAGTAGTGGGTAAAATAATATGTAAGTTTCAACTTGACAGTATGTACCGTTTAGGAGATATTGCGAAGGGGTGAGTTTAACTAACCCTTAGACTCGGTGCGCAAAATGTTTTTCCACATTTCTGAATTATAAATAGTGGGCAAAATGATATGTAAGTTTCAACTTGACAGTATGTACCGTTTAGGAGATATTGCGAAGGGGTGAGTTTAACTAACCCTTAGACTCGGTGCGCAAAATGTTTTTCCAGATTTGTGAATTATAAATAGTGGGCAAAATAATATGTAAGTTTCAACTTGACAGTATGTACCGTTTAGGAGATATTGCGAAGGGTGAGTTTAACTAACCCTTAGACTCGGTGCGCAAAATGTTTTTCACATTTGTCAATCATAAATAGTGGGTAAAATAATATGTAAGTTTCAACTTGACAGTATGTACCGTTTAGGAGATATTGCGAAGGGGTGAGTTTAACTAACCCTTAGACTCGGTGCGCAAAAATGTTTTTCCACATTTCTGAATTATAAATAGTGGGCAAAATGATATGTAAGTTTCAACTTACAGTATGTACCGTTTAGGAGATATTGCGAAGGGGTGAGTTTAACTAACCCTTAGACTCGGGTGCGCAAAAATGTTTTTCCAGATTTGTGAATTATAAATAGTGGGCAAAATAATATGTAAGTTTCAACTTGACAGTACGTACCGTTTAGGAGATATTGCGAAGGGGTGAGTTTAACTAACCCTTATACTCAGGTGCGCAAAAATGTTTTTCACATTTGTCAATCATAAGTAGTGGGTAAAATAATATGTAAGTTTCAACTTGACAGTATGTACCGTTTAGGAGATATTGCGAAGGGGTGAGTTTAACTAACCCTTAGACTCGGTGCGCAAAAATGTTTTTCCACATTTCTGAATTATAAATAGTGGGCAAAATGATATGTAAGTTTCAACTTGACAGTATGTACTGTTTAGGAGATATTGCGAAGGGTGAGTTTAACTAACCCTTAGACTCGGGTGCGCAAAAATGTTTTTTCACATTTGTCAATCATAAATAGTGGGTAAAATAATATGTAAGTTTCAACTTGACAGTATGTACCGTTTAGGAGATATTGCGAAGGGGTGAGTTTAACTAACCCTTAGACTCGGGTGCGCAAAAATGTTTTTCCACATTAGTGAATTATAAATAGCGGGCAAAATAATATGTAAGTTTCAACTTGACAGTATGTACCGTTTAGGAGATATTGCGAAGGGGTGAGTTTAACTAACCCATAGACTCAGGTGCGCAAAATGTTTTTCCACATTTGTCAATCATAAATAGTGGGTAAAATAATATGTAAGTTTCAACTTGACAGTATACACCGTTTAGCAGATATTACGAAGGGGTGAGTTTAACTAACCCTTAGACCCGGGTGCGCAAAATGTTTTTCCACATTAGTGAATTATAAATAGTGGGTAAAATAATATATAAGTTTCAACTTGACAGTATGCACCGTTTAGGAAATATAGCGAAGGGGTGGGTTTAACTAACCCTTAGACTCGGGTGCGCAAATTTTTTTTCCACATTTGTCAATTATAAATAGTGGGTAAAATAATATGTAAGTTTCAACTTGACAGTATGCACCGTTTACGAGATATTGCTAAGGGGTGGTTTTAACAAACCGTTCGACTGGGGACACAACTATTTTATTTCATTCGTGTGAACTATTAATATTGGGTCGATGGGAAAGTCTTAACTTAACACCATGTATTTCTTACCAGTAATGGGGCGAATTTTGTATAAGTGATAGTAATCCACGCCACTGGAGCTTCGTGTATTTTCGGCTATTTGAGCCGCTAGAATTGGCCGCTCTTTTCACACCGGTTGATTAATAACCCTTCGACGGCTTTGCAAAAAACGACTTGGTATTTTCCATGTAAAACTAAGCAACTTCATGTTCCTTTTTCTCAGCTTCATGTTGCTCTATTGAGCTGTTGGAGAGCGATTTAATTCAAGCGGTCAACTGCGTCTAGTCGGTTTACTACGCAGTATGGAACGCACACAGTCCTTCACTCATCCAGTATTTTTATTGTTGTATTGCATTTTAAGACGTTTATAATTTTTGTTATAACCTTGAGTTATAACACTTTCATAAAATACCCAGTTGCTAAAGAAATGCGTCCACGGCCAAGCTCTAATCCTCCACGTGCGCGCGTGCGCGTGCGTGTGCGCACGCAACGAGTCATACAACAACTCGCTATGGAAAATTGTCCCAAAAAGAATTTTTGCGAGCCTGACCATATTACGTTTGGGTGCATACGAGGCTGTGGGACCATTCAACATGGGTCAAATTTTTCGATGGAAAGACTTGCAAACGCTATGCATAGAACCCACTAAAAATTGCACAACTGTACTAAAAAAACTGGATAGTAACGACGTATCAGCTCAGATTAGAAATTAAAAAAATAATCTAAGGAAGTGAGACGGGTCAAAAGTAAAGCGCGAAGAAAATTAGAAGAAGAACTAAACTTGGTTGGCGACAACGCGTATGAGGGTGGCGGTCACTAACTGTGAACTAGCTATACATTTTTTAATATTTTTTTTATCACTTCCACTGGTCAGGAAAAACTGCGAATGTTCTTAAAATGTTTCTAAAATATTGTAGTTTTAATAAAAAATAAAATCAGAAAATCGATGATTTTTTTATCAATTTTTTTAAGGTACCTTTCCCGCTTAACAATCCTTATACGACTTCGCAAAAAATACTTTTGCACTATTTTTATCCTTAAAAAAGTATTTATCCTGAAAATTTCATCCTGATACCACGATTAGTTTTCGAACCCGTATAAAGGTAGCAGAGCAAAATCTCAAAAATAGATTCAGTATATTCTACAATAAAGTGCTTTTTATGTGCTAATTTCTTGCTGAAAAAAAAATGTGCTTTTTTCGTTTCGTCGGAAATCAAAATCGCCCTGCTAACTTAACATTAAGCTAGCAGAGCACTAATTATGTTATCACTATTCTTAAATAAAATTATACGATAATTATGTGCTTTTCGAATATTCTAGACCCGCACCCCTAAATTGTAAATTCAGGCTGGATTTCATCCCCCCTGAGGTAGCTCTATAAAAAAAATATTGAAAATACTCTCCAAAGTGGATTCACAATAACCTAAAATTAAGTGCTTTTTATGTGCTTTATCGCCAATCTAATTAAATCCGTATATTTGTCCAGAATACCATCCCTAAGCATTCCAATTCACCCGTGAATTAAATTTTCAACAAATTTCTGCAAATTCATCGGATTGATTGGCACACATTTAAGTGGTATTTATGTTCTTTACGAAAAAATAAGTAATAAATTTTGCAATTGACAAATTCACGCAATGAACACCCGACTAATGATTTAGCGAATCGATGAAACTGACTTATATAGCAATTAAGTGCTATTTATGTGCTTATTGAATCGTCCAGTAATGAATTTTGTGCTAAAAATTCACGTATGTAGTCCCAAGAAAATAAAAACTATCCTCTGGAGGCAACTCAGCTGATTCGACGAAAAAAATAAAATAACGCACAAAACTATTTTGTGCTATTTTTGTGCTTTATGAATAATCCAGTAATGAATAGACCGAAGAGGAGTTACCCTCCAAAGGGTAAATTTCATTTTTTTCGGATAACACACGTGAGTTCGTCGAGTACAAAATTGATTAATGGATTATTAGAGACGCACATAAATAGCACAAAAACGTTGTGTGTCATTTTATTTTATTCGTCAAAGAATGAAAACGATGTTCGCGCTCGCCGTGCTTATTGCGAATCGCTTACGCGTAGTGGTGGGGATAATCTTAGACAACCGCGTGCTCGACGCAGCCGACGAGCGCCTTGTGTAAAACAATGTATCGCGCGAGTAAGAGAGGCCCATCGCGAAAGCTCGAGACAATATTACAATCGATCCCACTATAAACAAATATTACATACATCTAGTTGAATTTTATAAGAAAATTTATTTTACAAAAAAAATACCTCGAGGAAAACAAAATTTTTTCGTGATCACGAGAGAATAACTACTCGTTGAAGACAGCTCGGCTGTTTTGGTGAATAAAACAAAGTATTTTGCTCAGCGTTTAAGTGCTATTTATGTGCTTCACGAGGAGCCCAGAAGGGAATTCTCGAAGAATTCACGTAGTCCGAAAAAAATGAAATTTACCCTTTGGAGGGTAACTCTTTTTCGGACTATTCATTACTGGACTATTCATGAAGCACACAAACAGCACAAAAAGTTTTGTAAGTTATTTTATTTTATTCATCAAAACGACCGAGATGCCTCCGGAGGGTAGTTTTAATTTTTTCAGGATTACACCTATAAAGTATTTGAGTACAAAATTTATTACTAAAATGTTCATGAAGCACATAAATAGCACAAAAATGTTGTGAAAGCTATTTTATTTTATTCACCAAAGCCGCAGAGTTACCTAGGAAACTAAAAACTACCCTTGAGAAACAACGCAGCTACTTCAGCGAATAAGACGAAATGACGCACACAACATTTTTATGCTATTTATGTGCTTCGCGAGTAGTCCAGTACTCGAACAATTCACGTGTGTAGTCCGATAAAATGAAAAGTACTCTTTAAAGACCGCTCGGCTGTTTTGGTGAATAAACAAAATAATTTACACAGTGTTTAAGTGCTATTTATGTGCTTCACGAAAAGCCCAGTAGTGAATTCTGTGCTTGAAGAATTTACGTATGTAGTCCGAAAAAAATGAAATTTACCCTTTAAAGAGCAATTCCCCTTTAAACTATTTATTATAAGACTAATCACGAAGCACATAAATAGCACGTAAATGTTCTGTAAGTTATTTTATTTTATTCATCAAAGCGGGTGAGATACCTCCGAAGGGTAGTTTTCATTTTTTCGGAATTACAGCCATGAAGTATTTAAGTACAAAATTTGTTACTGAAATATATAGCACAAAAATGTTTTGTGCGTTATTTTATTTTTTTTTCGTCGAATCAACTGAGTTGCCTCCAGAGGATAGTTTTTATTTTCTTGGGACTACATACGTGAATTTTGTAGCACAAAACTCATTACTGGACCATTCTGTAAGCACATAAATGGCACTTAACTGCTATATAAGTCAGTTTCACCGATTCCCTAAATTGGCCTTATTTTTATGAAAGGGTAGCTTTCATTTGTTGGGTGTTCATTGTGTGAATTTGTCAATTGCAAAATTTATTACTTATTTTTTCGTAAAGAACATAAATAGCACTTAAATGTGTGCCAATCAATCCGATGAATTTGCAGAAATTTGTTGAAAATTTAATTCAAGGGTGAATTGGAATGCGTAGGGATGGTATTCTGACTAATATACGGATTTCATTAGATTGGCGATAAAGCACATAAAAAGCACTTAATTTTAGGTTATTGTGAATCCACATTGGAGAGTATTTTCAATATTTTTTTTAGAGCCACCTCAGGGGGGATGAAATCCAGTGTGAATTTACAATTTAGGGGTGCGGGTCTAGAATATTCGAAAAGCACATAATTATCGTATAATTTTATTTAAGAATAGTGATAACATAATTAGTGCTTTGCTAGCTTAATGTTAAGTTAGCAGAGCGATTTTGATTTTTGATATCCGACGAAACGAAAAAAGCACATTTCCAGCAAGAAATTAGTACATAAAAAGCACATAATTATCGTATAATTTTATTTAAGAATAGTGATAACATAATTAGTGCTCTGCTAGCTTAATGTTACGTTAGCAGAGCGATTTTGATTTTTGATTTTCGACGAAACGAAAAAAGCACAACATTTATTTCCAGCAAGAAATTAGTACATAAAAAGCACATAATTATCGTATAATTTTATTTAACAATAGTGATAACATAATTAGTGCTCTGCTAGCTTAATGTTACGTTAGCAGAGCGTTTTTGACTTTTGATTTTCGACGAAACGAAAAAAGCACAACATTTTTTTCCAGCAAGAAATTAGCACATAAAAATCACATAATGATCGTATAATTTTATTTAAGAATAGTGATAACATAATTAGTGCTCTGCTAGCTTAATGTTACGTTAGCAGAGCGATTTTGATTTTGATTTTCGACGAAACGAAAAAAGCACAACATTTTTTTCCAGAAAGAAATTAGCACATAATTATCGTATAATTTTATTTAAGAATAGTGATAACATAATTAGTGCTCTGCTAGGTTAATGTTAAGTTAGCAGAGCGATTTTGATTTTTGATTTCCGACGAAAGGAAAAAAGCACAAATTTTTTTTTCCAGCAAGAAATTAGCACATAAAAAGCACATAATTATCGTATAATTTTATTTAAGAATAGTGATAACAAAATTAGTGCTCTGCTAGGTTAATGTTAAGTTAGCAGAGCGATTTTGATTTTTGATTTCCGACGAAAGGAAAAAAGCACAAATTTTTTTTTCCAGCAAGAAATTAGCACATAAAAAGCACATAATTATCGTATAATTTTATTTAAGAATAGTGATAACATAATTAGTGCTCTGCTAGGTTAATGTTAAGTTAGCAGAGCGATTTTGATTTTTGATTTCCGACGAAAGGAAAAAAGCACAAATTTTTTTTTCCAGCAAGAAATTAGCACATAATTATCGTATAATTTTATTTAAGAATAGTGATAACATAATTAGTGCTCTGTTAGCTTAATGTTAAGTTAGCAGAGCGATTTTCATTTCCGACGAAACGAAAAAAGCACAAAAATTTCTTTCCAGCAAGAAATTAGCACATAAAAAGCACTTTATTGTAGTATATAGTGAATCTATTTTTGAGATTTTGCTCTGCTACCCTACACGGCTTTGCAAAAAACGACGTTTGCACTATTTTTAACGTAAATTAATAAAGAATTATCCTGAAAATTTTATCGTGACACTATGATTAATTTGGAGATGTATAAAAAGGGGGTGGTGATTAACAACCCTTTGACGGTTTTGTAAAACACACCTCTTGCACTATTTTAATCCTTAATTACCCTGAAATATACCACTAGGTGGCGCCACCTTTATTACAGAAAATACTCATTAGTCCATACCCCGCTAGATGGCTCCACAAGCAAGCTCAGTCTTACAAGTTAGCATTAGTCACCGTACTATCCCCCATCAAGGACCTAACACAAGACCCTGTCTTATGAGATAGCATTAGGGGTCCATACTATTTCCAATCAGGGGCGCAGGCCTACACTTGTCTTATGAGATAGCATTAGGGTCCTTATTCAAATTTCCAGCGCAGGCCCAGGCCGAGAGCTAGTTCCTACACCTGTATTATAAGATAGCGCGAAGCAGCTAACCCCTAAGAGTTATTTCCTACACTTGTCTTACAAGAACCTCCATTAAAACAATTTCTCAGTGCGGCACCAGGTCCAAGAGCTAGTCCCCACACCTGTCTTACAAGAATCTCCATTAAAACATTTTCAAACCCCTGCGCAAGTCCAAGCCCTAGGCCACTTTCTCAAGGTAAAAACGTTTCTCAAGGTCAAACCGAGGTCAGCCACGTGGCAGGCCGTGGGAAATCCCCAAGGTCAAAGACGTCGCAAAAAGTGAAAGGCGAGGTGTCTCACTACTACTGGTATGGTTTCAACAGGAGGGTTGTCCTGCGCATTTTACAAGAGACGTCATTGCTTATTTAAATGAATGCTATCCAAATACCTGGATTAAACGAGGCGGACCGGTGATTTGACCAGCTCGTTCACCAGATCTATCACCAAATGATTTCTTTCTGTAGGTTATTTAAAACCAAAAATGTATGGTGCTAGGAAATCGACAATCGAGATTTTGAAAAACAAAATTTCCGAAGAATGCAACAATTGAACGAACCGGCAACTTGCCGACTCGCAGACATTTTTATGATAGACTTGGTCAATGTTTAGTCGTTAATGTAGATCTCTTTGAGCATTTAATTTGATTTTATTAATAATTTCTGTTAATGAACTCGTAATATATTTGGTTATTCTTCTCTTGATTCTCATTATTTCAAACCATTGCAATATTAATTATTAATGTATATCATTTTTATTGTTATTACTTATTGTTAAATTTTATTGAAAAATAATGAATAATAAGTGTGGGTTTATTTAGTTCTTTGTTAACTTGTCTTCTGCACTATTAAAAACGTCAAAACTTGACTTGTTGATAACGTAACATTTTGTTTTAATATCATAGCAATTGTGTGTTTTTTTTTTAATTATTACTAATTTAATTCTTCGTTTTCTTTTTTCAAGTACTATTTTGAAAATTAAAAACTGATAGATCAGTTTTTAATTCTGAAAAACTTTGATCTCTTATGTTTTTGCTCTAAACCAATTAGGGGAGCGGGAAATTGGATAAGTGTGATTTTACATGTAATGCCATTACCGAGCGGTCGGATCAGCACTCTGTATAAAGAGCATGTATTGGCCATCGAACGAGCTGACCAAATGACCTAATACTCTTCGCCTCGATAAACGATTAGGTGGTATAAGGAAGTATTTTATAACATGAAATGCTTTCTTTCTGTATGCGAAATGTTGTAAGGTTGACGATGAACGTTATAGATAATTGGCATTGCGAGAAAATCAAACAGATTATTGGATTGGGCACAGGCATAAAAAGTGAATCCATAACAATCGCAGAATTACCCCCCCCCCCCAAGCTGATTGAATCTCCAAAACCTAATGCAGCATCTGAGCATTGGCCCGAATAAAATTATACAACAGTACACCAAAAACTTCTTTCTTAAAATGCAGAGTACCTGTGCACGAAGAAGAACATCCGCAAGGAGACTGGTTTTAAATGTAAAGATTGTTTGAACAAGCCGCCGTTATGTCCCGAATGTTTCGAGGAAAGGCATGTAAAGGAAAAGTAGCTTAAGCTGCTTATAAAAATTATATTTCAGGTTTTACAATATCAATAAAGATGTTCTAAATGTATTTTTTTTAAATCTGTTATTTTTTAATTTAAAGACACTAACATAACGTTTATGGACGTCCAACGTTGTTTCACTTTAAATATAAGGAAAAATATGTGCTAGATATGACACAATGTCTATTGTCGCCGCGATTTTTTTTTTTACAGGGAAACGTTAAAAAACTACTTTAGCGCATAAAGTATTATCTCTGGATGAAATTCAGGAACTTCTGTACCTTACTTTGCAAAATACACGTTAAGTCATATCACACCATAACACTGTCAACGCAATGTTCATCAACATTAAACTGGACTCCTCTCCCCAATCGAAAACATTTTGTACATAAAAGTATGCTGATTAGGTGTTAATGAAGTGCTAATTTAGTAGATCAGCCTTTTGGCACACGATTGGATGCAATTAGATGCGGCTAACTCATCATTAAGCTGGACTCGCCCAATTAAAATGAATACGTATGCAAAAACATTCTACACATAACAAGTACCACATACCACATAATTAAGTGCTAATTAGGCCTTTAATTCACGGTATACTCACAATAGCTAATTAATATTTTGCAAAAGTTGAACACTGTTGTTCGCAGAGGGACCCACCTCTTAAAAGAAGTTATGCCTAAAAAATTAGGCGGTTTGCTTCAAAAAATTAATCATTTAATTACGCTTTAGTTAAATATTTGGTTTCGAAAATAAATCTGCACCGTTAACAGAGGAACCCACCTCTCAAGGAATAAAATTAGTTTACGGTTTGCCATTAAAACGATTTCTTCATTTATACTTTATTTACATAACCAATTTTGTGAATTAAGTGTTCTTATCGTTTCGACAAACATTGTTGTTAGCAGTCAGCAGCCTTCAATAGTAAACTATTTTTAAAAATAAAGTGCTTTTTTGATTTGCCATTAAAACATTTCCTTTGTTTACATTTTATGTAAATATCTACTTTCCTAAGTGCTCTGTTATCGTTTCGAATAAGTTGGTGTGTGCGTCAGCAGAGAAGCCCACCTCCCATAAGTAAACTATGTTCCAAAAATTAGGTGTTTTTCAGTTTCCCATGAAACTCATTCTTTTATGTATAATATATTTAAATATCCAGTTTTCAAAATAAGTGCGTTCACCGTTTCGAAACAATACAATATTGTCGTCAGCAGGCCCAATCCTCAAGAAGAAACTATGTTTAAAAAATTAGGTGTTCTTTGGATGTCCACCTTTCAAGAGTTAAAAAAACTGTGTTCGAAAAGTTAGGTGCTTTTAGATTTGCCATTAAAATGATTCCTTTATTTATAATTTATTAAAACATCCAATTTCCTACCTTTCGAAATAGTTCAATATTGTCGTTTGCAGAAGGTCCAATCCTCAAGAGAAAAACTATGTTACAAGATTAAGTGCTCTTACCGTTTCGCAAAAGTTTGACTGCGTCGTCAGCACAGAACTCTACCACTCAATAGTGAAATATGTTCGAAAAATTAGGTGTTTTTCAGTTTTGACAGGAAATTAATTCCTTTATTTATAATTGATTTAAATATCTAGTTTCCGAAATAGATGCGCCTACCGTTTTGAAACAGTTCAATCTTGTCAACAGAGGTGCACAGCCCTCAAAAGGAACTCTACAGAAATACTGGACATTGTCTTTAGTGGAGAAACCCATTTTCAGTTTTTCATAGGTTTACGCCCGTTTTCTTATTCAAAATGAGTTTTTTAAATCACTTTTTATGTGTATACAACAAAAATATGCAGTGCTAGTAAAAAGTCCCCTCCCCTTTGTATCTTTTGAACGGTTTTACTTATACTAATGAAATTTGGAGGGTGAATATAAACAGATATAAGCTTCTCAACTAGTCGTGACAAGTGACGTAATAGTCATATATGACGTCACAGGGCCACAGTGACCAATAATTTATGGCAAGTGACATCTCGTTTGAAAGGTATTAAAATTACCTATTCAGTAATACAAATTTTGTTAGGATTTAGGTTGATTTTGATATAAAAATTAAATAAACACTAAAATTATAGTTTGGCATTTAATTAATCAAGATTCAAGGACCAATTCTTATAGTAAATATTGGAAATGTGCTCCACTTGATTCCTCATAGTAATGCATCCTATTGCTAAACTCTTGTCGTACTAGTTCAAATGTGTCTGCGGAAATTGCTCTACATTCTTCAACAATTCTTTGTTTCAAAATGTGCATACTGCCAGGTGCTGTAGCGTAAACCTTAGATTTTAAGTACCCCCACAGAAAAAAATCTAATGGTGTCAGATCTGGTGACCGAGCTGGCCATTCTAACGGACCTACTCGTCCAATCCATCTGCCACGATATTCTTCATCCAAGTAACGTCTTACTGCACCATAATAGTGTGCAGGAGCACCATCTTGTTGGAACGTTATTTCCAACTTGCCGAATTCATCTAGATTATCATCCAAAGAATTAACGGTTCAATTGCGTTTTGTAACATCTCCAGATACACTTCACCGGTTAAGTTAGCATTGAGAAAAACAGGTCCAACTATGTGGTTTCCCAAAATACCTGCCCAAACATTTACTTTTTCTGGAAATTGAGTATGTTTTTCACGAAAGATTTGAGGATTTGTGTCACTCCAATATCTCACATTTTGTGTGTTAACGTTTCCATAGAGGAAGAAAGTACTTTCGTCACTAAAACAAATTGAATTTAGGTAGTCTGGGTGTATGATAATTTGATTGGACATATTTTCACAGAATTCTAATCTTCGGTCGGGGTCATCATCTGAAAGTTGGTGCACCATTTTTAATTTATATGGATGAAATTTGTTTTTAGCCAACACCCTATGTACCGTCCTTTGACTGACTTCACAGATAGACGCAACTTGGGCTGTAGAAGAAGTAGGATGTACTACCATTTCTGCAATTATGTCGATTTTTTTGTCGTCACTAATTGTTGGTCGCCTAGATCGTTTGACATCTTGAACACTGCCGGTTGCTTCAAACTTGTGAAGAAGTTCCTTCAAATAAGTCCTCGATATAGGGCGATCGGGGCACATCTCATTAAAAAGACGTTCCGCTGCATGGAAATTGTTTCTACATTCACCAATTATTAAGATAGCTGCTACTTTGTCGGCTACCGTACGTACCATTTTGTCTATGTACACTTAGACGTCGCGTTAAAGAATAATTAAACTGAATAGTCAAGGCATAAAAACTTATCAAAGTAAAAACAACCAGAGAATTAAAAAACGGCAACTTTTTTGACAATTAACCAGAGGCAGACTTTACAATCTTGATTAATTAAATGCCAAACTATAATTTTAGTATTTATTTAATTTTTCTATCAAAATCAACCTAAACCCTAACAAAATTAGTATGACTGAATGGGTAATTTTAATACATTTCAAACGAGATGTCACTTGCCATAAGGTACTATTTAAAATTATTGGTCACTGTGGCCCTGTGACGTCATATATGACTATTACGTTACTTGTCATGACTAGTTGAGAAGCTTATATCCGTTTATATTCACCCTCCAAATTTCATTAGTATAAGTAAAACCGTTCAAAAGATACAAGGGGGGGGAGGGGACTTTTGACTAGCACTGTATGATTTGTAAATAATTTATTATTTCTATTATTTTTTGATACAGAAAGTACAGGGACACTGCTAATGTTCAAAGAATCGAGTGGGTACTTCCAGTATTTATAGAATTATGTCATTCACCCTATGTATGTGTAATGTTGTATTACCAAATATATATAGGAAGAGCCAAATCAGTCAGAAGACGGCTTATTCATACTTCCTCTTATATTAAGTCTACAAAAAAAGTCTTATTTCTTACTTACCACAAAGCAACCAAAAACAAAAATATATACGTGTGAATTTTTTTATTGTGAACAAAGAATAAAAATGATATATACCAACCTGGCAAGGCTTTCTCTCTTTATAACGCGTGTGAAGTTAGCACCCCAACAAAGAGTTCCAATAGTTATTATTAGAGTTCTAGCTGCCTTTTAAAGAGTTTAGAAATACTTTTGAAAATTAAAATTTTTTGAAAATTTAATTTTCTCGCTAATTAAAAAAAAAATTATAATCAAAAATGAAAAAGTTACAGCCCTTTTCTGTAAAAAAAGAAAATGTTAACAAAAAATATTTTAAAGAGTTCTAATCTCGGAGCAAATTTGGATAGTATTCGAAATGTTCCGAAAGAAATTCTAATGATCGAAAGCGATCCGATTAATATAGAATTATTCGACTTTAAAAAATTGCATAGCTCAAATTTTCTAAGTATCGACGATAAATATTTTGAAGAATTCCAATAGTTCCAAAATAGTTCTCGGGTAGTTCTCGACAAGCACAATCCCTTTCCAAAGAGTTTCGATGTTAAAATTAATTATATAATTTTTTTAAAAAGAAATTTATACGAAAAATGGGCTATTTTTTACCAATTGTTAAAAAAATTATCTAATTAATTTTTGTCATCGGAACTCTTTGGAAAGACACTCTGTATGCGCACGAGAATTGTTTTAGAATAATCAGAACTCTTGAAAATCGACCAGCGTCTTATCTATACCCTCGTAAATTTTCCGAGTATCGATGAAAAATATTTTGAAGGGTTCCAATAGTTCCCACAGTAGATTTGGATAGTACTCAGAAAGTTACAAAAGACATTCTAGTGACTGTATCGGTCTGATCAATAATTAATGTGTTACACAGAAAATATTTGGATTTAGCACCAAAGTTAAAGATTAGAATCATTAAAATTTAATTTTCTTTTTCATAGAAGTTTTGAGCTAGTTAAATGTAAATAATTTTTCAATTATTAAATATATATTTTATGAAAATATCTGAGCTGTGTGAAGTTGACCCCCTAAGTTGCATATTTCGTAATTAATTAATGACATTGGATTGACCACAAATGACCACCAACAACTTTCATTGACCACGCTCCGTTAAAAAGTTATTGCAAAAATAAGATTGGGGGGCCAACTTCACACTTGTCCCCCCGAATTCGAAAATCGCTAATTTTTATTACTCTATCTGATTGACCATCGTTTGACCATGATAGACCATGAACTCGATTTGTCTGACCACTCTTCAAAAAAAAAAAAAAAACTAAAATATACTTTTATATTCATTATAAGACATGATCAATGCTCGAATATGCTTTTTTAGAAATGACCATCTTTCATTTCCCATGTCTCAAAATTCCAAATAATACATTATTAATCAAAATACACTACGTGTTCTTCTGGATGATTATACATAGGAAATAAAAGATGGTCAATCCTCAAAATGCATATTCGAGGATTGATCATTTCTCAAAATGGATATTCAATGATTGACCATGTCTGAAAATTTGGAATAGTACATTATTAAACAAAATGTTCTTCTGGATGATTATTCATAGGAAATAAAGGGTGGTCAATCCTCAAAAAGCATATTCGAGGATTGACCATGCCTTATAATGAATATAAAAGTATATTTGTTTTTTTTTTTGGAAGGGTGGTCAAACAAATCGAATTCATGGTCAATCATGGTCAAACGATGGTCAATCAGATAGTTATAAAAATTGGCGATTTTCGATTTCGAGGGGCAAGTGTGAAGTCCCCCCCCCCCCCAATATTATTTTTGCAATAACTTTTTAACCGAGAGTGGTCAATGAAAGTTGTTGGTGGTCATTTGTGGTCAATAAGTGGTCAATCGAATGCCATTAATTAATTACGAAATATGCATCTTGGGGGGTCAGCTTCACACAGCTAAATATCTGGTGTGGAACCCCACACGACCTTCCAACCTACAAAATGGAAATTAAAAGAAATGAAAAAATTTTAATAAAACGTTTTAGGATACTTATGCAATCTTTTATAATAATTTCATTACGAAAATAGGCAATATTGTAAAAATAAAAACAATCTATGTCAAACAGACGTTTAAAAGTTCCTGTCAAACAGAGGTTAATAGACAACTAGATGCTAACGAAATGAAATAATTTTAATTTTAATTATGCAATAAACTTTGTTTCACAATCGTTAAATCGATTTATTAGCTCATTTTACAACATTTGGCCAAGTTTCGCCAAGGGCCATGATGTCTGTATGCCTGTGTGAATGTATGTTAGTCCTTATCCACGATAACTCCAAAACGAAAATACCTACGTACTTAAGCTTGTTTTCATTTGTCTTGGTGCTGATTACACTTTGGAGAAATCCTGCGTAGTTGGGGGGGGTCAGTTTTTGTTTTTTTTCAAATATTTCTGAAACAGCTGCACATTTCAAAGATATAAACATACCTAAATATAGACCTTCAACATATCGATCAATTATGTTCTATGCAATTTTTTGATATGATGCGTAATTTAGCGGCAAAAAATTCCTAATGTAAAATTTAAGTGTTAGTTCAATTTTTTTAAACAAAATTTAATTTTACATAACTTTTCTTTATAAAGTTTCTTAATATAATGCAAGGTAAGTCTAAAAATTAATTAAATATGAAAAAAAATGGTTAAACTGTACTAGTGATATAGGAGTGGGCGGCTTTGGAATTTTTTTAAAGCTAACATGTATTTAAGTTTATTAATAATCTGACATGAAGTTTTAAACGCCATTCCGATATAGATTATTGTTTTTACAATGCTGCCTGTTTTTGTTATGAACCTATAAAAAAGAGATTGCATAGATATCCTAAAAAATTATAATTAATAGCATATTATACATAGAGGGAGAGAATACATGATTTTTTTCTGAGATGCAGTTTGCAGCACGAGGGTGAAGCCCGAGGGCTACAAAACATCGAAGTAAATATAGTATTCTCTCCTGAGATGTATATACTATTTTTTTGCAAAAACGGAAACAAAAACGCGGAAATATTAAATTTAGTAATGGTTTCGTCAAATCGTTTTTTGAAATTCGTACCTTGACAACCATACTTAGTGTTAGAAAATTGTTTTCAAAAACAATTGTGAATAATTTTAATAATTGTGAACCTGTATCATTTACTGTAAACGCAAATAAATAAGTTAGTTCTTTAATTCTTGTGTTTTTATATGTACTCAGTATTTGAAACTGTCAAAACATATATAATAAACTTCTTAGGGAGATAATGTGACGTATTTGGTAACTAGGGAGAAAGTGTTCCACTTATGTTACGATTTTGACAACAGAGAAACTTCTACTTCCGCTTTCGCAAAAAAATATTTTATTTCTTTTAATTTTTTAAGTTAGCATCTAGATACATGAAGTTCTAAACGTTTGTTTGACATAGATTTTGTTTTTACAATGTTGCCTATTTACGAGGATGTAGTTGAGTTCTGGTTATTCTAAAACAATTCTCGTAAAGTTCTGAGCGTACACGATGCTTTTCCAAAGAGTTCCGATGATAAAATTAATTAGATCATTTTTTTACAATTAGTAAAAAATAGTCCATTTTTCGGATTTAACATCGAAACTCTTTAGAAAGGCATTGTGCACGTGGAGAACTCTTGATTCTTCAAAATATTTGTCGTCGATACTTAAGAAAATTTAAGCTATGCAATTTTTTAAAGTCGAATGATTCTATATTGATTTGATCGCTTTCGATCATTAGAATTTCTTTCAGAACTTTTCGAATACTGTCCAAATCTACAGCGAGAATTATTAGAATTCTTTAAAATATTTTTGTTAAGATTTTCTTTTTTTAAGGAAAATGGCTGTACCTTTTTCATTTTTGATTATAATTTTTTTTAAATTAGCGAGAACTCTTATGAATGTATAAAAGAACAACAAAAGTTGTCAAATCTAAATTTTCAAAAATTTTAAATTTTTTTTTAATTTTCAAAAAAATTTTTTTTCATATGAACTCTAGAACTTCCCCAAATGTAGTAATTTAACTAGTCAGAGCGACTGGATCTCGATTTCGATATGAAGTTAGCACCCCATTTTTCAAATTAAAATTTGGAACCGTTAATGAGCGGAACTCTTTATTTTTTATAAAGTACTTCTAAACTCTTTAAAAGGAAGCTAAAACTCTAATCAGAACTATTGGAACTCTTTGTCGGGGTGCTAACTTCACACGCGTCTCTTTATATAATCTAACTTACTTAAACATTTAATATAGCCAAATATCGTTTAAATTCGTAACTAAATGGGGTATAAAAAACACACTAACGCAACTAACGATCATTCATCATTTGTCAAATATGAAAATCACAGCCTCAGTAGTTTAACGATTTATTCCAGTATTAGTCAATGATTATACGCACAGAGTTTTCAATAACTAAACCCATTTTTAAGCCCTATTTTGTTTCATCAGAAAAAGCTTTAATAAGACAAAACTTATCTAAAATTGAATTATCCTAAAAAAATGATTGCTATAAAGTTGATGGTTTTTCGATAATAGTATACTCTTGACGACACAGCACACTTTATGGAAACGATACGAGTACTTAAATAAAAATAAAGGAATCATTTTAATGGCAAACCGAAAAAGCATCTAATTTTTTAAACAAAATGTACTTTGAGTAGTGGGCAGGCTGAACAGAATCTCCCATTTTTTTGAAATGGTATGAGTATACAGAGTGGCCCACCACATTCGCCTCGGTTTTTCTACGAGAAATGAAAAGGGTTGGGAAATAATTTTTAGCGCAGTCATATGTGGGTTCTTGAGGAGCATATTCCAAAATTATTTTTGAATATACAGGGTGGCATAAAAATAAAGTACATAACAAAGTTATATTTTTTCTTATGGAACACACTATAATTTTTTATATTTTTAGATACTATAGACCAAATAAAGGTAAGTTTCTGTTACACTTCCAATACCTAAAACTGATCGTTTCTGAGAAATTTTGAGAAATATAAAAATACATACTGTAATTTAAAAATTGCTTACACCCTGTAACATAGAACGAGCTGCTCATAATTAAATCTACTGGTTAGCTGAAAGGTTAAGGTATACTACCACATAAAAGTTTTATTTCAAAATTATACAGAGTGGTGAAAAAAATTGCTACAAAGCTTAGGCACACATTTTATTGAAAAACTTCTTAAAGTGAAATGGAACACCCCGTATTTAGTGGCTTATTTCGACACAGAATTAGATTCCCTTTAAAACTATATTAGGGTTCCCTACCTCTTATGCTTTTTACGCAAACGGCGTTTTTACATTTTACTTATGAATAATTTCTTTATCGTAAATGTATTGTAATGAAAATCTAAAAAGCATTTTATTGAACGGTTAACAAAGTTAAATAGTAAAAGAATTATTATTTTAATAAATGTTCAAAGTTGTGTCCATTATTCTCAATACATAAGCGAACTCTTTTTCGAAATGATTGCTGAACCCTGGTTAACATATTTGGCGTTATGGAACGAAATGCTTCTCTTATTCGTACTTTCATATCGTTAGGTGTCGTTGGCGGTGTATTGTAAACAATATTTTTAATATATCCCCATACAAAATAGTCAAGACTTGTTAGGTCCGGAGACCTGGCTGGCCAGTCCTGTGGACCTACTCGTCCTATCCGTCTACTGTAATATTGGCCATCTAATTCATTCCTATCACGTTTATCAAAGTGTGCAGGAACACCATCTAGCTGCATACACAATCGTTGACGAATATTAAGCGGAATAGTTTCCAATAGTATAGGCAAATTGTTCCTAATAAATCTAAGAAACAAGGCGCCGTTTAAGTGGCCATCAAAAAAGTATGGACCTACCATTTACGTTCCGTTTACTCCACCCCACACGTTAACACACCATCTGTGCTGGTGATCAAGGGTTCTAAAAATATTAGGATTTTCGTCACTGTAGTAGTGAAAGTTATGTCTATTAACTAATCCGTTATTATGAAAACTTGACTCATCGGAAAAAAGCACGCATTCAAAAAAATTTTCATCATCACCAAACTTTTCTAGAACCCATAAACAAAAATTCAGTCGTCGATCATAATCTTCTTCAGAAAGTTGTTGATGTAGTTGTATGTGATACGGGTAAAATTTGTGTTTTTTAATTATTCTTTGGATGCTCTGTCTGCTTATTCCAGTTGCTTCATGTATTTTCGGTGACTTGTTTGAGGCTCTTCTACCAGAGATTCCATCACTAAATATTCATTTTCCTTATTTCTGGTAACCGATTTTTGTCGTACGGGCTTAGTACAAGACACACTGTCTGATCTTCGGAAAAGCCGCAACAACTTTTCCAATCAACGCTTATTAGGATGATGCCTGTTAGGATACCTTTGGGCATATACTCTTGACGCTAATAAACAGTTTTCTACACACTGACCGATTACCAAGATCATATCAATTCGTTCTTCCTGGGGGTAAGATCTCATTTTAACTAATGAAATGTAACAATCTCGAAAAACAATTTTAAACTACTTTAAACAACGATAATGGTTTGACTAACAAGTAGCGTCACTGTCAAATCATTTTTTTCGAAATAATTAACGCCATCTTGGCAAAAAAAAAAAATAGTAGGATAGGTATAGCAGATAAAAAGTAAAATAAAAAAACGCCGTTTGCGTAAAAAGCATAAGAGATAGGCATAGGGAACCCTAATCTAGTTTTAAAGGGAATCTAATTCTGCGTCAAAAAAAGCCACTAAATACAGGGTGTTCCATTTAACTTGAAGAAGTTATTCAATAAAATGTGTGCCTAAACTTTGGAGCAACTTTTTTCACCACTCTGTATAATTTTGAAATAAAACTTTTATATGGTAGTATACCTTAATCTTTCAGCTAACCAGTAGATTTAATTTTGAGCAGCTCGTTATATGTTACAGGGTGTAAGCAATTTTTAAATTACAATATGTATTTTTATATTTCTCAAAATTTCTCAGAAGCGATCAGTTTTAGGTATAGGAAGTGTAATAGAAAATTACCTTTATTTGGTCTATAGTATCTAAAAATATAAAAATTATAGGGTGTTCCATAAGAAAAAATATAATTTTGATATGTACTTTATTTTTGTGCCACCCTGTATATTCAAAAATAATTTTGGAATATACTCCTCAAGAACCCACATATGACTGCGCTAAAAATTATTTCCCAACCCTTTTCATTTCTCGTAGAAAAACCGAGGCGGATGTTGTGGGCCACCCGGTATAATTCGGAAACTATACAGAGTAATTCAGATTTAATCTTGATACAACTTCAGGAATCGATAGAACACGTGAAAAAAAATGAGGATTTGTTCTGTGAACTATGACTCTAAGATGTTTTCTACCAGAGATAAATGGCGCCAAAATTTGAATTTTTTCAATATTTTTCTTAATATCTCCTAAATGGAAATAGGTACGATTTCCAAATTTGGAAGGCACACTGGATGGGCGATGACCATTAATTTGCAGCGCAATAGAGAAATACCGGGTGATATATTTTGGGCAGTCGCGCATCCTTCTCCCCATCCGATTTTTTTTGTGTTATACATCACTGATTAAATTCGATCTTCTAGTGTGCTTGCCCACCAACAAATTTTTATTTTTATGCATTTTCGACTGTGGCACTTGTTTTTGAGTTCTTGGCTAAAGTTCTTGCTATTGTACGGCCGCGTTGCGGACATAAATGTAACGTAGATTGCCTTGGATAAAAAAAAACAAATGCGATTTCTTCAAATTAACGTGTCAGTGTCGATCAACAAATAGAGACTACAATGCTAAGAACGTTTACAAATGAAGAATATGGCCGATATCCATTATGTTTATGGGTTCTCCAACGGCATTTGCTTGTAGACGTACATCGCTCATTGTCTGAATGTGGTTTGCGCCGCTTCAAGAACAAGATCGATAATGTAAGAAATCTAAGAAATAATGCCCAGATTTGTCAAATTTCTTATTTAAACACACGTCGAGTTGCTCAACAGCTCCAAATGTCTTAATCGCGAGTGTTTAGGGCGCGCAAATATGATCAGCGAGCTTGACATTTGCAACCTGTCTAAAATTGCGTCCTGAAGACTCTGAAAAGCGCCTAAACTTTTGTAGATGGGTCTTACAATCAGCAGAAATAAATAAATCCACAATTTCTGCATAACATCTTGTGGACTGATGAAAACAATTTACAAACAATAGAGTTGTAAAATACCACAACTTTCATGTATGAGGACATGAAAATCCTTTGTGTATTAGCGAATCGTGGTTTCAGTATGAATTCAGTATGAAGTGGACTTTCTCAGCTGACGATAAATTCCAACTAAAAGCAACAAATCTTTTAACCATTCTGTTCTCCTAAGAAATTCATAGTACTAACGTTGACGTTAAGTTTATTTTAGTGACAAGCTGGAAGGGCAACTTTTTGCTCGTAGATTACTATATCCAGTAGTTCTAAAAGGGCCATTTTGTGAGTGTACCATGTCATCTTAGAAATGTTATTTTTAGGGTCAGCTGGGGTAATTGTAAACGTATGTTACTTTTCTATTTAGACCCTTTGCTATTCCGCCATAGATGGAGCGATATGTTCATTTATCATTCCTTGCTTACAAACGCAAGCCATTGTAAATAATGTTTATGGAAGTTAAAGATGTTTGAGTTGATATGCTGCGAAAAAAGTGGTTTTCAAAATTGCACGGCTATAGGCATTATTATAAAATCGTATGGTAAAGGTAAGCCACATTATATTTTTCTCTACAGATACTTAATTTATTATTTGAAGAACTATTTACGTTAATATCAACCCACATAATATGGTAGAGATAACCTAAATAGCCTGTTTACATTAACTCCCACGATTTTCTAATTGAGGCAATTGTAAATATATACATACAGTAATAAATTGTTTTAGACAATTTAAATGGAACACCCGGTATATTTTTAGATATTTGGATTTTAGGGCTTCAAATACATACAGTTCATCTGCCAAATGTCAACTGAAACGCCATTTTATTTTGACAGAGCATGTCGTGTTAATAAAAATTAGAAAATTACTGCTTTATTTAGGAAAGAGCTATTTAATATACAAGGTGGCCCATCTATGTTTATATTGGGAACAGTGAGTTATAGTTAAAAAACCGTAATTTTTAAATTTGATCGTTAACAAACTTCACAAAAATTAATTATTAGGAACAATAATATTGTGGGGGTAATTGTACGTTAATTATATATAATTCAGATGACGTCATAATGATCTAAAAAACAAATAAAGAAAAAATTAAATTAAAATGGCGTATGAGTTGACATTTGACAGATGAACTGTATGTATTTGAAGCCCTAGAGCTCAAATATGTAAAAATATGCAGGGTGTTTCCATTTCAATTTTCAGCTTTTGCGTCATTTCCGGTGAAACTGGAAGTCGGCCATATTGGTTTTTTATGCAAAAAATCCCAAATTGGCACTAATAAAACCCACCAACATTTGAACAAAATCTAACAACACGTTCAAAAGCTACAGGGGTGGCCCCAATTTGATTTACACGCGGTATATATATATATATATATATATATATATATATATATATATATTATATATATATATATATTTAAAAAATTTCTTTAGTTTATGGACTTCGTAATGTCAAGGACACGTGAGAAAAAGACCAACGCCAACCTAACCACCCCAGGATTTGTTGAATGCCGTTAAATATGTTTCCAATAAAAATTAAACATATCACCAAGTTGGAGAGATGTACGGGGTATCTATCGCTGTGATTTATCATAGAATTAAGGAAAGAAAAGTGTTAGTTGGGAAGCTGAAGGGGCCCCATGTGTTATATGTTCGAACAGAAAATCAGATAGTATCGTGTCTAATTGCTCATATGGGTTACCCATACAATAAAGGGCTTAATGGTTTAGTTTCCCAATATGAATAATGTAAAAACCTGTTTTAAAGACAACAGACCGGGGGCGGACTGGTATCTGTGTTTTATGAGGAGACATCTCATCTTTGAAACAAGGAAACCAAACCTGTAGGAGCGCGGCAAGAGACCCAGATAAAGTTTACGATTTTTACGTAAAGCTGTATTTATACCAAAAATACGGTCTGAAAGCAGAGAAAAAAACTATGTGTACAACTGTGATGAAAGTGGGGTTCTAAGTGACCCAAGCAGGTTGCGCGGAATAGGAGAAAAAGGTAAACCTTTGTTAAGAATTTCCCAAGGTTCTGGTTGGGAATCAAAGTTAGTATTATTATGTGCGCCAGCTAATAACTCATTTTCTCCCACCATTGATTATATTCAAAGGTGCAGCAGTTCAGACTCGGTGGACATCCGAGCAAGCCTATCGTGGAATGATGCATCAAGCAATGGCTGGATGGAACATCCATTTTTCTTCTGATAATTCAATACCAAAACTTACCAAATGAATTTGCCGTTCTAGTATTTGATGGACATCGCACTCACGTCAGCATCAGGATAATTACAGAAATAATAGACAATAACGAAATAAAGTATTGATACGCTTGCCGAGTCAATTAACGGATAAAATACAATCGCTGGACAACTGTGCCTTCGTCTTCGGACTAGTCAAAATCAATTCGGATAAAAAGCTTTTTGAAAAAAAAAAAAAAAAAACAGATGAGAAATGTATCCTCCAGAATAAGGAATTTTCTAATCTATTAGGACTATTTTTGAAAGAATCAATAACTCCTCAAAATGTGAAGAAAGGATTAATTTCAACCGGATTTCCAATTGACGATTCTAAGTTTCGAGAAGATTTACAGCAATATAAGCAAAGAAAAAGTATAAAGCATCACTAGCTACTGAAACCACGAGTAACAATCCTGAAGAAAAATACCTGAAACTTCTATATCATTTGTAAAAATGATGAATCACCAGTTTCGTTGGACCACATACAAGTTGTGACCAAGAACTTGAATATAAAGCTAGACAATCCTTTCTTGAAGAAGCTACTCCAAAAGGTGTAATTAACATTTTCTCACATGTGATTAAAAAAACAATTGAGTTGATAAACTTCAAACTTCTGCGAATGTAAAAAAAAAGGAATGGTTCCTTGCCCGAAACAGTCAAGTTATGGTGAAGTCTTAACAACAACCGAAGTACCAGATAGACTCAAAGAAGCTGAAGAAAAGAAAAAAAAAAAAAACAAGACAGTAAAGAAAAATTAATCTGAAATGATCAACTCAATATTAGAAACAAACCTCACTCAAGACAGTAGTGATGAAGACAATATAAAGACTTGAGAACTCAAATCGAAATAAATGTTACTCCAGAAAAGGAGTAAAAATCCACAAATAGAATCGTTTACAATTACCCCAGCCGACCCGACCTAATTAGCAGTTAATTATGTGGTATGTTATTATTCATTTTTTAATTGGGGCCCCACCCAAATTATATCCATTTTGGTGCCAAACGGCTAAAGCGCTAAATTTTTAACATTATCACCTGCTTAGCAATAATTACCTATGAATTGGGTTACAAACAATGCATAATGGAGGAAGGCTAACTTAATGAGCGTGATCAATTTTTTCAATGGAGTTGAGTCTATAACTGATTAAAAATAGGGGTGCATCGAATAATCTGCAGGCCGGATAATTGACCGAATATTTCGCATATTTTACACTCAGGCAGAATACTCGACAAAGTCGAATAATTTTCACATATACGCTAATGTCTTCATTATTCGGCATATTGGAAAATGCTGTATTAACCTAGCCTAGCGTAACCCTACGGTTACAGTTCCATGGTTCTAGTCTAAGTTGACATATGTTGTTACTTGAGAGATATGTTCATAAATGAATAAGCACGTGGTCTTTTGGCCGCCAAATTATTTCATTGTTTCCCATTATGCTGATAGAACCGTTATATTTTCTCTGATATTTGTTTGTGTGTAATGTGCAATTCAACTTGAGTAAGTATAACCTAGTTATTTGCTCAGACTTAAACGGCATTATATGAAAATAGCGAACGAATACCAGAAAGAGTATATTTAGGTAGATACCTAAGATTTTTATAGTTGATGTTCGAGTTATGAGATTGTTTGCGTAAGTGTAACCGTATAGTAAAGCTAGGCGCCTACGTTACCCTAATTTCTCATCAATGTATTCTTGTTCCCGAGAAGGTTATTCTCTCCAAGAAGCTTTAGAAATAAAGTATGATCCACATATTTTCATCGAGCCACCTGATTGTGGAGTACGGTGACACGAAGATTCCGGGGAAGAAGATGATAGCGGCTTGATCAATTTACCTGGGTCTCAGCTGAAAGTTAGTGTTCAGCTGCAACTCTCTGATGGCAACAGAATTGGAGGATGCTGCGAAGTGCTGGAGAATGAAAATGTAGTCCCATTTCCTAATGATGTGTCTAGAGTCATCAATTATATCAGGTGAGAATTTACAACGGCCCAATCTTCAGGAGACTGAATGGATTCAAGGCGACTTTTCCTCGAATCAACGTATTTTTTTCATAAAACCTCATATGATAATCATAAAGACATAACAGCAGTTGAACTATTCGAGAAGTTTTTTGATGATACAATAGTAAATCTTCACCAAGATCCAAAAATTATTATTGCAGAATATTACAAAATAAAATGTTGTTCTGTTCTGTTCTGATTCTTAGTGGTTATATTGAACTTCCCGGGAAAAGGTTTTATTGGAATATGGCAATTTATAATTCCATGCAGACTAGTCGTTTCATCCATTAGGCCTATAATACACAACCCGATGCGAGAGATAAAACCAATCAAGGACAAAGTCAAAACTACATGCTTGAGATTGTTTGAACCAGAAGAACATCTTTGTTATGACGAGAATATGGAGAAGTACTACGGAAAGCACGGGCGCAAGCAGTTTATTCAGGCAAACCGATCTGCTTCGGGTATAAGATGTGGTCTCAAGACGCCTTCTAGCTATGTTGTCGATGTACCAGGGTAATAATAATCCTCGTCGATCTGAGGAATATGTAAAATTATTTCGGAAATCGGCTGCTCCCTTACTGACTATGTTAAATTATTAGCTGTGAAAGGATTCTCTCCATATAAACTATATTTTGACAACTTATTCACTGGAATCGCTTTATTAAAGTTTCTTCGATACAACGGATATCAGGCAACCGGAACGGTTAGAGATAAGAGACTGCCTAAAAATGGTCCTCTTCCTACTAAGAAAATAATGGCTAAAAAAACACGAGACTCTCATGAATCCATCATAGATAGAAGTGATGGTATTATTATAATTGCTAAGTGGGTGGAAAACGGTATAGATACCGCAGCTTCGACTTGTTTCGGCGTTGCACCCATTGCAAATGCACGTCGGTTTTCTCAAGCTGCTATGCCAGGACCACATCATATCTCTAAATACAATAATCATATGAGGGGATATATCGCATGGATCAAAATATTGCACAATATCGTATTGGAATACGGGGTAAGAAATGGTGGTGGCCTCTTTTCACGTGGATTATTGATGTATGCGTTCGTAATGCTTGGCAAATTCACCGACTATCCAGTAGATATCTTAGTTATAGTTTCGAAGATCAATCGTCCAAACTTATGTTACAAACCACGGTGTTCTTCCTCAAGGACCAGGAAGCCCATCTTTAACAACAGCGTCATCACTTAACAGAGTTTCAGATGAACTCCGTTATGACGGCATCAACCATTTGTGATTCCTGTTCCGAATACAAAACACAGTCGTTGTGCAGGTAAGGGCTGCATTTCCCCCATTAGAACCATGTGTCAAAAGTGTAATTGTGTCTATTTTTAATTATTTCCCAAAACGTTCCCATAAACCACTATCTGGTAACACTATTTTTTCGAAAAAATATTGAACCATTCATGAAAGTTTTATAAAAACTTTGAATTTAAGCCTCCTTGCGCCTCAAAAATATCTAAAACACTTCAATCTTCCAGGAAAAAATTATTCGGGCGTTAATGGGTTAAATAAATATTTAGAAATTACGCTTCTCATCGCAAAGATCATAGCATATCTATTGCATTACCACTTAACTGCACTTTTTTTTTTAATTCGAAAAAATACACTTATGTAAACCTCATGATTCTTATAAGTTTTTCCTAAATTTCTCGAAAACGGATGAACCAAATGTAAATGCAATTGTAACATAAGAAGCAGCCTTTTTTCCTTAAGAAGTTTTACATTTGACATTTTACTGTAAAATAATTAGGGGAGCCAATATTTACAATAGTTTATTTTAACATGGGAATTCCCTATGTCCAGAAATTCAAGAGACACAGTGTATGTATTTAAAAATATCGAATTCGTTAACGTGGTGTCATTGATGTTCATAGCGAGCAGTCATTGACGAGGGGGCGCTTTATTTCAGTTTATACCGGGACTCTGAATAACATACGCCTAATATTCGGTAAACTAGTCTGCCAATTATTCGATAAAGTGGTGTCATGGTTCTTCACAGCGAGCAGTCATTAACGAGAGGGTGCCTTGTTTCAGTTTCCTACTGGGATTCTAAATAACATACTTCTAATATTTGGTCAATTATTCGGCGAATAGTTTTGTTAAATCATCGGTAGCTGGTTTTGAAAAAGTGACCGAATATTCGGCCAGAGACCAAAAACATTCTTCGTTAAAAATACGTGTAACAGCTTCCTTGTACAGTGTGAGGGTTATTTTTAGATTTCAGAGCAAAACATATTTAAAATAGACTAAATCACATGTATAGGAATAATACTTACCTTCAAGTTTTTAAAAGCCGGACTCATTGGACTAGCTTTCTTGAACCTTCTCCAAGGTGAGTACTAAGATTTTATTAAACACATCCGAAATACATCTTTTAAACGTTAAATTCTCTGTACATTATGTATAATTATGGCATAAAGAATAGTAAAATTCAATTAGAAGGTAGGTAGGTACATTACAATTAAGTAATGAATACTGTCAAGCCTATGACCATTATGTGTTTGCTTATTTTACGACTTAGGTAAATTTATGCTTATTTTCTGTAATTAACAATCATGTTTTGTGTTGATTTTCTCATTAAAAACATTATGAATGAGCGTTCGGGTTTCGAATGAAGCAACTGATTACACTTGAAAAGAAAAATTGCATGAACAGTAATTGATTATATATACAAAAATAGGGACCAAGTAGTGTTATGACGTACAATACCATGTTATTGTTACGCCTTTGATAAAATCCATATCTTTACTGGTTAGCAACACAATCTGTAAGTAAAAAATAAGTCCCTTCCAATTGAGATAACACCTAATTTAGAAGCACCACCTATTGGATATACTAATAATGAATCATTGAAAGTAATTTCAACACAAATTATCTTTAAGTTTGTGGGCGTTTTATATAAATGGAACAATTTTGATCTTCTACCAGTACCAGTAAATCGCGCATATGGTTTTTTTAGTATATGGTAGTGATAAATACTTACCACACCCTATTATTCACAGATTTAAGACTTCCCTAGATTGATTCATAAAGCTTAAAAATAAAATTACGGCTGTAATACTATCTAATCAATAATCCAGGTTTCGTTACATTCAGGTAAAAAAAGACAGTCGGTAGTTGAAGCATTATATTATAGAAACGATTCGAAGGAATTTAATTTGTAGTAGAGGCTGTACCTGAGTTAACCTGACTTACACCAAAGTACAGTTTGTACAAAAGATACAACGATAAAATGCACACACACCTGGCATTCTAAAATTAAATATGTCCCACTTGGAAACTCTTTATAATATGCTTACTTACGAAAAATACACATTTGAAAGTTGTAATCAAAAGTGTTAAAATTTTGACAGTCTGACGTGGATTGATTTAATCACATGTTTCGTTATAAAAAAATTAGGTATTAATTACAGCAATGACCATTAACAGGAAATAGAAAAATTATGTTCAACCTACTGAGATCATTGTACGACACGAAGTTTATACAAATACGCAGTTATAGGCTCATCGAGGGTTAAATTTGATGTAATCTGCATCGACATAATTGACTAGACTTTTGCGTAAAACTGTTTAAAAACTCCTTAAATGTCCTAATGGAACATTTAATAAACGAAATTAGTAATTAAACAGAATCCGTGACAGTAGTTTCTTTAAAGAATTTTAAGTTTTAAAACTATTAATAGCAAGTAGTAATTTACGAATAAGATAAATGTTCGCGTTTATGACCAATCAAATCATGATGGCTACACAATAGCTGTAAAATTTGTAATAGAGATGCTGTCTGCTTACAACGAAACTATCCAGACACATCTTACAAAATGTATATTATATCTTACCTAATCCTGGGGCAAGTAATCCGTTCAATTTTATCGAAAAATTAAGAGATCCACTACTAAAACACACACGATTGTATTTCAACTTAAAAGCATAATTAGGCTTAAATTAAAGAATCACAAGAGAAAAAGTTGCGAGAAAGATGGCGACCGCCTGCCAGTTACCGATAAATTATTTTCTTTCACGGTCATTTTTAAGTATTTGTTAGTCAACAAAACGCACTTTTCACTCGAGGGTTCACTAGATACCGATATAATCTGTCAAATAAAATGAAATAAAAACGAAATAAATTTACGCGTATAATAAAAATAGAATAAAATACGTCAACATGCACTACCAAAAATCACAGATTGATCTACTTTATAATGTTTTGCCGTTTTGCATAGAAGAGCAAGGATGTAAGCAAGCACCACACGGACGTAGGTGACAGGCCTGTCGGGAAATTGGCGGTGAGCGGTGGGAAAATAAACAAGCTATTATACCGGCTTAAAAGGGCGCGAAACCGCCCTCTATTCATTCATTTGTAGATAACGACCATATTTTTTTATTACTGTTTTTATTAATGTCATTTTTTACTACTTTTTCAATTGTCATAAAACATAACCACGATCAACTTGATTATATTTTGTGATATCACAAATTTCATTTTCTTTTATAAAAAATACTTTTTATTTATCTTTATAAAAATCTAATAATTTAAAAAAAATCGATTTACACTAATTTTGACATTACTTATTTAGGGGAATTCATTGTAATCATATATAAAGCTGTAATTTTGGTTCGGTTATTATTTCCATTTCATTAATGAGACCATATCTTTGGGGTTTTACGCAGTGGCGTAGGTAAAACACATAAAATAATTTACAAAGAATATGGCACATTCTATATTAAAAAAAATTGTTTTATTTTCGAGTTCTATATAATTATTCCTGATTTATTACTTTTTCGCGTTGTTTATTGTATATTTAGACAATTTCAATGAAAATTAAAGTTTAAAAATATTTAAGTTTTACAACAACCCTGATCAAATTAAGGAATGTGTGTTCAAAATTGTCGATGTCTTAAGAGTCCATGCGCCGTAAAAGCGATTTATTTGAGAGTAAAACGCCATATTTATCAAAAACATGTTAGCCATCATGGTTTTCATACTAACAACAATTTAAAATGGTGGATAAAAATAGCTCTATTGACACTTCGCAACATGAAAGATCTGATTAAGAACTATGTTCAAGAGTATCACCAATTTTGCCCTATCTTCCATTTTAAAAGCGCAAATTTAGAATTTTCGTGTTTCTGAACAAATGATGATACTTCCTCCAGGATGATTTTTATCAAAATTCGACGTACGACAGAAAATGCTGATCACACCTTCATCTTTCGATTGGGTCTTTTAATCATTAAAATTTATTGAGTTCAAGCAAAGGCACAGCGATGTGTGTTTTATACAACGCTGCATATGTTAAATGTAGTGCAGTTTGTTCTTCTCCCTTGTTCAGTTTGCTGGATTCGAATGCTAAAAAAAGCATGTTAATTAATATGGAAAACAACAAACATGTTTTTCACAATAAAATACAATTTTCAAATAATCCAAATAAATCCGCAAGTCTTGAACAAATTACCCAATAAAAACAATAGCAAAGATTAAGTAACGTGCTGGTGAATAGTTTGTAAGACATTCTTTTAGAATGTAACAGTTCCTTTAAAAATACTCCCATTCAAATTAAAAATAAAATTATTCACAATAAAATTCAACAGGATATTTGCTATCAAGCTTTCACATTATTTTTACATTCTTTTACAACTGAAGAATTTTCAGTTCTTGTGTAGAACAGTTCTTCATCTGGTCCAGACGAAGTATCTAATTTTATATTAAACAAGTTGTGATTGAGTTGGCCGAATCTTTAACGTTTTAAATTAATTTATCATTTTCAACTCTCATAATTCCATCCATATTGATAAAAGGTAAAGTAGTTCCTGTTTTTAAAAAGGGTGACCCATACGAGGGCTACTATTTATGTATTGAGAATTGGCAACACTGGTATTGCCAGGTGAAATTTGTCACTGTCATCTTAAGGTTTGACATTTTTGAGGTTATACGTACTCAGAACGATTTGTCGTGCGAGCATTATTTGTGTTGTTTACAGTAAGTTGAAAATTTCATCTCAGCCAAAATATGGAATTAACTCGTGAAAATTTTCGAGCTATGATTTATTATGACTTTCGACGTGGTCTAACTCAAGAACAATGCATCAATAAACTGAATTCAACTTTTGGCGATGAAGCGCCATTCACAGCCACTGTATATTGCTGGTATACTGAATTCAAACGTGGACGTAGTTCGCTCACGGATGAAGTTAAAGAAGGTCGTCCAAAATCAGTCGTTGTGCCGAAAAATATCGATGCTGTGCGAAAACTAATTGAAAAAGATCGTCGATCGTCATGACCAGCATACATAAGATTTTGCACGAACATTTGTGTGTTCGGAAGCTGTGCGCACGTTGGATTCCACATTTGTTGACAGATGCTCAAAAAAATGCTCGTGTCGATTGGTGCCGTAAAATGATTTCAAAATACAACTGAGGTGCATCCAAAGCGGTATACAACATCATCACAGGTGACGAGTCGTGGATTTATGCGTATGAGCCAGAAAGAAAAGGCCAGTCCACAGTTTTGGTGTTTCAATGTGAAGCAAAGCCAACAAAAGTTGTTCATTCTCGAAGCGTTAAGAAGCAAACGGTGGCGTTTTTCTTCACGAAAACTGGTCCTGTGGTAACTGTGGCTCTCGAAAATCAAAAGACCGTTAATTAAGCGTGGTATACGACCATTTGTTTGCCTGAAGTTTTCGGTAAATTGAGAGAAACCAACCCAAAACGACGAATCATTTTGCATCACAACAATGTCAACTCACACACATCACATGCAACAAATGAGTATTTGAACACACAAAAGATCGAATTGATGAGTCATCCGCCTTACAGCCCCGACTTGGCACCCAATGACTTCTTCTTGTTCCCACTAATTAAAGATAAACTGAGTGGACAACGATTTTCATCGCCCGAAGAAGCAGTTGACGCCTTCAAAACGCATGTTTTAGAGCTACCATCTTCTGACTGGACAAAGTGCTTTGAAGGGTGGTTCAATCGCATGCAAAAGTGTATAGATCTCAAAGGCGATTATTTTGAAAAGCAATAAAAATATTTTTCATCAAATTCATTTGTTTATTCTTTCTATTCTCAATACATAAATAGCAACCCTCGTATGTCATGAAAAATTATAGACCGATTGCTCTAACAAGTGAATTTTCAAAACTAATATTATCTTCTAAAGTGTTTAACATGTTTTTTTGCGTAAATTGAAAATTTGAATCTGCTCGGTTTTAAAGCAACCAAACTCTGTACTAATGCCTTTTTTACAACAATATCATAGAATGCATAGAAATTAGGGAATGTCCGGTGGGTATATTTTGTATTCTTTCCAGAGTATTCGACTGTATCAATATAATATTGCTGTTGGAGAAATGACGTTAGGGAGAATGCTTAGGAGTGAGCGAAGTCTTTTATTACAAAAAGGCAACAATATGTGATCATCTACCCAAAATCATTTACGTCATGAAATCAATTCTGATCTGTTAGATATAAATATTGACGCATCGCAGGGTTCAGTGCTGGGACCAATTGTTTTTCTTTTATGCGTAAATAATTAAGATTCAATGATGAATGGAGGCTTCTTCACTTTTTACGCAGACGATACGTCTTAACGCGTCTCATTAGATCACATAAAACAAAACAGAACTTCACAAGTAAATGGGTGATGTGTTACGTAAACTTGCGTTGTGATTTTACGAAAATGTGGTATAATTGTAGTTTACATGGTTTAAGTGCTTCTGGTGTATGATTGGAACTGTTCTTAAAAAAATCTTTAATTCGAAAAGGTACCAGGTGGGAGATTTGAACCAGCTTGTAGAGGAAGACATGATCAGTAAGTCAACTTTCCCTGTACTGTTTTTTGATTTGTTTTAGTTACTTAGTCTTTCCTTTGCAGTATAAAATGCCGTTTCGCTATAAACCAATGGAGGGTTTGACAAGCAGGGAAGCGTTAACAAATGCTCTCGAAGATAATGGCATTTCCATAAGAAAAACAGCTATCAAATATTGTATAGATAGAACCACTTTACGTAGATATAAAAATGATAGACATAAGCTAACTAAAATGGAAGTTAAAGGAAGCCAATATAACATGCACAGGTTTTTACGGTGGAAGAAAATCATTTTGTCGATTATTTTCTGACTTGCAGTAAAATGAACTACGGTTTGACGAGAAAAGCAGGTATGAAGTTTGCATGTGCTAATTCCAAAAATATGCCTACGAGCTGGTCAGAAAACAAAACAGCAGGAAAAGACTGGTTTCGTGGATTTCTTAAACGAAATTCCCAGTTAAGTTTAAGAACTCCAGAAGCAACCAGTCTCTCTAGAGCTACCAGCTTCAATAAGAAAAATGTAAGCAACTTTTTTAATAATTTGAAATTCGTCTTAGAAAAGTTTAAGTTCGAACCACACAATATTTATAACTGTGACGAGACCAGATGTACCACAGTACAAGATTGCCCAAAGGTGTTAGCTAGCAAAAGATCTCGTCAGGTTGGGCAAGTTACTTCAGCTGATAGAGGTACGCTTGTAACCGTATGTTTCGCAGTAAATGCGATAGGCAATGCCTTACCACCATTTTTTTATATTCCCCAGAGTAAAATCTAATGAAGCATTTGTATCAAGTGGTCCGGCAGGTGTAGATGGGAATTCCTATCCCATTGGTTGGATGACAGTCAAGTTTCCTAAAGTTCGTGCAACATTTTGTAAAATACTATCATTCTTCTAAAGAAAATCCTACACTTTTAATTTTAGACAATCATGAGAGGCATGTGAGCATTGAAGGAATTAATTTTGCAAAAGAAAACGGTATAACCTTGTTAACTCTTCCACCTCACTGCAACAACAGGTTGCAGCCTCTAGACATTGCAGTTTACTCTTCCTTTAAAGCAAGATACAATGCTGCGATGAGCAATTGGATGTTGCCCAATCCCGTAAAAACAGTAACAATTTATAATATTCCTGGTTTTGCAAAAGAAGTAATATCGCAAGCTTTTAGTCAAGGTAATATCACGAGTGGGTTTTGTAAATCTGGAATTCATCCCCTATAATCTTGATATATTTGGTGACGACGACTTTGTGTGTATTGCAGTTACAGCCAGAGAATTTCCTGATGATCAAAGTGTGCCTGATAACCTACCTTAAACTTCGTACGTCAAACCAATTTCCCCCACACTTCCACCGCAGTCGCGTGATCATGCTCTCTCACCTATTGCAGATCCCTCGCGAGCTTCGTCAACGTCAATGCAAGATTTGCCTACAAAGCCACAGTTAAAAATCACTGCAACTGCGGAGATAACAAATGAATCCACTTCTTCGCCAATACCATCTACAAGCGACAGGTAATTTCTACAATCGTCATGCCAGAAATGCTTAAACCATCTAAGAAAGCCGCGCCGAGAAAAACTACACGAAGACAAAAAAATCGCAGATAAACTCCGTCAAAAGAAAAGTCTTTAAGTCAAGTGACAGCGAGAGAGAATGTGATAATGTTTCTTACGCTGATAGCTCTGATGGCCCTTTGGAAGAAGAAGCATACATTGATGAAACCTGGTTGTTTTCTGTTCAATTTGGACGAGATCATGGATATGCGACTTTGCATTTCATGTCGTAGATACGTTGATGAAATATGCGCGGGCTTAACGAAGAGTGATAGGAAAAACTTTTTTTGTCCTGAATGTGCAGTTGATTAACTTCTATTTAAAAAAAATATATTTTTGTGAATGTCTACTTTAGTTTACAATAAAAATCTATTTAAAAAGTACCTTTCGCATTGGTTCCTTAAGTTTTAGTGGCATGGTCAAACCTCCCTATATGATGGGCCAGGTCTCCCGACAGATAGGGAGGCTTGAGCCAAATACTACTATTTAAAAAATTTAATGCAAACTTTTTGTTTTTTAACTTATCGATGTCATAATGTATGCAACATGTAGTACGATAATTTGCCGCTTTGGCAATCTAGCTACAAAAATTATTATATCTCGTTAAAAAGATGTTATTAATGTTCCAACGAAACATGGTTCAAATCTTCCGGACTCACCCTACTATATACAACACTTCCCTTTATTATCTTATTTGTAGAATTACAGTGATGTAAGTACTTTGAACTTTGTAGATATATAATACAAATGGTTTTGAAATGTATTATGTAACTTACACTTAATTGCTCACGCTTTTGCTCCTTCTCAAAACAATCACGGAATAAGTGCGTAAAAAGGATTTGAAAACATTTTCTGACAAAAAGGTTTGGACGTAGGAAAATGTTGCATTACCGACTATATAACGGAAGTAATCACGCTCAACGAAGAAGAACAACAATGTTCTATACCATTTGTTACCATATACCGAAAATTAAAAGGTCTACGTGGCCAAACTGAGTTGACACCTAAGAAGAAAAAGCTATTGTTAACGGTGCGTCAGTGGCGGCAGAATCGGGCTTTCGTTTTGATCGAGATTAGATATTCAAAATGGTTTAATTACACTTTGACCAAAAGGGTCAAAGGCTGGTTATTTGGATTCACGAAACAATATGGTTAGACGACAACGCAAATAACCTCCCAAACTATTAACGAAAGCAGAGCTAGACTCACTCGTAACTACTACTAATACGTTGTGATCATTTAGAATTAAAACATGTAGTACCAGAGGAGTTTCTAAAGTACGACAAAAGAAATTTCACAGAGAAGAACAAAAGTAGGGGTAAGACACACATAAAAGGGTTGATGAAAGAACGGTTTCCTCAAAGGTAGACGTGGGTGATGTTGGCTTGTTCCACTTCAGGCGAAATGCTCCCATCTTACATAGTTTACAAAACAGAAAACTTGTGGCCAACATGGCGCGAAGGAGATACATATAGTGCAGTCTATAATCGCAGATCGTCAGGTTAGTTTGACGCCAGCATCTTTTGGTTTAATAAAAAAAATTGGTTCTGGGCCAACAGTTCTTCTACGCGATAACTTAGCCAATCACATTTCATACAATGTAGTGAAGGTCTCTCAAGAAAATAATGGCCTCTTTTTACTACTCCCCCACCCCTATTAGTACACACCTTTAGACGTCACTTACTTCAGTCCTGTAAATAAGTCATGGCGTAAAATTCTCCAAAAATGAAATGCAAATTACAAGGGTTGCACGAAAGTACCATTTTTGAGACACGCGTTAAATAAAAGAAATGTCTCAGGGGTAATAGCATAAGTTCTGGTTTTGCCAAAACAGGTCTACACCCATTATAACGCCAAAACTGTTAAACAGATTGCCAAATGAAAATGGAGAAAATAATGCAGACGTAGAAACTTCAATGACAAGATCCATTAATGTGCTTTTTAAAATATCACGTTAAGGAAATAAGGAAAAACTCCCACAGGAAAAAGAAAAAAATTAAATGTACAAACACGCGAAGGTGTATGCTGAATTGATGGGCGTTTGTGATAACGATGCAGACGAGGTAACTGTGGAAGATCTCGCAATTAACGCTTTTGTAGAATACAATAATTTAAAAACCAATGACACCACAGTTAAAGAATTTAAAAAATGTGTTGGATAAATAATTTGAAAAGTTCATAATGGTGGCGCGTGGTTTTGTTCGTTCCTGGTATCTCGTGACTAAGTTATGAATGCCTTTACATTTCCAGTCTTAAAGAACTGTTCTTTAGTTCAGTGTTCTTCAAAGTGTGGGTCGTGACCCCCTGGGGGGCCGCAAAGCCTCTGCAAGGGGACCGCGGAAGGTTCCGAAGCCTCGGTAAAAAAGTAAAATTCAAAAAGATATTTTTATTCACTTCAATAAATTCGTGAATTCAACATTAAAACAATGCCTTGCGATCGTCAAACAAATGCAGACTGGCACCGTCGCCGATCGGTCGCATTGTTCGTGCGTGCCGCTCTGTACTACCGCGACGCCACCGCAGTGCTTGTTGCGCCTCACTCATTCATTCGACTCACATGCTCGCCGGCGGATTTGATATTTGTAATATAATAAAATACTGAATACACTATACGGGTTAGGAACAGCGGAGGGTAGGTGGCGCAAAATATTTTACACGATAAGGGGGTCGCGTCATGAAAAAGATTGTAAAAAACTGCAGTTTAGTTGAAAAGAATGAATTTCGCAAAACCTGAAACTTCCTACTATTTTTTACGTCATTAGTTCCAATCAAATTCATTCAATCCCGACTTGTTGAAGTAAAAAGCCATATTTTTATGTTAAATAAATTTACCTTGTCTTGTGTTTGAATGGTTACTATTGGCCAATCTACTTTGCTTAATGTATGAAATATTTTCGAATCACATGCAAGATAAATGATATACCTTCAAAAAATATTTGAAATCAGTTTCTCGCCACCTCACCCCGGAATAATTTAAAAAATATGACCATGTTCGGGGAGGGGGCAACAATTATTCAAAAGACAAGAATATGGACTCATTCGTTGGTTGATCCAAAATTCTGCTTTTTTGGTAGCTCTTGCCTTACCAGCAACTTTTTACGAATCAAAATATAAATTATCTTCAACCACTGTATCAAATCCAAGAGAATTGATAAATTAGGTTCCATCATGTATTCTGAGTAACATTGAACCATTATCAACTGGTCTGTAGAGTTCATAATTAGGTAGTGGTTAAACCAACGCGCACAGTACTGCGGATTATTGACGTTTTAACAACTACATGACTGTATCGTGCACTGTATATGTAGCACTAAACTGTGTACCGGTTGACACTGTTTACATAAGCATGTATTTCCACCCGTACACTATAAAATTTAATGAGCCAATAATCTTTTTAATATATAAATTTTTTATTTAATATACATACATATATACATATATATATATATATATATATATATATATATATATATATATATATATAGTAAGTGGGTAATCTTGACTGATAATGAATATAAGATAAGTTTATTGGGGAATGCAGTCAATTATTGACTGCATTCCCCAATAAACTTATCTTATATATATATATATATATATATATATATATATATATATATATATATATACTGGGTGAATCTTATCTAATCCGCCAAAATTAAAGGAACACTAGAACTCATCATTATAAGCAAAAAAGTTCATATGTACATGGGTCCGGAAATGCTTCGTTTCCGAGATACAGGGTGTCAAAGTTGAAAAAAGAAATCGCGATTTATTCAATATTTTTTGACTGTTTCGAAATAATTTCATGAAATTTCGTATACGAGGTTTTTTTTGGGACAGTTGTTTGAACAGTTGTTATCAAAAGAACATGTTTACTTTTAATATTAATTTCTTTTCTTGTTTTTTAATATTGGATATTTTAGTACTCCTTACAAGTTTTAAATAAATAAACATTGTGAGATTTAAATGTGTTTCTCAGAAACGGTTGCTCCTAGCGACATCACTAAAATATACCTTTTTTTAGCAGAAAAGTTAGGAGAATCGATTTTTCTAGTCCAAAACGGTATACAGTGTAGCACAAAAAAATTGCAACGATTTAAAGGGGTCGAAATGGTTGCCGCTGGTGCCCTCTAGAGACCACAACTAAATGGACCACAAATTTGAATATTTCATTCCAAAAAACCATCGTATACGAAATTTCATGAAATTATTTCGAAACAGTCGAAAGATATTGAAGAAAACGCGATTTCTTTTTTCAACTTTGACACCCTGTATCTCGGAAACGAAGCATTTCCGGACCCATGTACATATGAACTTTTTGCTTATAATGATGAGTTCTAGTACTCTTTAATTTTGGGATTAGATAAGATTCACCCTGTATATATATATATATATATATATATATATATATATATATATATATATATATATATATATATATATATACATCTAGAGGAGCATATGATACTTTAATACAACAACAAAATTTTTTGTGGCTTATTTGTTTTGTTTATAATCTTCCATAGAACATGAGCTTTTTTAACGACAAATCCGCAATTTTCAAGTACCATTACTGATAGCTGCTGAAATGTAATAATGACCCTATTTTAGTGTGATCAGTTATCTCATAGTCACCGTTAGCTGTGCTTAGTTTCCATAGCTACAATTCAACAGCACAATAAAGTAACTGATCTGAACCTAAACTTAAAATTGCGCCTAAAAGTGAAACAAATAAGATCATTATAAATTGTACATTATTTCTTGCCATAATACCCTTTATTAGCGATACTCTATTGCTATTTATATAACATCTTCTAGACTCCCTTTTGGTAAGTTATAGGTTGTTGCTGCAGTCACAAATGCGTAGCCTCGATAACAGTATTGATCAATTCAAGTTTCTTATTCATTGGGAGTCCTTTTAAGGGACCAAACAGTTAAAAGTCACATACGATAAATCAAGGCTATGAAGTAGATGTGGCAAAACTACTCATTGAACGCTCTATACAATAATATTTAACTCGGGTGGAGAAGAAGGCTCGCCGAGTTTCAGACTAGTATAAAACCATGTACCAGACAAAATCAAATAATAAAGCAAAACAAAATTACGACCGACTCCACCACAATGATATATAACTAAGACGTAGATATACTAAAATGTTGATGCTGCCAGGCAGGTAAAACTCCCTCACCCTGTAGTCGGCCTAATCCCTCGCTCAGTAGCTAAGCAGACCACAGTGGTTTGTGTAAGGGCTATTCCCACACCCTTCCTACTCTGTATAGTCTGTGGCGTATACTACACCCGTTCTTAAATCGTGTTCTTTAAGTACGCTACCTAGTGGTGTCTGTTCACTATTCCTGTTCCTAATTATACTACTCTAATGCACTCGCACGTCAGCTGGTCCGTACTTATTCCTTAAAAATTAACTTACAAGTTACTATAACACCCCGCATCCCACGTTAAGGTCCCTGTACATAGACGAATCACAAGTACGTTTTCTGTTATTATAATTGGAATCCTTTAATTCTCCAGAGGCGGAGAGAGAAAAATGTATTTGTATGTAGGTAAAACTATCACCCGCATAAACTTATTTTAACCTCAGATGCTTCTGATTTTCGGTAAACCGAACATACGGAGGGCATAAGCGCGGAACAACTGGGACACCGTCCTTCCAAGAATCTAAGTCGACGGTTTTCCTTATAATTAAAGTATGACTACACTACGCAAGTGAACCCGTCAATTCCAAAAAACACACAATGACTTGCAGTAGCATTAGCACTTCTCCCACTTGCCAAGGATCATAGCTATTACAGCTTTCTATCATAGCTATTCGCAGTGTCTTAAGAACACTATGAACATAAAATGAAACCCCCGATTCGTTGTCGATTGCTTGATTTCATTATCCATGAGGATACTTTGACATTACAGAATCGTTGGGTTGTCGCGCAGTGAGTACGGTGTCAGTTGTAAGTAGAACAAAGAATAGTAGGACTCGGTTTATGTAAATATTGCGTCCAAGTAATGTAGTTGAAAATTTTGTCTCGGTTTGTTTACTTGTTCACTAGACGTCCAGAACCTAGGTGATGCTACTCTTCTTGTAAAGAAAGGAAAGGTCACGTATTTCATGCCCTCCTCAAGGGGGAGGCCGGACTGTTTGAGCTTTGCAAGCTCCTTCAGCTACAATCATGGATTCCCAGCATACATTACGTATATATGCGAAATGTGATTAAGGATGGGTGTGGTCAGGATAGGAACGAAGTTAGGGTTCTGAGGGGCGAAAATACTACCCCAACATTCGCCTAAGTAGCCACACATGGTGTGCATATACGCAGTGACCATGGCGCTACAAGTGTATGAGGAAAACCCCCTGAAAAACCTCATACAAGGTAGACGGTAACGGGAATCGAACCCATTACCTCCAGAATGCTAAGCAGGTCGTGTCACCACTACTCTACCAGCTCAGTAATCTTCTTGTAATATTCATTGCACAAAGTATTGACACGTTCCGATTTATACGACGAAATGATTCACTGGCTAATTTAAATTCAATAATGTGCAATAATGTACAAAATTGTCTATTTGACAACAACGTAAATCGTGCGTATCCGCAACGTTTCAACCAACGAGCTTAACTAATCTATCAAGCTTACACATTATAAAATGCAAGTAAACAAACGAATTAAAACTTCAGTAAAAGTCAAATGTTTCTTTCTGTTTTAATTAACCATTGCTATGTCTACATATATCGTCATAAAACTTTCAATACATTTTTTTCATACCTTTTAGGTGCTAAGTTTTTTAACTTTTGCAGATGTATAAAAATTTGTTATCTGCAAATATAGGTTCGTCTATTTATTTGAATGGAAAATGTGTAAGATTTTTTAAGAGAAAAATCTGTAATAACCCATGTTGTTTTAGAGGAGTTTCGTACACACACACACACACATATATATATATATATATATATATATATATATATATATATATATATATATATATATATATATATATATATGGGTTCTTTTTTGTTTTTAATTTTCATAAACAATTTGCCTTTATGTCTTATAATGTTAATGGTGTCATATTAGAACGAGTTGAAACAATTAAGGATCTTGGAGTCATATTTGACTCTATGTTATCTTTTGATAACCATATTTATTACTTAATAAAGGCAGCTTCTGAAACGTTAGGGTTTATAAGAAAAACATGTAAAAAATTTGTTAATGAAGAGTACCTAAAATCTTTATATATTAGTTTAGCTCTGAGCTTGAGTATGGTGCACTTATTTGGTATCCAATGTATGTAAATAACATTGAATCTGTAATCGTAGCTTTTTAAAATACTTGTATTACAAAATAAATGGTACATATCCACAGTAAGGAGCAGATTTAACAATAGTGATGACAAAATTTAACCCACTTTCACTTTCTATGTGTAGACATAACTCTGTTACTTTTTTATACAATTACTGCATAATGTAATACATTGCTAGCACAAATTAAATTTCTAGTGCCAAATATTGCACGACTTTTTTTAGTTCTAAAGCAAATACAAATCTGCTTTATAAATCTTCTGTTCACATTCAAATTATAGTTTTATATATAATTTGCGGTATCTTTATAGAAGCGGCGGCTTTGGAATTTTTTTTAAATTAGCATCTAGATGTCTATTAACCTCTATCTAACACGAAGTTTTCTTGAATTTCCTTTCTGAGATCACAGCAACATGCGACGGGTAAGCAAGTTAATTACAAAATTGGGTTTCTGGTATTGGTACTTGGAGTGTATCATGTAAGTTTCACAATACTTCTTATCTTTTGTCAGCAATATATTTTCTTATCACATACAAGATAATAAACTACAATTTGAGTACAAACATGTAATAAGTATATAAAGTAATAAAGTACTAAGTTAAAAAAATAAATATTTAAAGGTATCACAAAGAATAAAATGTATTAACCAATAACAATGAAACTACCAATAAAATAAATAACAAAATATTGGATTTAGTAAAAAGTATATACAATAAAAAAATCAGTTCTGTTGTGCTTAGAAAATATAACCTTTTATACCTTCAAAGACAATTATTGTTGTATAAATGGACAACATAAAGAATTAGTTTTACACTTAATCAAAATTCTTTTAAATAAAATTAAACAAATTTTCTTAATCAAAAGCTAGCAATTTTGAAGCTATTATTTAGTTAAAATATCACACAATAGAACATTCTTATTAACTAAAAGAAAGCATGTTAAACAGTATGTATTATGCCTGATACAATTTCACTTTCTTCTATGTTTGTCTCTTTTATATTAATTGAAGTATTATTTATTAAATTACTATTGCTAGTGCAGTTTTTATTTTCTTCATAATTTTCTTGTACAACGCTACCATTTGCTAAATGCACATTAATACTATTTAAAGAATCATCTATATAGTTCGTACAGTTTTCTTCTTCGTTAATATTTTCATTTGTAGCTTCCATTCCTTTTTGTACATCGGGGCTAACAAGAAGATTACTCCACCAATTTGAAAACGCACCTTTTGCTTGTGATAGAGCACCACCTTTATGGTAGACAAAATAAAATTAACACAAATTGGTAGGATTAAACATTTTTTTTATCATTTCTACTATTTTCAATAGAGATTGAAAGTTGAAGAATGTATCATGGGGATGTTTGCCACATTTTCACATTATGATGCCACATTTTCACATTATGATGCCACAGTATAAATTTATGCTTTATAAAATTCATGTGACAAATCTGGTACACTGGATTTGTGGCAGGACCTATAACAAAAATACACCCACGTACCACACAAATTAAAAATCACCGAAGGTGTTTCAATAGTTAAGCTATCATCGACATACACTATATATATATATATATATATATATATATATATATATATATATATATATATATATATATATATATATATATATATATATATATACAGGGTGTTTGGTACATCGATGCAAAGATTTAAAGGGGTGATAGAATACGTGATTTTGAGCCGATTTAAGCAAACATACCCATATACCAAGTGTTGCCGTTTTTGAGATAATGCCACTTTTAATATTTCTTGATTTTACCGTGTTTTTCTGCAAATATCGAAGTGTACAAGAGTAACAAGCCATCTTATCGCAAATTTATACTAAGTTTTTTTATTCCTTATGAAGTGATTGTTCATATTCTTTTATCAGAAAAGCCTAATATGTCTTTGGTTCTTGCCTAGAACTTCTTAAACATGAAAGTTTTAATTTGTAAAAAAGCAATCACTAAAATTCAAACGTGGATTTAGTCTAAAATCTTTCGTTAATTTTTTTTCCAATTTCAGTAAAACTTCCTTGGGCAATGGTCTTTAAGATAGCATGAATAGATTTACAAAAAAAATTTTACAAACTGGAAAAATTGGAGAAAAGAGGAAGAAAGGAATTGTAGAATATGCGGGAAAGGGATGGAGAATATGAGACATATCATAATGGAGTGTATGGAGTTAAGGGAGGATCACAGGAGTGTAAAAGAAATACTAGAGGAAAAGGGAAGGAGGGCGGAGAGGATAGAGCAAACTTGGAAAAGGAGAAAACAGATAATGGGAGATGGGACAAAATGGAGAAGATAGTGTGAGGTAAAAAAAAGGTAAAAATGTAAATAGTACAGTAATTAGAAAATGTAGAAATAGTATACTTTGAGGTAATGCTTTTGGCCGTTTTCCCTACAAAAGTGGTAAATAATTACAGTTTTAGAGCACATTATGGTGACCAACGCCCTAAAACTATAAAAGTTCGTTCTTTCCCTTCAAGAAAAATGTGTTATGAATAGCTTAAACTCAATTGATAAATCTGAATTTATTGAGAAATCTTCACATTTTACTAGAGTCTAAATTTCCCCCCATAACTATTGACCTGGGCCCCAGTTTAGAATGATATTCTGCAGTGTATGAGACACCACTGTACAAAATTTGAAGGAAATCAGACAACACACTTCGAATATCTGTTTGCTCATACATCCACGTGGACGAACAGACATCATAATCTCAATAAGTATACAAAGCTTTCCCCATTTCATAAGTAATGGTAGGTAAACAATGTATTTTTTTATGCTTTCCTGATAATAATACTGTGGGAGTAGAAATTTTCAATTATCAAATTACAGGCACAACCTATCATCCCCTATCAAAACAATAAACTGTCTACTTAATCAAAATTTAGAGAATTAGCAACAGTGCATGCCGTCACAAGAATGACATCTGTATAAGAAAAGTCTATGCAAACTGGAAATTGCTGGTTGTCGCACGCCTATATTATGAAAGTTGTTATATTGATGTTAACGTAAATTTTTGTGAAAAAAGAGACAATTTTTGGACAGAATTGCATTTCTTAAACCAATCTTATTCCACTATACATGGTGTATATTTACTTTAACACAGCAGTTCAAGTGGCCGTTCAAAAACTTATCTATGTAAAATCGTGAAGTGAAACCATGATGTAAATATATATTTTAACAACTAAATTTTTTGAAACGGAGAGCATAAAATATTACATTTCATACATGCATGAAATGTAAAATTTCATGTTACACCACTGGCATAGTTTAAAAAAAATAAATCATAAAATTTAATTATAAAATGAGTAGTTTGTGATAAAGACTTAAATTATTACTGTGAAAAGGAAACGAAACAATCTGTACTGAAAGAAATAGTTTATAAATACACAATTCCAAATTTTTGTAATAAAGTGAGAACGCCAGTGTGTGGACTTTAATAAACAAATAGAAGTACTGTTTCAAAGCAATTCTAAGTGTGAAAGTAAACTCACCAAATTTTAAATAATATTTTTAATTATGGCGCAGCTTAATCCAGATTGATACATTTGGTTAAGCTCAGTTACTTTTGAATTTTTATCAGGCTATTTTTCAAAATGAGTTTAACCATTGGTTGTACGTTGTAAATGTTTCAAATTGAAACAAGTAAGCGTATTTATGAAAGTTTGAATACATTTTTCAAACAAGAGTAAAATTTCAGAATTTATGTTTGTAATAAATATACTAAATGGACCATTTTCATTTCCTGTAGCCGTTTGAAAGTTTCCATGTTGCACAAGGTTTATTTACTGTTAGAAAAATACAGACTACACGAGAAGAAGAGAAATTTTCAAAGGGGATAGTAGAAAAAATGTTTTACGTTCTTCATTTTCATAGAAACATAAGCTGAAATGTAATAAATACTACTTAGTACATACGCAAATATATCAACATATCTCATGTATAAAATTTGTAATTGTCACAGTTATTCCCGAAATTTTCATACAATTAATGTTTTTAAACAAACACGAAAATTAGTGTACAAACCTCGTCAAAAGTTACACCTCTCCCTCGAGAAATAGTTCATCTCAGTAAACAATCTCTTTCTCGAGAGATAAATGAGCAACCTTACTTTTTGGTAATATACTATTTATGCTATTAGGAAAATTTTTGTATACAATTAAATTGATGCATTGAGAGTCACATGAACAAATAACCCAATTAGGTTAATGATCAAACCCTAAAGTAGTTATCAGATTGCTTGTATTTAATTGCTATGTAGTTGAAGTTCTAAGCTTCTCGAATGTTTGACAAATCACAATTTTTTTGAATATCCCTCAAACACTGATAAATACTGATAATTTTACTACAAATTCCTCAAGCACATTGTGTTTAGGTACAGAGGGTCTGCCTTTAGAGTTGGGTTGTTATCAAACAACATGCTTTCAAAATTTGTAGTAAAATTATTTTGTCAATTATCAGTGTCCTTGGGACATTACTACTGACAATACAATGTTCGTTGTTATACATGGTAGTGAGGAGTATTAAATGAGGAATATAAACATAAATTTATATAAGGTGTCATTTAACTAAACCAAGTTAGAGTCACTTCTGGTTTAACTAGACATCAAGTTTTTCCGATTATAAAACCAAAACATGGCAAGCACTTAATATACATCCTCCAACATTCAAATTTTTACCTAAAACATTGTAGAAATGAGAAGAATGTTACCATATGTTATTGTCACATGATATATACTTTATCCATTTGCAATGCGTTTTGTTACTTACCAACTGCTTTGCTTGTTGTTGCTACAGCTCGTCCAGTGGTTGCCATAGCTTGGTTAAGCTTTCTACCTCCTTCACTGTTTTGCATTGTACTAAATAATTAGAAGTTAGGTAAAAATAAAATCAACAAATTAATCTGCTTACTGAGCTAAACGTAATTTCATATCAGACACCGACAGCTGCCCTGCAAATGGATGTCCACAACTTACACCGTCTAAACCGGAATGATCCTTACTGCACCATATTTTAAAGCAATGAGTTTCTTTTAAAGCTGTCATGTAACTAATATTATAATGTTCCAACTCTCGACTTCCATCTAAACAAAATAATTTTATTACAATTCTGTGTGAATACAACATTATTTTTGACTATCAATAAAAGGAAGACTATCATTTCCGCCATATTGGTATGTTTTGGTCAAGTTGCGTCAGTAAACGTCAGTCGTTCGTTAAGTGCGTTTTATTTATTAAAGTGCGTTGTACTTTAACAAATTAATGTATTTACAGGTATTCAGTGTGAATTGTAATATTACATTATATTATTAACAATGTCAAATTAATTTCTGGACAAATGACTACTTGTACTTTTGAACATTTTATTTCTAAAAGTGTTTGAACAATTAATTGAATATAGTATATTTTGAATAAAAATAAAAATATGAGGGCGTTAAGGTGTATTGTTTGGAAGATACAAATATATACGCATTTGAATTGAAATATATTTAATAATGTATCTCATTGCCTGTATATAATATCATATAAATCCATCAAATTTGTCACTAAAAGTGGCCCTCAAAATATTCAGTATGACCAATTACATTGAAACTGAAATCGATGTGAAATTTTTTACTAGCTGTAAGTCGCTAATGAAGCGTTTTCGTGCACATGTTTATGTGACCTTTTTTCATTATTTTACTAAAGGGAACACACCTGCAAAATTTGGCAGAATACTCTTGGGACACCCTGAATATTCTAATATTTCCTATACCAGTTTTTACAATGCTGCCAACACTGAAATTGAAATGACTAGTAACATGTGGCTATTAATGATTGAAGCTGACATCATGTCAAATCTAGGAAATTTCTTTGCTTAGTATTTGCAACACTGAGAATTATATTGTAAAATCAATCGCTTTCTACCTTTTTGCCATAGTCGCACGTGTCTGTTTTTCATTAGCTTTTATTATAATTTTTCTGTTCATTCTTCATTCGTGTATTAATTTTTCATTATATTGGAAAGATTAAAGACAATATTTATAGAAATAGATTGCATAATTTAGATGAATTAATGGAAGCAGTTGAACACGAGATTCAGGCTATTACACGGGAAGAACTTCAGCATGTTTTTGAAAACATGAAGCGGAGAATTAATTTATGTGTACAGCATCAGGGTTATCATTTTCAACATTTTTTGTAATTATATTAATTTAATGAAGAATGTTTGTTTGTATTTTTGTCAAAACAATAATTTTAAAATTTATTTTGTTAAATAATTGTAATTAGCAAATATTGGCAATAAACATTTCCAAAATCAAGGGTATTGTTTAATTTTAACAAACAGTGTTTATAATTACATCAAAGGTGATTACCCCATGGGACGCTAATGTCAATCGTTGCGACCGAGATGAAGTGTAGTGGTACTAACCTAACCAAAATTTGCTACATGACATCAGCTTCAATCATTAATAGGCACTCGTTATATTCAATTTCTGCAAAAAAATTAAATTTAAGTTATGAAATGGAAAAAATTGTACAAAAAATGCGCATTACAATGTCCTATTGCCACATGATACTGATATTACAATAATACTTGTAATGTTCATTATTCAATATACAAGAAGTCCCAGACGTTATGTCTAAATTTATTTAAAGTTCAAGGATCTAGTTTTTGGAGAAACGCTCGGACACGTCGATTTTTATTTTTGACTGCGGTTTTTTTAGTCGTAAAACTTTGTATATAGGGTGGCCCAAAAATAAGTTACGACCACAACTTGATTTTGTCAAATGGAAACACCTGTTTTTTATTTCATTTTCTGAATCTGCTTTGAATTCTGAGTAAATTTCATGTACCACGTCCTATACCTAAAGTCAACTGTTGTTTTCGCAACAACGTAGGTTAACTATGGAATAAATGTAAAAATGATAACCGCATCAATAGAAACATATGGGTAACAAGTGGATTTATATGTTTAAAAAAATTGTACTTTTATGCACATATTTACACGTTTTCAATTTAAGAACTAAATAAATGTATACTGGGTGATTATGATTATTTACTTTCTCTGATCAACTTTTTCGATCGTGACCAATTTTGTTTAGTACATTAAGCTTTATAGGTATTGTTTAAATAATAACTTAAATTTAAGATAATGTGTCTTGGTTGTCATATTTAATAGGGTTTTTGAAAAAAAAATTTTTTTTGTAATAAATGGAAAGATCATATATACGTTTTATAACAAAACTATTATTAGTTGTTTTTTTCGCTCTAATTCAAAAGTTATATTAAAATACATTTTTGAACCTAGTATTGGAAACACTCCGAAAGTTCCCGAACAAACCAGAGCGCGCGTGACCCCCAATGTTTATTTTTACTCATTGTAGCATACAGCTGATAGTGTTTTGACTTTTAATCGATTAAATCTTGTTATTATCGTCAATATATTGATAAATATATCAAAAATGTCAAACCTTAAAGGTTATCGTACTTTTATAATAATATAGTAATTAATAATTATTTATGTAAACGTATAAATTGAATAAATAGAATTCGATAATGAAATTTTTAAACTAAACTCTAGAATCATAACTTTTAAAAATCATAGCATCAAAAAAATTTCTATGAATAATTTAAAAAGATTAAATAATAAATTTGTGCATGGTTATTGAATGGTTTCGGTTTAATTTAGTATTTTATATTTTAATTACGCGCTAAGTTATGTACTATACAAAATTGAAATTTTAAAAGTGTATATAATGGCGGTTCTTCCGTTGTTATGTCATTTAAATAATTCTCAGGATTTGATGTTTTTTTAGCTGAAAGAAGACATGGAGAATTATATTTACTATACTACAATGGGAAGTAGAGCAAAAATTAAAGTTGATGTAGTACCGCACAAGTTTAGTTGTAAACCTAACCGTAAACTTTATCACACATGACTAAACAAGCTATTATAAATAATTTTTTTGCACTAAATTTCGGATATGTTTAGTCAATTTATATGTAGAAGTCGTTGACACTGTACTATTGAGAATTAATTTAACATTATGACGTCACAAACACGCGTTTGTAGTCGCGAGATTGTTTTTAAAATTGAATCAATTTTAAATTGCTTATGTCAAAAAAGAATTCTTTTAATAGATTTTTGCATCGACTTAATATAATTTATAGTAAAGTTTTAAAATACATAAAAAACAATGGCTAATTTTTTTTTCAATAACCCGATTGTTTCTGTCGATTACGATTTTTTTAATAAAACAATTTAATGATATGAAGAAACTGTACAAAATTTTTAGTAGCAAAAAGAAACACAGCACACTAGTTATAAAACACATCAAATTCTTTCAATTTTACTTGCGCTTCGTTAAATTATCAATTACATTGTATTGTGAGGTCATGTGTTGCACACATAAGATTTTTTCCATATTTCTGGCAGAATATGGATACTGCGTCAGAAGAATGCTTCAACTTCTGAGCCTATCCACGAATCGACCAAATTTTTGGTATCTTCATGTGATATGAAGTGTTGCTCAGACAGGCCATGTGCCATAGATCGAAACAAGTGGAAATCGGAAGGAGCAATGTCTGGTGAATACGGAGAGTCGGGTAAAACTTAACCGAGTGTTTCCAAACAGGTTTTGACCGGCGGCGCAACATGTGCACGAGTATTATCATACAGGAGTATAATTTTGCCGTGAGAGAAGTATTCGGCGCGCTGTGTGCTCGACAACACAAATCTTATCAATTGTGTTCGGTAGACAGCCCCAGCAAAGGTTTCGATTGGTTTGGGTAATTCATAATAAACGACACCAAGCTGATCCTACCAAATACACAACAATAGTTATTTTCCATGAATATTTGGCGTAGTTATTGAAGCATGGTCAGGTGGTCCCCGTGATTTCTTCCTTTTTGGATTATCACAGTGAATCCATTTTTCATCACCAGAAAATTCTTTCGTTTACGCGTGGCAAGCAGCGTTTCACATGTCAAAAATCGGCGTTCAACGTTTCCGGCGTCAGTTGATATGAAACCCATTTCCTTGTTTTTGAATTATGCCTCAAGATTTCAACCTATGTGAAATTGCTAATTGAGTCACACCTAATGTAAATGCAAGTTCTTCTTGCGTTTGACACGAATCTTGATCCGATAATGCTTCCAATTCCGCGCTCCGTACACTTTCGGCTATGTTCTCTGTCAAATTCGCCGTTCTTAAACTTTTGATACCACTCACGACAACTTCTTTCACTTAAGGCTGCCTCACCATGTGCGTACTTCTACAAGCAATCGATGCGGCTCAGCAGCAGATTTCTTCAAACTGAACAAGTAAACCAAAAGTTCCCGCAAGCGACGCTTATTCGGCTCAAAACTCGACATTTTGGCACACAAAGGAATATATTATACTAATAAAAAATCACTAACATTTTCAAGTTATGTTGTTGACAGATGCCCAACTATACGATAATAGGAAGCGGTAAACAGAGAAACACAGGACGTGGTGCCGTAGCGTCGATGGATGACGTCATTATAGCTCATAAACTAATAATAATTTTAGTAACGTTCTCAAAATTTTAACAGAGTTAAATTAGATAAACAAAACTACTGTAACCTAACAAATGTAGATTAGATAAACAAAGCTACAGTGGCCGGGATTTGAACCCGCACCAACGGCGTGGCAGGTGACTGTTACCACTAGACCACCAGCGCTCTAGCAGTTTGTCATTGAAAGTGATATTTGAACCATTACTAAAATTCATATTTATGTAGATAAGATATGCGAAATTTGTGAACGGCATCTTCTATTTACCGTCTTGCTATGATAATGGCGTTTCACATCTGAAAATTTTAACCATAACTTAATGGTGGCGTGAACTTTTGTCAAACGGCGGATTTTTTTTTGTACACCTGTTATATTTTCGAAAAAATGTAAACAAAATGTATATAACCAATAAAACCACATAAAACTTAATTCTTTTACTTTTTTCAGAAAATGCATACAAACTGAGAGAAATGATTAAATGATACAAAATTACAGCGGTTTAGAAAATTTAGAAAATATAAAGTGATACTTTTGTAAAAGATCCCCTAAAGATGTGTCAAACCCTTTATCATCTTCCGGAGTGTATAAGTTATCTTGTTCATGTCGAAAAGTATACATCGGAACCACAAAACGTAGCTTTGATACAAGACGCAAAGAACATATGAGATTTTGTAGATTAGATCAACCAGAGAGGTCTGCTGTGGCTGACCATGCCCTGAATAATATAAATCATGACATTCAATTTGACAATATAGAAATATTGTCAAGACAAACTGATTATTATGTTCGTTTAAAACGTGAAGCTATATAAACACCCTAATAATTTAAATAGACAAGAAGAAAATATCCGTTTAAATAGGTTTTGGCATCTTATAATTAAAAAAAAGCATAATGATACGTCTTAATTTTGATTTTGATTTTAACTTTTGGTATGTCTAGGTTTTTTGCTGTTTTTCCTAGACCTTGAAGGAAATGCTTTACCAATTATATGTTAAATTACCACAGCACTATAATTTAACATAAGTAGTTGAAATTAAATTAAAATTAAAAATTACAAAAAACGTTCTGCATTATGCTTTTCATTGTTAATAACACTTCCACTTATTGATAAAGATATCTCTTTGTTAGATTTAACTGGGTTATTTTATTTGATGTGATGTTGGGATTTGTGAATGCTTCTATCATTTTCAAATTGAAGTTTTTCACAACTTTACACTTACATCATAACTCGATTAAATTTTGTTAAATGTGTTTTTTGGCTGACAAATTTCATTGTTAGCTTTCGCCGTAGAGAGTGTTCTGCTTTGTCATCTTTAAGGCAGTTTAACAATATTTAGTTTTTAATGACCTAGTTATTCTTTACTAAAATTTAATTTTATAGTTGGCTTTATACGTTTCTCAAACTGTTATATTAATAGCAGGCTGATGTTTATGTTTTAATTTTTCAACTTTGACAAAATTGTTTACAACATCTTTAACAATTTTTAACAAATATTACTACTGACGAAGATAACTGTAAGTGTTATCGAAACGTTTAGATTGTATAATTTAAAATACACCATTAAAAACCCCAAAAAAGATAAGTATTTTATTATGAGTGATAATGGTGAAAGTTTACATTTTCATACATCTATGGTTTGTTTACCTAGCAATAAATGTAAGATTACAACTTAAATAGTCCATTTTCTACATACTATGCACTGTCTCACCATTATAAAATTTAAATTATACTTATTATCACTATAAACAACAAATAATAATGTTGCACTTATCTAAACCTTCAAAAAACACTGCAATAATAATTAGTAAAATAAGATGTTGTCAACTTTGGTGGCAGCCATCTTCTGGCAGTTTGTGATTATGTTGGGACATATACAAATATGTCTATTATTGGGTAATCGTCATTGGTTACAATCCTTAATATTATGAAGGTTCAAATGGTGTTTTGAAAACTCTGAAGTAAATCAGCTCTAAATTGTCATCATACATTAATAACGAACACAAAGTTTTGAACAATATGTTAAATTATTTTTTAACAGTCTGTGTCAAATCTCTATCTGAGACTATACTGCTCTACTTGGCACGTTTATAAAACAAAGTTTAAAACGTTAGAATGTCTTGAAAAATCCAGAGCCTTTTTAAAACATCAGTTTTCATATCCCATTCATCTTACCAAAAAGTGAAACTTTTCGATCAACTTTAATACATACTTTGACATTGGGGCATTATAACTTTTGTAAGCATCAACATTATCCAGATACAAATAAAAAAGTATTTGCATCTTTTTTCAAAACAGTGATAAAATAAGAGGGAATGGAGAAATTCTACCCACTAAAAAATGGTCCTATAAAATGCAGGTTTGAAGCTCTAAATAACTTTATATAAGCATAAACCAAAGTAGTCTTATGTCAGTTCTTGTTCAATGAGACAAATAATTAAGCATCCAGTATGCCCAATAAGCACATGTTCCCAAATAAACATCAAATAGCATTATTAAAATTGTTATTAAAAAAATTATATTTACCTGGTAGAGATCCTGTCTTTAAAAGGAAAAGTAAATAGATTTTAAATTGAGCTCGTATCCATTCATCTCCACCTTCCCATCCAACTCCATCTAGGAAAACATCATGCTTATCTTCAGAAACATGTTTTACAATATAGTCAGCAAATCTCAAATCTTCAGTCGTTAAATGCAATTGTTTCCTTAAATCAATATCTTGACATTCAATTTTCATATTTTCAATGTCAATTAATACATCGCTAAGCTGCCGTTTTTGTTTAAACAGTATATTAGTTGCACCTACTACATACCCACGAACTTTAATATCACTTAGTAAATCCAAATAAGGCAATGACAAGTATGGAAGACAGAGACAGCCTTTGCTAAATATAGGTAAAGGAACTCCACATTTTTCTATATCAATTTGTGCCAATAGGTTTAAATTATTCTGTACATTTTCACCAATAGCTTCTGCACTAAGATCCCGACAAATATTCTTATCGGTTTCATTAACCTTATTTGGAATAACAGCTTCTGTAACTTCCACACCAATTTCTGTATGAATTTCTGACAAAAGATTTGCGTTAGTTACATCTAAATTTTTACTTTCTTCTATATTTGTATCTTGCTTATGAACTGAATTATCTAAAGGAACATGATTGTTTGTTGTCTTAATGGGAGTAGATATAGGACTATCATCATCTGAAAAATCTGGCATTGGCGACATTGGGCGAGATAACCTGTAAATACAAATGGTTTATTTGTATATACAAATATCATACATACTTAACAGATGCTGATTGGTCTAAACCTTGCTCTATCATTAGAGGGTGTAATGATAGAAGAGTTAAAATGGTAGAACAAAGGGGTTGAACAGGCGATCGATAAAAAATGACTCTTTTTTCAAGAAGTAATAATTTAAATAACAATAATGCTTTGTGCCTCCATTGTAAAATGAAATCTCTTGCTGACAGTCCTAAAAACAAGACAAGGTCAATGTACACACAGACTTCACACAATAAATTCTATATTAGGATCACAAAACTTCATTTATAAAAAATATACTGTAAGTCAAAAGCACAAGAACTCTCGAAAACACAATTCCTCTTTTACATTAAATTTTTTTTTTGTAATTATGGTTACTATAGTTTAATTCCATTATTATTATTCGTTCTTTATTTTAAATAATCACACAACTGTTACTATGTTAAATATAAAATGAAATGACGACAAGAAAATTGTACTTAGTTTCTGCTTACACTATCAACGAGAAACCTACACTGTAGGCCAAATTAAAGTTCCACTCTTTTATTGCTAATAATTTTTTACCTGTTACACCTTTTTCATTAGTTTTTGGTGGCAGGATATCCAGTTTTGAACAAAAAGTTTTAGACAGGACCGGACTTATGTGACTTTTTCTAAAATGCTGCATTTAACGTCGTTGCAAAAGAAATCTGTTTAACTCAAATTGGAACTGATACGTTTTTTCGATAGCTAAACTACCGGAAATACACATGTTAAAAGTGAAACTGTGAAAAAAATTAGGAACTGAGAAATTTTTTTTCCTGTGGGGCAAATTCAAGTTTCAATCTTTTTATATCTTTGTAATTATTTTTTTCTATAGCAATTGTTAAAGTGTGCTTTGAACAACCCAAATCTATAGATCAAGTTTCAATGTAATCGCAAGGGTAGATAAAGTTGAACTTTAACAGCAAGGGTAGATAAAGTATTTTAATTTTTTTAATTTTTATTTATATAAATATACAACTTATTTTTCATTTTTATTTGCATTAATAATAACTTCAATATTGCAATTTACATTTCCAGAAATATCAAATTTTGGAACAGAAATAGTTTCATGTGAAAAACGTACAGACGACGTAGAGTTACATGAACTTTTTATTCCACAGAGTATTTTCTTTGATACATCAATTTTTTTTGCTACTGAGTCTTCTATATAAGTTTCCGCGACGGATGATGACTTCCGTCACCCTATATGCTTTACTGCTATCAGGTCATCACCAGAATTTGCCAGCATTGTGGCTGCAGAGCGGCGAAAACAATGGCCAGTATACATTTATGAATTCGGTAGTTTAAAAAAATCGTCAATTTTCTTAGGAATATTATACAATGTATTTATCCGTACAGGTTGAACTGTACACTGTCTCTGTTGAATAACTGAGACAATTATAACAGATTTTCGATCATCAACATTAGAACTTTTTAGCTCTGGACCGATACTAACCCAGTACCGCAACAACCAGTAATTTAAAAGCTAAATTATGAAGTCACCATTTCTAAACGTTTTACCCTCACAAACAGCTAGTCGTCATCTGAAGCTTATTTTAAAAATTTCATACCATCATCCGATTCAAAGACTTTGGACCTTCGTCGCTCATGAATTAACATTTTTCACTCATCGATAAAATTGTATTGTATAACAAATACCTATTATTTATTAACCGATTTCATCCATTTTGGGTGCCGTGATAAAACGGACATTTTTATACCAAAATTCAGTTTTGGGTGAACAGAAAATAGTGGCCTTTTTTAAATGTGCCGATTTAGTATTAATGAAGTAGTAATGCTATTCTGGTTTTATAAACTTGTGAAGATAAGATTTCAATCAAATAATTAACCCATACATGCCCAACAGATAACAAAATCAGATATCAATTTATTTTCTCAAAATTTTACTAGAATTTGACCTCAAAAACACCAAAAAAATAAGGGAAAAATTCTGCAACTTGCAGATTTGAAAAAAAAACACCGTCCTTTGAAAAGGACAGTGGGCATATGTAACACAAATTAGTCGAATTATTTTTAATTAATAGAAACAATTAGTACTTAGTTCTTATTCATAAAATGATACAGGGCTTGAGAAAAAATCAACAGAAACATTTTATCCACGATGGGGAATGAAGCACTGAATGTGAAGTGCAACCTTACTTTTAATGCATTTTGTAGTCACTGTTTTTATGGCATATTCTGCACCTAGTCTGCTTTCTTGTGTTGTAATAAAATGTTCCTTCTCATCGATTCGATATTTTCGAACTGAGATGGCCAGCCAAATCTTTTGCTTAGATTTCCAGCTCTATGACTTGCATTGGCTTGAATAAGCAAAAGAGGTACTTACTTGTCTTCTGAACAAAAGGTGGTCTTGTCTACCTCCTTGATTTTTATTTAACTGCCACGCATTTTGTTCAGCAGCATCCAAAACGTGTGCTATATTGGGAAAATATCATTTTTTCCCCGGTACTCCTACTTTATACAGACCAATATTTTGATCACTTTTGTCTACGCCCTCCCCCCCATTGACTTATTATATTTTGGATGCTGGAAGGTTGCATTACAGATATTCTTTTTTTTTCTTTTTGAGAATATCTAGTTACTTGTTGTAAAGGTTCTATACCAAAAAAATTAGATGCCTTATGACTGAAGTTTTTGCCAGACCATTACACCACTTGTCTTCTGTTATTTTGGATTCATATGAACCCCGGTTATTTTTCATTTCAGCACCTGGGGGTAATGGGCAGTTTTTTATTCTATTTTTCCGAATCGTACCTGCGGCTATAATCTTTCGTTTTGTGAGCTCATCCAATAAGGGAAAAGTTGTAAAAAAAATTGTCGAAAAACACAATATAGTCGAGAAAATATGTCAACATATTGAAGTACTATACAGATGGACTCAAACCCAGTGACTTATATCACTGTGTTGTTTCTGATTTGGCACCTTGGTAAGGTTCATACCAAACAATATACCCTATTGAACTAGTACCAACTCTTGTTGTATTGTTCAAATTACCATTTGTAAGTTTTAATTGGATGACTTACAGATGCCTCCTGGGCAAGTTGTGACAATGGTAAATTATTTATATTTACTTCGCCCTCATTGCTAGAATCAGTGTCCCAAACTCCATTTTCAGGTGAAAATAAATTTATTTGAACACTATCGCCCCCAGGAAAATAACCGTCTTCCACAGCACGTAACAACTCATCAGTGTCCCAAACTCCATTTTCAGGTGAAAATAAATTTATTTGAACACTATCGCCCCCAGGAAAATAACCGTCTTCCACAGCACGTAACAACTCATGTAGAATGAGCCCAATGCAATGAAGAAAAAATGTGTTACATTTGCCCCCTGTCCTTTTGAAAGTATACTCATATTTATGTATCACTAATGCGCGTTCAAAATAATATAACCTCAACTTTTGACAGCGCGCCGTTAAAATTATATATTTCGAATACGTATATCTTAAAATTTATAAATAATTACAGCATACTTAATCATACTTACCTTGCCTTAGATTGCAAACATCAGCCATTATAATTTTTTTATACACATGGACTAAGATGTAAGAAGCTAACTAACAGGCGAAAACAGCGAAACGTGACCGGGCAGTGATATTTGTGATAAGATACTTATAGCGCCATCTTTAGAAAATTGCTACAATTTGCGCTGAAAGCCTTTAAAATGAAGACTGTAGTGTTCTTTAAAAAAAAAACAGTGGGCATATCTGGGTTAAGGGAGTTCTTCAATGATGGTGCTAGAAAATTAGTACGTATGTTTCGAAATGAAACAAGGACGTGGACCTAAAAGAACAGCAAGAACAGAAGGAAATATTGATAGAGTAAGGCGTATTATTGAAAATCTAGGACAAGGTCTGACAACTCGTTCAAGAAGAGTAAGTGAACTAACACGGATCAAAAGAACGCCAATACGAACAATCTAAAAAAAAGATTTCGGTGTTTTCTCTAAGACAACCTAAAAATACATAGAACAATAGGGGTAATTTAATACTTCAGAAAAGAATAGAAATATTCCCTTGGAAAGCCTTTTGATTCCTCGCCAACATTTCGACTCTTCTATTATGGTCTCCATTGCCGTATCAGCTGTAGGAAAGACATCAATTCTTTTTGTGGACAACCATATACACTCTGAGGTTTATCAAAGGGATATCCTATCGAATATGTTGCCAGCTATTGAGCAAGTCTGTGTTTTCTACACCTTCCAGAAGGATGGGGCGCCTACTCATACATCACGGGAAACAGTAAGGTTTCTGTAAGAACAATGTCTCGATTTTTTGAACCCAATAATTGGCCTCCAAACAGTCCAGGTCTCAATCCGGTCAACTATTGTGTATGGGGACTGTTTGAAAACATGGCATATTACAACCACATCTTTGAAACAATTCATCAACTAAAAGATCGAATTGAGGAATGTTGGATATAATTTTCACAAGACGTAATTACAAGTGAAATTGGACAATTTCGCCGAAGGCTACAAGCAGACATATTCACACACAATTTTTGCAGTATTCTTTCTTTCCAATGTTAGTTGTATTAATTATTCCTAGCTGCTTCTAATTACTTTCTTTCATTGTTTTTTAAAAATCAAAGAATTTTTAAACGTTGTTGCAATTGTTTTATTTTCGCTTTAGCATGTGTATTTCTCGTAGTTTAGTTATCGAAAAAACGTATCAGCTCAAATTTGAGTAAAACAGATTTCTTTTGCAACCACGTTAAATGCAGCATTTAAGAAAAAGTCACGTAAATCCGGTCATGTCTAACACTTTTTCAATATATATATATATATATATATATATATATATAATATATATATATATATATATATACAGAGCGTGGCAAAAGTTTTTCGTAGTCAAGTTTTCTATCACGTAGAAAGATTTCTGAGTATATAGGGTGTTTCGTTCAGCCCAGGCGCAACCAAACTTTTATTTTAAATGGAACACCCTGTATATTATTGCATATTCTTATTCTTCGTTTCATTTTAGATCAACTTTATGTATAACATGTAAGGTCTAAACTGGACTGTTTCCGAGTAATTCGATTTTGTTTTTAAATTGCAGTTTGTTGCAGTCTTTAATAAATCGAATATCTCAGGAAATGTATAACTTAGAGAGGTGTGGTTTGAACTATCAGATTAAGCATGAATTGGCCAAACTTTTTCATCTGTGGAAAATGGTACCGGAGGCAGGGGATACCGAATAGAGGGCGCCGAATTTTAAAATTTTCACACATACGTAACTCCGTATTTTTAAATAGAACCCAAACATTTTTTATAAATTTTTCAATTCGTTTTTAAATTGTCTATCAAACATCCATTACATTCCCTATACCTAACTTTAACCGTTTTATTGTTAATTTAAGTTTTAATATTATTTTAACAATTTTTGCTGAGTACGACGCGTTAGGCGTTTAAAAAAATGAAAAACAAATGGAAAATATTTATTCTCTGAAAAAATTTCAAAACTAGGATTAAGGTTTTAAAAAAATATATACAAAATTATCCTAATGAAACGCTCAAAGTAGCCTTCGTTTTGTAAACATAGGCGAATTCGCTCGCGAAAAGAAATTTGTACACGCGCTAACATTTCTGGCGTAATCTGCTTGAAAGCCTGTGTTATGCGCAGTTTCACGTTGTCAGAAGTAGTTGGTGGTTCCTGATAGACCAGATTTTTCACATAACCCAATAGAAAAAAATTTAAGGGATTTAAATCTCGGGATCTTGGCGGCCAAGCAATCGATCTCCCTCTTCCTATCCATCGTTCATGGAATCGTTCATCTAATAATTGTCTCGCAATAATACTGAAGTGTGTAGGTGCACCAGTTGCAGCCACATGTTTTGTCTTATTATTAAAGGTACATCTTCTAACAATGCATTTAACGTGGTATTCAAGAAATTGTGAAAAATTTGACCAGTAAGAGTGCCATTAAAGAAATGTGGGCCAATGATCTGAGTACCAATTATTCCACCTCTAACATTAATAGACCACTTATTTTGTCTATGATATTCCATAACAATGTGCGGTTTTGCATCGGAATAATGATGATAATTATGTCCATTAACTAACCCATTATTATTAAACGTAGATTCATCTGTCCATAAAACGAAATTATAAAATTGGGGTTCCGTTCGTCCTGCCCACTACGGAAGAGGTGTGAGAGATTGGCTAAACGAACATTATCCCCAACGTTGGATTGGAAGAGGTGGTACAGTGGCGTGGCCTCCAAGATCTCCAGATCTCGCCCTCTTTCTGGATGAATTCTTCTTGGGAAAGCAGCTGCATACAGTCTAGCAGCCTCACTCGCATTCCCTTGAGCAACACCATAATGATAATGAATATCGGCATATTCTTCATTTGAAAACATGACTCAGGAAGGAAAACACGAACACGAACAAGAACAATAATAATAACAAGAACGATTAAAAAACTAAATTACAATATCACTACAACAGAAAGAACTCGTATTGAAATCAGCAAAACTGTAATAGCACACAAATTTTGACAACTAACTTACTAATGTCAAGTCGTTACGGTGATGAAAAGGTATCAGTAAAGGAGACGTATTTCTTGCCGTAAATGTACAGATTGATTGAAAAGTGAGGGACAAATCGTCAATTCTCATCTACTCTACCATATTTTTGAAGGTAATTTTATGCTCTAAAAGTTTTTCCTGAGGTGTATTCCTGTAACAATTCAGTAATTAGTACGTCAACCATAAGTTTTTTTCATATCGTTGTGAAGCTTATGAAAAATGGAAGTTTTTCCTTTATCGGCCATGTATCAAATCCATCTCTATTGGAAAAATATTCCTCTTGGAAATTTGTCTTGGGATTTGAAAAAAAATCATTTCTGAATTCATTATTTCATTAAAAATGTAGAATGATGAGTTTGTCTCGAATGAATTCAATATTCTTTAAGGCAATTTCATCTTCTACAAATTTCTCCTAATGTGTTTTCTAGTAACTCTTCTAGTTTGGAAGATACAGCGTGATTTAAAAAATAAGTCCACGAAATAGAAAAAATTAAAAGAAAGTTAACATCTTGGAAACCATCAACAATAGACACACCCTGTATTAACAATTTTTTGTTCCTTTTGGCCAGAGGAATCAGCTGTTTTCGTTTTGGCCATCGAGTTTAGGTCACCCTGCATATATATATATATATATATATATATATATATATATATATATATATATATATATATATATATATATATAGGAGTTGCTATATTGACCGACAACGCTTTACCCCAGTGAGCACTCATTAAATGATAAATTTTGATATAAGTACATGAATCCTTAAAAGACTTAGGTGCTGTGATAACAAGGGTGCCGAAATTTTTAAATCAAAATTAAAAATTTGCTATAAATCAAAAACGGCTTTAAATATTTTTTTTTAATTTGGTGATCAATGTGTTTGCTCTTTAGGAAAGTAATATTTTAACATAAACCTACCTTTGAAAAATTTAACCAGTAGCACACTATCGGGGTTAGTGGAAACTGTGATCCCCCTATTTTTGACGCCACTGGAGAAAATATTTTAGTTAAGAAAATAATAACCTTTTATGAAGCTAAAACGAAGATGCGTATTTTCTTCATCCCAAACGTGACTGTTTCTGGAATTAAAACTTCTTTTCCTAGTAAATTTGGCCTCGTCGGTATACAAGACCTATTTTGGGAAATTTCGATTTTCACGACACTTTTGTTGATACCAGTTGAAAATTCCATACGTACCGGGGTTCTACTGCTTGAACAGTGGCGAATTTGGAAGGATGCAACTTATGTTCTTTTAAAACTTTTCATACAGTAGAATTGACCACTCTTAATGTACGACCAAGAGTTCGAGTACTTAAAGATACCTTTTCAGAAATATTATTTAATATTGCTTCTTCCAGACGCACAGTCCGTGTTGCTTTCCCGAATTATTTCTTTAATTAACAAGTTTCCCGTTTCTATCAGTCTTCTTTCAATACTTGCAAATGTGCAAATGGCGTAATTCGACGATTGCGAAATCTTTGTTGGTATAAACGAGCCGCCATTCTACCATTTTTTCGAACATCCCCGATTAACACATCGGTCAATTCTTCAAATGAAAAATTTATTTTGCAATAACAAAATTAATTTAAAAACTAGTTTAAAATTGTATTGTTTAATCTACCAAGATCGTGTCAAATACACGCACTATTAAAAATTTGACACGTACCTACTAAATTATAATTTAGAAATATTGAGTAGTTACAATTTATACAAGTACATGCAGACTTTTTTAGAAGTAAATCTCTCTAAAACACCGTTCATTTTAGCTTCATAAAAGGTTATTACTTTTTTAACTAAAAATGAACGGAGAATTTAAAAAAAGTATTTTCTCCAGTGGCGGCAAAAATAGGGGGATAAAAATTTCCACTAACCCCGATAGCGTGCCACTGGTTACATTTTTCAAAAGTTAGTTGATGTCAAAATATTACTTTCCTAAAGAGGACATTGATCACCAAATTTGAAAAAATATTTAAAGGCTTTTTTTATTTATGGCAAATTTTTAATTTTGATTTCAAAATTTCTACACCCTGTATCTTAAGGGTTCATACGCCTATATCAAAATTTATCAATTAACGAGAGCTCTCTTTTATCTGTTTGGTATGAGGTTCAATGTCAAAAAATTATAACATTTGCATGGAGAACATTTTGTACAATGGATACTTTTTAAAATTGCTTTAAAGCATTTAGTACATATATATTTATTAGTTGTAGTAAAAGTACTTAAATGGGAGTCCATGCCGATTTGTTCCTTTTATTCCTGTTAATCCATAATCGACCTTAACTTTTAGGTGCGTTAATATGTGATTTTAGGTTAAAAATATACTGATATTGTTATTTAAAGAAACTTTTAAACTTTTAAGAACAAGTTACTCTGCATTAAACTGTAATTTTCATTTTAAAAAAGTGAAGAATATAATGAATTAATATCGGAAATATCAGTTATCGATGGTGCCTGTGATTAATTTTATATAGGTACTTCTACGTCTAGTAGATTAATAATTTTGTCAATTACATTTTAAAATAAAAAATGGAAACTTATGAAGTATCGAATATGACTTGTTTTAAAACTACGTAAATTTTCCATGAAACATTCTATACCATGCGCTTTTTGTTGCAGTTCATTTAGTGGGTTATTTAGTTGATAAAAAATAGGTTCTTAGATAATAACTTTGGATATGATCTAATTTATCAATATGTTACAAGTTCATTTAGCTTATGGATAGTTATTTCGAAAAGATGAAAATACGCAAATTGTACAGGCTGTCCCAAATTCGAGGGCAAGCATGGGGATCTCGCTTATTATAAGAGATAGGATATAGGTTTAAATTCGGCACTTTTGCTAAATTCGATGCCGAGTAATAATCTGAAAAGAAATTTGAGCTAACTCGAATGGATTTGGTTTTATGCTCAAAAAACTAAAAATTTCGATTTTTGTTTTTCGCGTTTGGCTACCTTATTATTAGGAATTTTCAAAATTCGATTAAACATTATTAAGGCAACTTTTTACGCACAATACTAATACGGTATTAAAAATTTTATGCGACGTTTTGTTTATTCTGAACCATCATCAGGTTTATTTTTTCTTATCGGGGTTAAGACATATTTTTATGGCGTTGGATGGAGAATGTTATGCTGATTTTAGCAATGTATAACACTTCATGGTTTTATCGACTGCGAACTAAAATACTCTTAAATTAAAAACTAAATATTACATTATCACGATACCCATGAATCAAACAAAACTCAGGAGTTGGCTTTTGTCATGTCATTTTCTAATTGTAAAAAGGGTAATAACCGCAAGATCCTTCGTGTTAGTGCTTTAAAATTTGCAAGTTTCTTTAGAATGTTTTCAAATTCAGAAAAACGAGACATGATAAGGATATTTTATAGCTGCAATAGAAATAGTGTCAGAGCAGAACAAAGATATTTAGAGGAATATCCGGAGAGGCATTAACCAAACCAGAGATATTTTTTTAAATTAGACCAAAATTTGCGAGAATTTGGATGTTTTCAGAAACCTCGAAATGCATATGGTAGCAGACTAGACAGAGATGCCGAAGAAGAAATATTAAATCAGGTACTATTTGTTAGTATTATACTAATTATAAGAATTTCCACTCACTTCACTGCTAATTTCAGTAGACATTTTTTTTGGAGAGTTATGACTTTATGTTATCCATCTTAGGTTCAAGAAAATCCTTCAACATCTACCAGAGAAATAGAGCAAACTATTGAAGTGTCAAAAACGACAGTTTGGCGAGTGTTAAAGCAACACCGTTATAAACCATTTAAGTTACACGTTAGTCAAACTCTTCGGCCTGGGGACGATATGAGAAGGTTGGATTTTTGTAACCAACTTAATACCAAAATGCTGGAAAATCGCAACTTTCTCAATCAAATAATTTGGACGGATGAGTGCAATTTTTCCACTAATAGAATGTTTAATCGTAATAACGAGCACTACTGGTCCATTGAAAATCCACGAATTAACAGGCAAATGCGAGGACAAGGCCACCGGTTCTTTAATGTGTGGGTTGGAATCTGGAAGGATAGGCTCCTTGGGCCAATTATTTAAGAAGGTATCCTAACGTCTCAACGTTACTTCGCATCGAATATCTTAACGGGGAATTTCCTGATAAATGGATGGGAAATAGGGGACCACTTAGGTGGCCAGCAAGAAGTCCAGATTTAACCCCTTCTTCTGGGGCTATTTAAAAAATATGATTTACAAGACGCCACCGCAAAATATAGAAGAACACCAGAATAGGGTTGTTAAAGAACTTCGTCAAATTCCCAGGCGAACCATTCAAAGAAGCGTAAACAATTGTAGAAGAAGAATTCGTTACTGTATTCAAGAAGGAGGAAACTTGTTCGAACATTTATTATAATAATTTTTGTTTGTTTGTCTGTGTAATTATTTTGTTGTTATCTATCGATAAATTTGCGTTGTCGCTATTATGACCGTGTTACATAGACATACTTGTTTGAGTTGTTTGTTAATGTTTTTTTTAAATTGTTTAAATGTTTTTATATTTTTTTGGATGTTCTAACGAGTTTAACAAATTAAATAAGTAGAACTACTGTAATTATTCCTTGCTGGATCCAAGAAGGCGGAATCTTGTTCTTCGTATTTTTCTCATTATTTTAGTTCGCAGTCGATCAAACCATAAAGTGTTATATATTGCTAAAATCAGCATAACATTCTCCATCCAACGACATAAAAATATATCTTAACCCCGATAAGAAAAAATAAACCTGATGATGGTCAGAATAAACGAAACGTCACATAATATTTTTAATACCGTATTAGTATTGTGCGTAAAACGGTGCCTTAATGTTTAATCGAATTTTGAAAATTCATAATAATAAGGTAGCCAAACGCGAAAAACAAAAATCGAAATTTTTAGTTTTTTGAGCATAAAACCAAATCCATTCGAGTTAGTTCAAATTTCTTTTCAGATTATTACTCGGCATCGAATTTAGCAAAAGTGCCGAATTTAAACCTATATCCTATCTCTTATAATAAGCGAGATCCCCATGCTTGCCCTCGAATTTGGGACAGCCTGTGCATATTTGGATGCATTGAGTTATTGAAAAAAAATATATCCATGGTTTTTTATGGATTTTAAAACATTACCATAAATTATATTAATAGTCAATGCAAAATACTCTTAAACAATTTTTTTTCGACTTATAAGCAATTTAAAATTTTAAAAAGAATCACGCGACTACAAACGCGCCACGATTGGTCGGTATGTTTGTGACGTCATAATGTTAAATTAATTTCTACAGCACGGTGTCAACGGCTTCCACATGTAAATTGACTACAAGTATCCGAAATTTAGAGCAAAAAAATTATTTACAATAGCTTGTTTAGTCATGTGTGATAAAGTTTACGGTTAGGTTGACAACTAAACTTGTGCGGTACTACATCAACTCTAATTTTTGCTGTACTTCCCATTGTACTATAGTAAATATAATTCTCCATGTATTCTTTCAGCTAAAAAAACATCAAATCATGAGAATTATTTAAATGACATAACAACGGAAAACCACCATTATACACTTTTAAAATTTCAATTTTGTATAGTACATAACTTAGCGCGTAATTAAAATATAAAATACTAAATTAAACCGAAACCATTCAATAACCATGCACAAATTTATTATTTAATCTTTTTAAATTATTCATCGAAATTTTTTTAATGCTATGATTTTTAAAAGTTATGATTCTGGAGTTTAGTTAAAAAAAATTATTATCGAATTCTATTTATTCAATTTATACGTTTACATAAATAATTATTAATTACTATATTATTATAAAAGCACGATAACCTTTAAGGTTTGACATTTTTGATATATTTATCAATATATTGAAGATAATAACAAGATTTAAATGATTAAAAGTCAAAACACTGTATCAACTGTATGCAGTGTTTCTTTCAGGCAAAATTCTCCAGGGGGACAACTAAGAGGTTCGGGGGGGGGGGGAATAAATAAATGAAACAAATTAATATTTATATTAAATTTACGTTATTTTTAGTATTTTAATGGATAAGGGATGTTATCATTACACAAAGATACAAATAAATTACTAAAATGAACCAAAATTGTCAAAGGATTATTTTATTATTTACAAAAATCGTATTCTTCGCGGCTTTTTCCGGGCATACAAATGAACAACCTTTTTTAGAAACTCTTCTTTTGGAGTCTCTGGTCGCTCGATGCCAATCATCATACAATGCATCAAAGTCTCAGGTAGCATTCTGTTTCTGGCCTTCAGTATTCATCGTACTAAACGATCTTTCGACGGAGGCTGTCGTTACGGGAATGACATGAAGGATTTCACAAAGCTTTTGTAGCTCGCAGTACCCTACGTCGGTTTCTAAGATTTTTGCGATTGGATTTTCACCTGTCTCCTTGTACATTCCGCTTTCCAGCATGGACTTGATGTAAAATTTAAATGATTTAAGGTCTGCTATTACATTTTCTGCATTAAGCGTCGGAAATATGTCACAAAACTTTCTTACTTCTGTGTCTTGTAATTCTATTAATGATTGAAAAGTTTCAAATGTACTTGAAAATATCATATCAATTGATTTGTCAATGAACCTGTCTTCTATTTCATTAATTACGCTTTCACAATACATCGTCATCCCTTTAAATGTTTCAGTTACATTTTCATCAGCAACCAAGTGCACTTCAGATTTGAATTTCTCTATTTCGAGCCGAACTTTTTTGCAAAGTGCTATTGACATCTTCGCACTGCTTTGCAATATCTTGCAAGTGTAATTTTGTAGTAGTAATAAGAGGAATTACTTTGGCGAAACACAAGTCTTTCTTTTGCAAAGCATTGCTGAGGTATGAAAGTGCACTGAGAAGTTCATTCATCACGTGGCAGGTGACTATGAAACTCTCGTTTCTGATTTCCAGTAAGATGCCCCCTACCAGAGATGCAAGGTCAGCGCCTTCCTTATGGATATGTTCACAAGCCGTTAAAATTGACTTTAGGGTCCTAAAAAGTAGCATTTACTATCCTGTAATGTGATAGCCATCTCACTTCAATACATTCTGGAATCTTAAGAATGGGATCGTTAATCACTGCTTGAATTTCATGTAGAATATTCTATTTTTTAGGCGACTTGCTAAAAACCTTATATATGTCTTTTAAAACATGAAAAAACCTTTTAACCTTTTTATTCTTATTTCTGCAGGAAGCTGCTGCCAGAGCCAATATGTGTACTCTTTGTTTGCCTTTTCTGATAGCTTTCTTCTCACACCACCAACATTCCCAGCCATATTTGAAGCGCCATCAAACCCAAAAGCAATAATGTCGTCATAATGTAAATTAAGAGCAGTCAGTTCCTTGTCGATAGCATTTGCAATAGTTTCTGCCTTTCCATCGCGGATTTTGACAATTGCCAAGAACTTTTCCACAGGGACTTTATCTTCCATTACTCTGAACATCATATTTAGCTCCATTTCATTTCTTAAAGAAGTACTTTCATCAGCTAAAATGGAGAACTGCTTGTTTTTTCATGTTCTTTCAACTCATCTCTCAAAACTTCACCCATACATTCTAGTAATTCACAAGCTGTTTCCTTACTGCTATAATTAGACAGATCACTTAGAGCTTTTCTCCATGTTTGAAATTCACCATTCATGTTGCCAAGAATATTTTCAATCAAACTTCTATTTAACTCTTTTTCACTATTACTCCGTTGAATAATTTGAGCATGAATGGGTTTTTTCATGGCCTGCCTTCTGAGAGTTTTCATTTCTGCACTTATAGTATGAGCTGATGAATGCCCATGCTTCTGTAATTTGCCGTTCTTTCCTAAAGCCTTTTTGAATGATTTGAATGGAACTGTTACGAACACCCCACTTGTCTTCTGCAAAACCTTTGCCTCATTTTTCATAAAAATTTGGCATAGTCTACAAAAAGCATCTCCACTTTCTTCATCGTACACTGCCCAACTATATTTCTGTTCCCATTGTTTATTGTAGTGCCGTTCTTCTTTACCAGATGGTTTCAGACTAGACGAACTAGCACCTGTGTTTAGTACTTATGATTGTGATTCATTAGGTTGCATGTATGGTCCTGCTTCACATTCTTCTTTCTTTAGTAGGTGCCGCCGCCGGTGCGACACGAAAATAGCTGTCTATTGTTCTCTTCATTCTAGAAAACTGTTCCCCAATTATGCGTTACCGGCTAAGTTTATTTAGAGCGAGCATCGCACAATACCTATCAATTCAATTCGTCAAAACAACTACGTAAATCTTGCTGTCAGTGCGCGACTGACAACTCAGACGTTTCGTTCGAGCCTGATTGATTGCCCCGCTCCGCAACACACAGTGCCCTTCGTTAATCAACGCACGCACGTAATGAGAATGCATTCCTTTTTAACTAAATAATGAGTAATTTTAATTCATTCCTTTTAAAAAGTAATGTTCCAATCACTGCTTTAGTCCAATAACAATATTACATAACAGTATTTTATTTAGGTAACAGTATGTTATATAATTATCCACTATTTAATTGACAAACGCACGGCACAGGCATTCATAAACTAAATAAAAATACGCGGCGCGCGAGGCGACAAGTGGGCGAGTCAGCCAGTGGCAACTTACTGCTATGGTATTATTCGCGTTTGACCCTCTTTGACCTAAAGACATCCCTCTGGGGGAGGGGGGCGCTAGTGCTACTCCGGGGGGCAAGCCCCCTCCCGCAATAGTACCTGAAAGAAACACTGGCTGTATGCTACGAAGAGTAAAAATAAACATTATGACGCCACACGCGCTCTGGTTTGTTCGGGAACTTTCGGCTTGTTTCCGGTACTGCATTCAAAAATGTATTTTTGATGTAATATAACTTTTGAATTAGAGCGAAAGTTTTGTTATAAAAAGTATATAAAACGTTAAATGGTACATTTTGTTAAAATTATTTTAATTATTTACACGTTAGAAACTTGATAGGCGACAGCATTGTTATCGTGAGTTTATCTAGTAACTATTTGACCGTTATTTTGTTAAATATGAGGAAATTAAGCGAACGTGAAAGAATTGAAATCCTGTGCACGCTTGGTTTCAGAGATACGTCGCGCACTCAATCAGAAGTGATTGCGCTGCTTAATGCAACTCACCTTGATCGACCGTCCGTCCATTAGCGAAAGCATGATAACGAAATTTTGGGTATTTGAACATGTTCGGGATATGAGAAAATCTGGTCAGAAGTCGATAAGTGAAGATCAGTTGAACATTGTTGAGTAGTGAAAGATAATTCTAATACCACCATTACGGACACGGCTAATAATGTTAGTGTGGCGTGATCTACTGTGCATAAAGTGTTGAAAAGAGAGAAGTTCTATCTCTACAACATATGATTACTTCACGAGCTGTCAGGAGATGATTTTGATCGGCGAAATGAATTTTGTGAACAAATGCAACAATTATGTTATGAACGCCAATTTTGTAAAAAGAATAATTTTTCCGACGAAGCAACACTTGCTTTAAACGGCCACGTGAACAGACAAAATTGTCGTTATTGGGCAACCGAAAAGCCTCATTGGTTCACGGAATATCACACCCAAAACTCTCAAAAATTGAACGTTTGGTGCGGCATAGTTGACGCAAGAGTTATAGCTCTTTACTTCTCTGACAATACTTCCACTAGAGCGAGATATTTCGACTTTCTTCAAAATGACCTCATCCCCGCTCTAATAACCTTTGTATCCGGATTTAGAAGAGCCCGATACGTACCACCGTGCCATCTTTTTTCAACAAGATGGAGCGCCGCCACACTGCGCTTCGCCTGTTCGCGCTTATTTGGATGAAGTTTTCCAAATCGTTGGATAGGTAGAAAATGGACAATTGAGTAGCCTTCCAGATCGCCATATTTAAATCCTCTAGATTACTTCTTGTGGGGATACTTACAGAGTAAAGTATACACCACACGACGGCCCAATGTAGATGATTTAAAAGCACGAATTCGTCAGGAAATTAGAAACATTACCGCAAAGGTCATCAACAACGTTCAAACATCATTTGTTAATCGCATTGGCTATTGTCAGATTGTTAACGGTGCTCAAGACGAACATTTAATTTAAATTAGTGGAATCACTTTGCCACTAAATTAGATCTAACCTGAAAAAATTGTGTTGTGTTTCAAAATATATATTATTAAAAAAACTATTTGAATGTTTCCTATTAGAAATAATACATGGTATCCATTTAGGTACGACTTTTTCTTGAAAATGACCACATTTTCTGAACTACCCTGTATAACATAATCAAACCTTATATTGAAAGAATGGCCGAAGTGAGCTGAATCCAAATTTGAAATAACATTAACAAAAATCTGTTTGGTTTACCATGTATAAATGAAACACCCTGTATAACCTAAAATAATTTTGAAATATACGCCTCATTTCTTTCTACTATACTTCAAAATTTTGTTCTCCTATTCCATCAAACAAGGGAGATATCGCCCGCGCACGCAAGTTTGGGACACCCTGTATAAACATCATCCATATGTAGAACGTTTCAAGACTAAAATATGCTGATATGCGCGTCGGATAAGTTCGGAATTTGACGATCATGTGAAATAAATTCTAATTAAAAACATCAGCTGTATCAAACGCCGTATGAAAAGTACAAACGTTTTTCAGTTGGATAGTGCATTGTCATTTGGAATAAAATTGGTTTCTGCGCAACCATCCTTTTTTCTTGAAACGATCTCTATCTTGTCGTACGTAAAAAGATGTACCCTTTCTAATTCTGCAATAAAAAGTGAGGGTTAACATTTAAAAAAAATTTCGATGGCGTCATATCTTTTTCTTGACATACACTGCATGTTTCACTTTTACTTAAAAAAATTACAAATTGAAACTAAAAATCGACGAGTCCGAGCGTTTCCTTCCTAAACTCTCATTCAAATTTTAATTGAACACTGTATATTGTTTCTACAACTTTTCGTTTTATTAATTGAAAAAAACATAGTCCATTACGTAAACTGACAAAATTTTTGCAATAAATTTCAATAGTTCGAAATATAAAAACATATCAGTACCTCCTGTAACTCACAGATACTACCTCGTTAGAACTCTAAGCTTAACATTACTTTAGAACAATAACTTCTGTTAATAAAATAACGTTTCATATCATCATTAACCATAAATAAAGTGGGGTTAATATGTTTAATTTTAAGGTAACTAACAAAACAAATGGCGTCACTAGTTCTAATTTTTTTAGTTCCAACTGTACCTCTAACTTTTAATGTGGGAATTGAAATGAACTGTAAAATCATGTAATATATTTATACAGTAATTAATTTTTTATGGGATTGTTCAATAAAGAATTAGGCATGTGTATAAAATGTTCAAAGGTAATAACAAAAATTTACTAAATGGTAGTTCTGTATTACTCAAAAGTCATTCTATACGCAGTGTTTCCCAAAGTGTCGGTCGCGACCCCCTCGGGGGGTTGCAATGAGGCACTAGGTGGGTCGCCGGAAATTTCCAAAATAAAACAAAAACACCACTGTGTTACATAATTTATTTTTATTTTAATAATGCTGTAAATAAAAATTAACAATTAATTACCCAACGAAACATAAAACTATAAATTAATAAGACCGTAAAAATAAAAGAGAAAAATAAAGTCAAATATTATAATGTTAATGAGATCCATGCGCCTGTTTTTTTGAAATTAGTCTTTCAAATCTAAGCTGTGTAGTATTTGAGATACACACAATTATATCATTTTCAAGTACGAGACGATTTCTCACTTTCGTTTATATAAATATGATGTTACAAAAGGAACCAAACATTTTACAGCTTCATTCGTCAACTGAGGGTATTCTTGCAACCTTTTGGTCCAAAATTCGTCAGAGTTCTGAGAAAAAAATTGGAGCTTCAACATTCCTTCACTTGATATTTCAATAAGTTTTTCTTGCATGTTTATTGGTATTTCAACATGTTGAAAGGAATCGGGTAAAATCGGATTCAGTATCAATCTGCAACTGTCATTAACTGTATTGAATTTCTTCGGGGAAATAATCGCAGAGCTGTTGTTTTAAATTGAGCAAAGTAACTTTCATGCCTGCAAAAACTTGTTCAAAATTTGTAGCACTGTAACTGGATACACTTTCCATAATTTCCTGAATGCACTGGAATGACTCGAGTTGCTTTTTGCCAAGTGAAGTTGACCATAAATGTATTTTTCTTAAAAACCCCTTAATTTTATCTGTAGGTGTAATTATATTAATGTTGCGACCTTGCAAATTACTGTTCAAAATATTTAATTGTTCGAAAATATCAGCAAGGAAACCTAGTTTCAGAAGCCAAATAAGATCAGAAAATTGATTTTCACATGGGGACTTCTCATATTTCCAATACTTTAAAAGCTCTGCTCCTAAGTGAAATACTCTTTTTAAGACGTTGCCCCTTGAAAGCCACCCTACTTCGGTGTGATAAAGAAGATTTTCAAATAAAGCACACATGTCTTCGGAGATTTTTCGAAAAATACGGGTCTGCAAAGCTTTTCCTTTAATGGAATTTACAGTTTTAATGATTGTTTTCATTCCATTCCATTTCAGGAGGTAAAGCGTTTGACGCAAGAGCTTCTCAATGTAAAAAACAATGTCTCCATGTGGTATTAGGCATTATTTCTTGTAATCTGACGACAAGACCAGATTGATGGCCTGTCATAGCTTTAGTGCCATCTGTGCATATAGCAATATATTTTCCTCGGTACATATCATATTTACTTGTGTGTTGCACAAAAGTGTTGAATAAACATTTACCAGTGGTACTGGTCTCCAATGGGGAAAATGGACAAAATTAAATATCTTCTCGAATGCCATTCTTTCTATCATATCTTACAAACGTAATAAATTGGGCAGAGTTGATACACGTTAGATATAAGTACGTGCATTTATTAAGATTTTCCATAACTTGCACTTGAATATCTTCTGCCATATCACTAATTCTTCTTTGGATAGCACTATTTGACAGAGGTATTGTTTTTGACTTTGGAACCTCTTTTTCACCAAACATTACATGTACCATTTCAACAGCTGCTGACAAAATCAGATTTTCAGCAAATTGTGTGCGGGTTGCTAGTTTTGGCAATGCGATAAGTAACTTTATAATTTGCTAATAATGCTATTTCATTAGTACTGGTTGCCAATGAAAAAGTATCTTGTTGTTTGTGAAGGACGTTCAGCATTCATCCTAATAATTCTACGAGTTTGTTTTTTTTTCTGGATGTTTGCTATTTAAATGTCAAAGTAACTGTGATGGCTTCATGCTTCCGTTTGACAAGACTTTTCCACAAATAACACATTGTGGTTTATTGGAAATAAATGTAAAACCATATTTTAGATATTCATCACTGTAAAGTCTGTTTTTCTTTTTATTATTGCCACGTTCAGATGTAGATGATTCTGCACTTCTTTTTAAAAACTTATCCATAATTTGTAATTTATCGTAGAGGTTAGTCGTAAAATATTTACTCAATACCGCATTCGCCACAATACGCTGTTTGGAGCTGAGGTCTTGTTGCACATCGCCGCTTATATCAAGCAAAAATGAGGCTACGAGAACGTTCCAGAGTGCCATCTAGTAGCGAAGTAAGGAGTAGCACTTTTGCGAACATCATAGAAAAGTATTGCAATGTAGATACAAACAAAGATGTCGCGGTGTACAATGTGCAGTCGACTTTTTATTATTTATTGTAAATATTAGTCTGGCAGAAGTACTACTAGTTACTAGTGAGACAGATTGCAATTATTAAAATAATAGTTGAATTTTTTTAATGTATTTAATTTAAACTTAAACAGTAAAGTAAAATAAAATTTGTGAAATCATCAGTTACTTGTAAATTAGGCATGCTATTTTGGTTTGAGTGATGAGTAGAGGGAAATAGTGGGTCATGAATAATTTTTTTTTAACAAAATGGTGTTGCTCTTTAGATAAGTGTGGGAAACACTGCTCTATACGAGTAGAAAAAGGATAGTACACAACTCAGGTGGTAATGCTTATTACACACGAATGCACTTGTGTGTAATAGGCTACTTACCACCCTTATTATGTAATATACTATTACAAAGTATTTTTCATCAATTTATTGTAATAAATTAATATTAGTATTATTAATATTAATATTAGTCAAGTTGCTTTGGTATGTGTGAATTCTTGCGATATTGCAGGCTCACATTCCATTAATATAAGTAATTTCATTGCAATCTCATTATATTTAGAATGTACATCAGTTCTACATACATAAAGACAAAATTTGCATCGATTGGGGCTTGAATCTCGATGGCACAGATGGTTACCGTGGTACTCTAGCAAAGTAGAGGTCGTAGGTTCATATCCTACTGGAGTATTTAATTAAATTAATAAAAATGTTTAATTACATATTTTTCATGAAGTTTATTTAAATATAAATTTTATATTTTATTGTAAAACAAAATAAATTAAACTGTTTATTTTTAATTTAGGTATTTATTCTTTTTTCTGAACAAGAAAATTATCAATGGTTCTACATCCTGTTAAAAAGCAACAGTATTTTTTGTCACCTTTTGACCCATATAGTTTCAATTTTAATTAAATTTTATAAACTTTATGCACAATCATTCTTACCATACTATTTTTAGTAACATGAGACATTTGTTTGATAAAGCAGGAAATGATTATGATTACACTAATACTATCCGTAAATTATCAAGTAAGTCTATATATCATTACAAATGACTATCCAAATTGCTTACAAACTTACCTACAAATGTTTGAGCAGACAACTCATTTTGCAAAAGTACTGAATTGAGATGATGATAGGTATCTTCTAAAAGTGAAACTTTGCTAAAATCACCTTCATCAAAATAAGCATGTGTAATAAGTGCCATTTTTACTTGTATGTGACCAAATAAAGGCAATTTACTAAGTACACAAACAGATTTTTGAACAGTACCTCTTGTTATATCAGCAGTCCGATTTTTAATTTTCTAAAACATAAAATCTTAATTATTGCTCAGCCCCAAAAAGTACTTACATCAACTGGGATTTGTCTGTAACATGAAATACCATACACTGTTTTCTTATGGTCTGTTAAGCTTGGAAGGTGAAAGTAAACTGTATCTTCATCGTAATTATGTGACCCATCTGGGAGTGCAAGTGTTGGTAAATATTTCCATCCTGGTGGGCATTCATTTGGAGCGTCTGGCACCAAAGCGGGGAAAGAATATTCCACCTTATTAAGTATAAACATAATAATGAAAACTTCCTATTATTTTATGATATAAAATCTACCTGACAACCTTTCTTGTGATGAAAACCAACAACAACAACATATAAAATTGGACCGTCACATTCACTCATTTTGGGAATGTTTTTAAAAATCAATTTTTACATTACAAGCAAACACAATTAAAAAAATTGAGTAAGCTGTTGTTGCGAAGTTAGCGAATTGTCATTTTGACAAGCATGGGCACTACCAATATACTAAAAATGTTACTGATGTACATTACAGCGGATTAATATCACCAGGACCGTACTACAAAAAATTACTGCCGCGAAATTAAAATCAGAGATGTACTTAGAACATGTAATGTTATGGAAGGAGTAATGTGTTTAAATTTGCGTCCCCAAGAAGATCAAGAGAGATAGAAATATTATTGATCAAAGATTAGAGTGCGCATATCCACATTTTCACGTTTAAATATTTAACCTAAGCCTAACCTCAAAAACACTTTGTTCTTTATCTTCAAAATTAATTAGAATCCGAATGATTTTCCATTAAACTGCTGTAAGATAATCTCACATAATTAAAATAGACCATAAGCTACAATTTTCAATTAAACCTAAAAGATTTATGAAATATGTCAATATAAAATAAAAGCCAAAAGACAGTCGTTGAACGAACCGTATCATTTTATTAAATAAAGCACACAATTATACAAATAAATAAATAATAATAAAGGTTTATACATATCACTGATTACGAAATGTTATTAATTTGGTGAATTTTCTTCTTATATAACTGTCCTTTTCAGTATGTTTTTTGTCTGCATGATGAATTCTAACTTTTGGTTTATTATTAACTCGATCAATTCCATTATGTGATTAAAAAACATATCTTCGTTTGCAATGTGTGATTGAAAACCATTTCACTCAAAAACACTCTCATTCACTATTTGAAATATTTGGTTTTTAAACTGATTAATGTCAGCAATTTTTAAGTTTATTTGGGTACATCCATAATTTCAATATTTAAATACAAACACACTTCACAAAATCAAACATGAAAGATAGATTATGAAAAAACAACTTCACACGAGAAGATAGAAAATTAAGCGTGCGCATTACGACTTCGTACGACTTATATATGCATCTTCCTTTCACTATGTAAATTAATAGCATACGTTCGTCAATGTTCTTGGTGACACTTTTTTGATAGAAAATATACGATTATTCTCCTTCCATACCATTATATGTTCTAAAGAGATGTATAATCCGTTTTTTAAATTTTGCCCCTAGATTTGGGGTGTTTTATTATTACACCAAAAGTATGCTGGTATTAGACGGTTCTCACTAACCTCAAATCTGATTATATGTCAAAATTAATTTAACAGTTGCCGCATTTAATTGAAATGAATAGTAAACACGGATCACTGTGTAATAACAGAAGGAGCTTATTGAATTTTGAGTGAAGAAGTACGGTTCCGCCGTATTATAACTTACCCATGATTTTATTCTGGGGTGTCGTTTAATTGAAATAAAAGATTTTCATTAAATTTGACAAAATAATTTGATACTCCTAAAAACATTTATTTTCAACAATATTAAAAACTAAACACAAATAAATAAGGAACCACACTGCTCTGTCGTTTACTACTGTCCTTCAGGTAGTTTAAAAATATTTAATAACTGCCACTTTAATCGTGGGTTGAGATTCTTTCAAGAGATTCTGGGTCAAAAGTGTCTAAGTCCAAGTCCTTTTTCCATCTTCATTATTGCTACATCTGAATTAGGTTCATCATTTTCGGAAGAAAGTTGGGAATCTGAATCTGATTCCTCGAGAGAAATAATGAATGGTGGAATATTTTCAACAGAAATTGACACCATTAGTTTTGTTCAGTCTTCCAAAATTATTTTTTCGCAATGATTTACACAACCTGGCCACATATGGGACGTACATTTTGAAAGAGCTAGCCGCCATAAATTTGCAACCCTATCTTTTGATTTAGGTTACGAATTTATGTGCTTATTATAGGTCTTGCAATAATCCCATGTCAACTCAATTGGATTGTATTGACAATGGTATGGGGGCAAACAAAGGACTTCATGAGCATGCTTTTTTAAAATGTCGTCAATTACAAACCGTTTAATATGATGTTCTCGAAATTGTTTGATCAACTCCCACAATAGTTGTTTGTTAAATTGTCGTTAATTTTCACATTGTGGTTAATAAAAAAATCCTGCATTTGATATTTCTTGCTAGAAAAAGTTGGGGGTGTGTTCAACTGCACCGAGTGATACGGTGCGTTGTCCATTACCACCACACATTTTGATTTTGAATTAAAGATTAACCACCCAATTTTGGAAACATTCTGCAGTCATTGTCTTGTGATAGTCACGGTCATTATTTTGTGAGTCTAAGTAAGAAGCCAAACTCACAATCTGCGTGTAATATTGTAAAACGTTTACCTTCAGACTTAATTGTGGGAGGATTACTTTTCAAATCAGTATCATGCACCCAACGACGAATATTACTCCCATTTTGTTAAATCCACGTTTCATTCAAAAACACGAATATCACGTTCTCAAATTGGACGAACTTCCTGAGAAAAGTGATTTTTAATTCAACGACATGTTTTTCTTTCGCATAGTTGTTCACGTCCATTAAAAATTTTGTACTTGTGCCTCATCGATTTTATAATTTTGAATAATCTTGATCTATTACCCTTAAAATCCAAATGTTCGCGATTGTCGGCCAAAAGTTTGTCGATCGTAAAAAGTTCAGATTTTGAATTGTATTGCCAAATGAGTCGCTGTAAATCCTTGCGAAAAACATCATTTTCAAATATATAGTCACTAGTAGTTTCGGTCGACCTAATTTAGCAAAATTTATCTGTTCGTCACGCCCGTTCACAATTTTATTGATACTCTTTACATAAACATGAAAAAATATTAATTTAACATATTAAACTATTTTATATAAACTTAAATCACTTACATGAAAGATTATTCCCGTTTCAATTAAAGCTTTTGCACGAGGAACTTTATTATTTATCAAACTGTGAAAGGTTTTTTTTTGCATAAATTATCTTGTTATCTAATTTTTTAGTCATGTTGAAGTTTTTAAAGTGACAATATTAATCATTTGCAAACTTTCAAACTGCTCTGTACGTTGCTATGGAAATGGATACTTATAAAAATCCTCATTTTTAGTACTTAAAAAAAAGGCAACATATATCAATCATGTGAAAATAAATTAACCAAATTTGATGTTAGTGAAATATATTACACCAACTTTGTAAAAATAACTCCCAAATTTAGGGGGCAAATTAAAAAAAAATAGATTATATAGTGCAACGCGCATCAATAATTTGAATGTCATTAGTAAGTGAGAATAGGAGAATGAACAGTCACTTAAGCGAAATTTCGTACCTTATTTTTAATAACGAAAAAGAGTGTTTAACCACGTTTATAACCGGAAATGCAGGTGTAGACCTAACACCTCCAATGATAATTTATAAATATGGGAGTATTACAGGAAATCTCATTAAAAAAATTCCTGATGAATGGGGAGTGGGAAAATCGGAAAATGGCTAGACGGTAGGTCAAACGTTTTACGAGTTTATTACCGTGTTGTTTCCGTGGGTTGTGGAAAATAATATATCTCCACCCATAATTTTGTTTGTCGATGGTCATCGTTCCCATCTTACACCCCCTCTAAGTGATTTCTGTGTCGAGAAAAAAATTGCATTGGTGGTGTTGTATTGACATTCGGCGCATGTGTTCCAACCCACAGATGTTTCTGACTTTCGGCCTTTAAAAATGCAACGGAAGAAAAAGCGGCACAAATGAAAAAAATGGAAATGACGAAAAAAAGATTACAAGAGAAGGTTTTGTCCCAGTTCTAAATAATGCAAGCGATTGCAAACAGCGTTACCCCAGAAACTTTACAAAATGCCTTCCAAAAATGCGGATTATTTCCGTTTGCTGCCAATGCATGCATACCAATCTGAAATGATTCAAAATTTAAATGAAGATCGGCCTCAGGAAATTATAAAAGGGCTTGAGGATAATACATCACCTGAAGAATCTAATCTGAATCAGTGTGCAATGCTTCCAGATTTAAGTGACGATAAATCTCAAGAATTGACAAGACAGACACAAGAAAATAATTTGGAACAAACAGATTTTGGAAATTGTGAAAATATTTCAGAATACGGAAATTCTAATAACTGTGGGCCACCAAATGCAAATTTTTTAAATAAAACCCCAGACAATTCTTATACAGAACATGAAGCAGGTGCTAGCAACCACAATCCCAATAAGCGAGAAGTGCTTAATAAAAATGTTAACATGTTAGTGCGATCGTGAAAGATTTCACGATTCTCTCATCACTTAAATCAACGCTTTTGTGGCCTAAATCTCTAGAAAAGAATCTAAGCGTTCAAAAGAAAAAATACCCTCGATTGTTACTTCTACTCACTGCAAACATTATCATGAATCGAAAGATAGGGAGAGAAAAAACTGAAGCAAGATGAGCAATTAAATCGCAAAAGAAAAAGACAACAGTAAAATGTGTGCAGATCTAAGGGGTGGACAAAATATAAAATCAACAAACAAAACAGAAAGAACATCAATGTAAAATCAAAAACAAAGAAGGGACTATTGCCAAAGATGCTTACGTTATAGTAACGTATGAAAAGAAATTTTATCTAGGTCAAGTTACAGGCGGTTTGGAGGATAAAACAAGAGTCAATGTTATGAAAAAAAATGGTAAGGATTGGAAATGTCTTATGGTACATCTGTACTTATCACGTTGAAGGAAAATAGTTTCGTTTCCAGAATTAAAATGGTTATCATAAAGGGTTTTATGAAATATAAGTTTTTTCGCCATTGAAATGATTTTTTCTTATGGTGCTTATGTCGCAAGACTGCCGCGCGTTAGAGTAATTCTTATACTTGACCAGTTCAGTTGGGGTAAAGTCGTTAATGGTGAGTGTATGTAGAGTTTATTTGATTAATAGGCTTCTTATTCTTCTTATTCTCAACTCTAGGTATTAGATTTTTTTCTGGGAAATGTCCATTGTGCAGTCTTAGTGTGGAAGAGTTTTTTAGAGTGGCGGTTAAAAATGACGTGATTTCGCGGGACAGAGAGACTTGAGTTTTTGATATCGTTTGAGTTAGTTGGGAACGAGCTGTTCAGGGAAGTACTCGAGAATTGGTGATGTAAACCGCGCCCACAAAGTTTACCTGTTAATCACCAGGGTTATTTGAAGCTATCGTGAGGGAATCAGCTTGTTCATGTTGTGTAGATTACAGAAACAATGCATCCATCCTGGGGAGTTTGTTTTGTATTGAAATTTGTCGATTTGTTTGGACATTCTCGTTATTAATTTTGAAGAAAGATCAAGTGTTGGGGTTTCAGTGCTTATCTATTCTTTGGAGTAAAGTCGCGATTAAGCGGATTGCGCTATTGTGTTGCTTTGGTAATTTTTTGCATCGAGAAAGTACATCACAATGCACTCACAGCTTGTTCAGATAGACCAAAGGCTGCTGTAAATATGTCGCTCCAATAGATTTTGTGTATATAAAAGACAAAAAACATTATGTAAATAAATTAATGTTTGTGTAGATAAGCTCAGGTGAAGCAGTTATTAAATCACCTGGTCATGGCTTAAATAGCTTCGCTATTAAATTTGCGAATGCAAGTTAAAAGAGTCGGTTAGTTGAAATTGACGATAGAAAAGTTGCAGAGTCCTGCAGGGCCGTGTTCGTAGAAAGAAAGTGGAGTTTGTTGGTATTTTTTCGATCAATTAACGAAGGGTTAATCGAACGAGAATTGCCTTGCCACTGTCAGATGGAAAGAAAAACTTAAATTGAACATGTTGTACGAATCAAGGTAACTACTTTTGTGTGTCTATTTTAAGCGATTTTAATAAACTTGTATTCCTGTACTTGATTAAACGGATGAACAACGCTTTTTGTTGTTGTTTAGTACTGAATAGATGCCCTTCAAGCGATTGATATAATTTTACCGAAGTGTATTCAACCGTCTGTCGGAGTATTTCATATTGTGTGATACTTTTTTTATTCTTGTTATTGTACACTAATATTTACATCTCGAAAATTGGTCAAACTTATGTTTTCTACGTTATCATTATACCAATACTTAAAATTAAGGTAGAAAGCTAGATGATCTTGGGAATTCTGAATCTTGCCAGCATCATCTCCACGTTTATATTTAGTATTCAAAATTTTACGTAAGAAAGATCGCGATTTACTTCTATTCAGGAGAATGTTTATTTGTTTGTGCCTTCATAATATTTGTACAGATACTCTGATTAATTATATTGTTTCGATTATAATATATAGTATTAATGAACCTTTAGCGTATTATTTCGTTATTGCATGTAGGATTACATGAGATTTTCGCCCTTTCTTACAGTATTAACATTATTTGCAAATCATATAAATTTAGAACATAAAATATTTTGATTACGTTAGTGATGCTAATTTACTAATAATAAATTTTGTGTTACACAACCTTGCAGTGATAACGATTTCATTATTGCTGTTTGTGATTCTGATGAAAGCTTATAACGTTAACAATTTAGGAGAGGTTCCATTGTTTGATTATATATGTAGGTATAGAAGGTTATGCAATCGCCTTTTTTCACTACCGTCAAATCGACTTATTAGCTCATTTTACAACTTTTGGCCAAGTTTCACCAAGACCGGGAATGTCTGTCTGTCTGTCCGACCGTCCGTCCTTCCGTCCGTCTGTCTGTCTCTGTGTGTGTGTGTGGGGGGGGTGTATGTGTATGTGTATGCGTGTGTGTGTGTGTGTGTGTGTGTGTGAGTGTGAGTGGTGATGTGAGTGAGTGTGTGCCTGTGTGTGTGTGTGGGTGGGTATGCGTGTGTGCGTGTGTGTATGTGTGTGTGGTGTGTGTGTGTGTGTGTGTGTGTGTGTGTGTGTGTGTGTGTGTGTGTGTGTGTGTGTGTGTGTGTGTGTGGTGTGTGCGAGAGAGAGAGAGAGGTTTTTTTTTAATTCGGAATGCGAAAGAGTCTTCATTTGTTTTGCTTCACCATACTGTTTTTGTTGATATTCCCAAAGCCTCTGCAGTTAGTTCAGCTGCGGACTTATTTAGACTTCTAAAAGGTCTGTGCCTGCCATCTGGGGCCAACAATGATTTTGGAGATACGTTTTGTCTGCTTTGATGGTCATAAAATAACAAAAGGAACAAAAAGCACTTGGAGTATTTCTCAGGTTACGTTAACAAACATACGGATATAAATACGTGAAATGTTTGCGACAGGTCAAAATTACTTTGACTTATTCAAGTTTCAATTTCACTCAATATTAATTTTCGACGTGCTCAAATTTAGTAACCTTTCGTTTCATCAATTTTGTATTTATGCAATAGAGAAAGAAAAAGGCTTGGGGTGTTTCTTAGACTTTAGAAGAGTGTAAAGAATTCTAAATTGTGTAACATATAAACTGATTCTACACTGCAATATATACGCCTACCTGACGCTATTATACGGTTTGTAAACTATTGATAACGTTTAATTTCAACAAACTACGACCAGTGTTAAGCCTATTAGCTACTCTACGTGTGCTAGTTGTAGGATCTTCATCGAAAATTCTGAGAATGTTTTCCATAAGATTTTTATTTTCAGTCATTTCTCCAACATCAGTCAGTCGACGAGGGAAGTGGCAAGTCTCCCTCAACGTGCGGTGAACTCTGACAAATGTTCTGTTATTGGGAATTTGTCGCTCCGGGAAACGCCGTTCATATTCTTTAACAGATTCAAACGCATTACCGTTAGCAAAACCATAAATAAAAACCATATCAGCATACTCTTCATTGGTGAACATTGTTAAATACTTTTCTCAAAGAATGCCAATCACAAATGACAAGGACGCCATTAAAAAACGATTGGAGTCTAATGATTACGTAGAACCAACCCTATTATGCAACATACCAACTATGTGCATTTGTGTTTTTTGGGACATTTTAGACGCTTTTATTTAACTCACAATGTTTGTATGTTGTCTACGTCAAGACTTGTAATCGATTTTTCGACCACTTCTACAAGTCCAATCAACCTGAAACTCTCTAAAATTATGTATCTCCGATGAAAATACAATTTTTTAGCATTTATGGTTCATAAAAATGCTTAATTAAAGCATAATTAACATACATTTCAGTTCTTAATGTTTTAAATAGTAGTTTCAATGCCAAACTGGTAGAGCACGTTTGGTGCAATGGTTAAATGATCGCGTGCCACGCAGGCTGTGCGGGTTCGATTCCCGGCCTACGTAACTTTTTTTTAACCATCAGCAAACTTCAGTTTGACATTGATTGCTGACCGTACAAATTACTCCATTTTATAAATTAAACTGACTATTTTAAACAAATTATGAATAAATTAAATCACAGATCTTGGATTTAAAAAAATAGATGTAGCATGATTGATAAATCGATTTAAATATTTGACAAGACTAAAAATTAGAAAATAATACTGTAAAAACGGAAATTTTTTTAAAAAGCACGCTTTTATTTACGCGTAGAGAGTGCACTAAAAAGGAGAAAATAATTGTTATCTTTGCATCTCCTCAAATATCTTCTTCTCGTAATAGGACATCCTGTATCTAGAAGTGATCTTAGAGGAACCCTGTACGTATTTTTAGGTGGCAACATTGTTCGTCCTTTCAAGGTCGTTAAATTTAGTGGTTATGAAATTGACATTGTCTATAAACAAAACATTGCCATTTAAATATTGATTTTTCTTAGAGTTTTCAATTGAACTTTTAAAATAAAGGTATGTACATTTCAAAAGAATTGGTTCATCTATAACAATTTCAAAACTAGAATCTTAGTAATGTGTAGATTAATTGATAGAAAAAAAGATAACTATTATCCATGAAATCTTACAATAAACAAACCTCACAGTAAAAATTGAGAGAATAGATCTTCCAGTTTTGTTATACTTTATATACCATTTGTATGATACTTTGTTGAAGTTGAGTGTCGATTAAAAATTTTATTCAATACAGGATGTATGTTTTCTTCCATTTGATAAATTAAAGTGACAAAGCTAAAATACTTTTCATTTTTATCATCTTTTGAAATAACTTTCTTAAAAAATGAAAATTCCAAACGTTTTTCCCCGAAGGTTTCAAAAGCTACAGAAGATAATCAATTTATATAAAAGTCACATAAAAGGTTTTTTCTATAAACTGAACTTCCTAATACTTACTCTGCATGGTCAGTCTTATTTTGGATAGTGTGTAAAAATTTAAAAAAATAAAATCAAAGAGCTTATAGAACTTGCTTGTCAAAAAAACGAATTTAGATTATACTAAAAAAAAATTGGATAACCAAATAAAATTTATTGTTACAGAAATGACTACAAAACAGAGACATTTTAATAATCCGTACAGTGATTATACACCTGAAGCTGCAGAAAGTGTTATTTCAGTGAACACAGTAAGAATTTATATCCTTTATCAACTAAATGTACTTTTGTTTTTGTTGTAGTTGCATACAGATTCAAAGGTTGCATGTGCGGTTGTACCAAAATGGCAACGAGCTTTGGAACAATTTGACCATTTAGACTACTCTGATTATTCTGTATACACAGGAACAGCAGGAATAGCTCTGTTGAAACTGTTAAAAGATCCATATGATTCAAACAACTTAAATGTATTTATAATATATTTATGCTAAATCTGAGAGTTACATTGTAGGAAATAAAACATTTACTTTCTTTACGTAAGCTGAAATCCAAAAAATTTACATTTTTATGTGGAGATGCTGGGCCATTGGCTATTTCCGCTGTGGTTTCTTATAGGCTCAGGGAAATGAATCACTTGGCTAAAGCTATAGAAAAGTAATTTAGTATAGCAAGCCCATCCAAACCATAGAAAAATCTGTGCAGATTTTGATGCTTACTCCGACTCGACTAGTATGCTGTCGTGTTCTCATTCTGAGAGTAAAATTTTCTATAAGTCTAAATGAGACAAGCCTGTTTAAATTTCATTAGTGATTTGTAACTAAGCACAAGATCCTGTATGAATTAGGTTCAGCTGCCAATAATATAAATAAGAAGAATGAGATTCGCAAGTGTACGTACCAATTATGATTATTAATGAAACAAACAACTCATATTAACATATGTTTAAAATCATTTTTTTTTAATTATGTTAAGTTTTAACTTATGGATGATGTTCTTTTCCTGGACTGTACATTTTGCTACACCTCAGATAATGTGTGCACATAAGATTTTTCTACGGTTTGACTAATTGTATAGTGTTACATAAGTTGGCCATATTTTTATAATTTATATTTTTTCTTTTAGATTATTATCAATGTCCGAAACTGCTATAAACTATAGATCTGATCTTGCTAATGAATATATGTATGGACGTGCAGGTTATCTGTTTGCTTTATTATATGTGAATAAATATGTTGATCCTCCACCTTTTGAACCAGAACTTATTACGCAAGTAAGTTTATAGTATGTAGATCCATGAATTTTGTTAATATGTGCTTGAAATGGGGTTGTAAATTATATTTAAAATGAAAAATGCAAAACCTCTCTCAATGAGTACATAAAATTATCTGTGCAGTCATATAAAATTTTTTAAATACATTATAGAATTCTTGATGATGGAATAAAAATTTCTGAAAGCTCGATTAGTATCAAAGAGTTTTGAATAATTGGTCCTAACAAAAGATTGACTGCAACCTCATGTTTTTTACAAAAAACAATATATATATATATATATATATATATATATATATATATATATATATATATATATATATATATATATATATATAAAATTTGGAATGCAGTTATAGTTTAGTTGTGTGCATATTTTAAAATTATTCATGCGAATACAGGTTGTTTATTTAAAGAGGACCAAATTATTATAAAAAAATTTAAATGGAACACCCTGTATATTATTACTTTTTTGAATTCTACACATTATTCCTAACAAATTCGCAATATATTTCCGTATCCCTAAATATAGCTGTTTTTGAGTTATTTCGATTTTTCTAAAAAAAAATTAAATTACGGAGTTTGCTTATAATTGACTTGCCAATCAACCATTATTCGAACTAGTAAAAGTGTACTTTTTCAAATAAAACACCCTGTATATTATTACATTTTTGGTTTCTACATATTAACCCTTATCAGTTCGCCATACAACTCCCTATCCCTAAATATAGCCGTTTCCGAATTATTTTCAATTTTTCAAAATGTATAAGATTATTGAGACATTTTTAAATCAATGGCCTCGTATAGATAAAAAAGAACATCATAAAACAATTGTATTATACATTAAAAAACGCAACAGAAACTAATATATTATGATAGAAGACTAATTACAATTTTTGTACTGGAGGCATTGCATGTTAACAAGAATTTGACAAATATTTACTTCAATTTCAAGTAAAATTCTAAAATCAATTGTGCTTCTTATAAAAATTGAATGTTTGACGTAAATAAATAAAACTGTAGTTAACCATTTACGAGTGTTATTGTGAGGAATCAAGATTTTTATAAAATGAATTTTACACAAAATGAGTTAGTTGATATGATATTCGTGCTGGGTGCTGCAGAAAGAAACTGTTTATTGGCCAGCAGAATTTATGCTGATAGATATGCAAACGCAAGATCGTTTCAGAAAGTTATGAGTAGATTTATTGCAACTTCATGTGCCAATTACTCCAAACATAAACGTGTTAAACCTTCTACAAATGAAGATAGTGGATTGAGGGCTCATCTCGCCATCGATGAGGATCATCACAGAAGCCAAAAGGACATAAGTGAAATAGTTGGTATAAGTGAGAGATCAGTAAGCCGTCTTTTAAAGAAGAATCGCTTACATCCCTATCATATTCAGTTACACCAAGAATTGAGCGATGCAGACTTTGATCATCGAGTAAGATTTTGTAACTGGGCCAGAGAAAAAATTACTCAAAACCCAAATATTTTTATAATATTTTATGGACAGACGAATCAACATTTCATAAGAATGGATGTGTTAATACACATAATTTTCATTATTATTCCTCAGAAAATTCACATTTATTAAGACAAGTTGATAATCAACATAGGTGGTCTTTAAGTATCTGGGGTGCTATCATTTGGGGATTATGTCATCAGTCCATTCTTTTTTGATGGACACTTGAATGGTGAGAAGTACCTTAACTTTTTGCGTAACGATTTACCGGGCTTATTAGAAAATATTACTCTTGATATTAGAGCCACAATGTGGTATCAACATGATGGCGCTCCTGCTCACTACTCTGCAGATGTAAGAGATTATCTCAATAGTGTCTTTCCAAATAAATGGATTGGGCGAAATGGACCTGTGAGGTGGCCAGCTAGGTCCCCTGATCTGACAAGAATAGATTTCTTTTTATGGGGATACATAAAAAGTATTGTCTATGGGGAACCACCAACCACTGCCGAAGATATGCGTAATCGTATAACACAGGCTTTTCATAGCATTACTCCTGAGTTGTTGCGTAGAGTTGAACAATCTTTTAAAGATCGACTTCAGGTCTACATCCGAGAAAACGGACAACATTTTGAACAATTATTATAAATCATTATCGCGTTAAATTTTTTTTTTTAATTTTATTAGTTTTGTATTTTTAGAAATAATTTTAATAATTATAGTGCATTGGTTTCTGTTGCGTTGTTTAATTTGCAATACAATTGTTTTCCACTGTTTTTTTTCTATTTATACGAGGCCATGGATTTTAAAAAAATGTTCCAATAATCTTATACATTTTGAAAAATCGAAAATAATTCGGAAACGGCTATATTTAGGGACAGGGAATTGTATATCGAATTGAAAAGGGTTAATATGTAGAAACCAAAAACGAAATAATATACAGGCTGTTCTATTTGAAAAAGTAAACTTTTACTAGTTGGAATAATGTGTAATTGGCAAGTCAATTGTAAACGCCCTGTATGCAATTATGACATTTTCTTTGCATTATAAGAAAGCTCTATCTGTGTACTTGTTCTGATATAAATTAGATAACTTTTGTTTTTCAACGGTTAAGGAGGTACATTTTCAAAGCTATCTCTGTAATTTCAATTTTTTTTTATAAAAATCGACATAACTCAAAAACAGCTATATTTAGGGATAGGGAAATATATTGCGAATTTGTTAGGAACAATGTGTAGAATTCAAAAAAGTAATAATATACAGGGTGTTCCATTAAAATTTTTTTTTTATTATAGTTTGGTCATCTTTAAATAAACAACCTGTATACACGTCAATAATTTTAAAATATAAAACTAACACCACAAGATCCTATAATACCAAGATTTTATGGATTGCCAAAAATACATAAATCAAATGCCCCACTTCGACCAACTCTGAGCTCCATAAATTCAACCACCTACGCACGAGACCGTTTGATGTTCTCACGAAGTCTGACTGTAAGGGCTTGTTGATGTCTAGAATAAAATAAGTTGACCCAGTCGGGACCTGGTAAATTGCTGTTGAATTTAGCGACTTTAATTCCCTTTCTATCAAGATAGCCCTTGACTATATAGCGGATATCAATTTTTTCTAAAGGATAGCCCCATTCTCCCATAATTGTAATTAATTCAACAAGCCTGATCTCCTCATTAGCACTAAAAATAGTTTATCCTCCTTGTTTCTTCACATCCTTGCTAGCATGTCTTTGCAACGTTGATTTTGGTATGTTAAATATTTCGTTTGCTTCTCTAAGGCTTATTTAACGTCTTCTAAACTGTCTCAAGGCCGTTTGAAATAAATTTGGGTCATAATTTTGGTAAACCCTGGCTACCAGGTCGTTTTTTATATTTTCTGGCCATTGTCCCGATTCACTTCTAGAAGTAACAAAAATTATAAAAAAATTAATTAAAAACAAACTAAATGAAATAAACACATCAACAAACACATAACATGTGAAGATTATTCCAAGGTATAACATATTAAAAAACCGAACCTAACCTGTTAGTATAAATGCCTTTTCCTAAGGAAGTTTTCAAGCACATGCAAAACGTAAACAAACGATCCACAATTCTTCCACACCTGTACGCCACCACCACTACAACAATACTGCACGTTGAACATGATCTCGAACACGCGTATGCCTCCCGCGCCGATTACATTTATTATTCATCCTAAAAACATCGCCTCTTGCGAAATCGACGCGAGTTATCGATTCAACAACTTTTTGTCCCGATTCACCCCGCTGTCCCGATTCACCCCGATTGACGCTACTTTTCATTAAAAAACAATTGAAATTATTTTTTTTTCAAAATCTGCAATGGCCAAGAGTTCGTGATCATTACCTCAAGCCGTATGGGCATTTCCCCGGAACGTACTATATAACATATTTTTGATAGCATTCGAGCAATGGGTGGAAGGTTTCATTTTACACACATTGCCAAACTTTGAAGCTGTCAATCGTTTTAGGAGTTCTTCTTCTTTCCATAAACGATTACTGCTCTGTCCAATCGTGTTTTTTTGTAAAACATCGATCTTCATGATTCTTTGCCAGAGTCTTTAGAAAACACTTCTTTCTTTCTTCATACTCTTCCGGCAAATCATCTGATATATTTGCAGCATCGGGCCTATAATCAGAGTTAACGTTGGCTGTTTTTTAAGTAAATTTTTTGAATTTCTGGGGAAAAAGTATACGTTGTGCCTTTCTCCACTTATCGGCCTTACGCTTTTTTTGATTATACTTATTGGTATATTGTCTTCGACTACATTGTTTCATTGCTTTGTGCAAAATTCTGGGATATTCTGGGGCACCTACATTGCAGCTTCACACCGCAATTTATATGAATTTCGAGCCGAAAATTGCTTCTTTTGCCTCCTAGAAATTTAGCAACAATCAAATTATAATACTCTGCAACGTTATTGTCCATATCAAGTAGGAGACCATCAGCATTTCGACTTAGTCGATTGAGAAGTACTAAGATATCCTGCAGCAGTCCGCTTTCTGTTATGTCGCCAATGTAGTTATGTTCCATGTTGTCTTTTTTACTGCAGAAATATTCTGCACAATCCAAATGTTCACCAAAAATATGTTTCACGGAGTTTAGAATGTCTTTTTGTAATTCTGGCACCTTTTCTTCATGAGATATCTTGATTCAACCACTGGTTCACAGCACATTGAACTGCTACACGAAACGAAACCTCTGAATATTATTTTTTAACATTTCGCGTTGTTGATAACTAACGATTTGTCTTTTGGAACTAATTCATTTCGTTAATTCTTTTAGGTTTGTGCTGAAATTACGGAAAAGCTGATCCTGCACTCCCTTTTGTGCACCAATAAATTATTGCCATATGGTTGGATTTCCGCAAGTTTTCGGGTGACGCTACTATCTCCTTCTCCAATGAGATACCCATATTTGACCCCGTGCATTTCGATGCTTCTCTTGAAACCCTCTAAATTATTTCAAATTCCATGGCAGTGGATGCTTTATTCCAGTTTTTGAAGTATGTATGAGGTGCACCTTCTTCTTTTCTATTTTCTGCTTTTGTGTAGATAAAACAATATTTGTTTTTGATACCCAAGTATAATATCTTTTTCGTCCTCTGTCCAATAATAACACCCTAGAAAAGTGTTAAACAATGTACGTATAACATGACAGTACAGTCATTAGAGTCTATATGTACTTACTACACCTGATGATGTGTTGTAATTTGACTTATAAGAACGTATACACCAGGCACAGTCGGCTATCACTGTGATCTTTGGAATGTCGTCTACATCTACTTCTCCAAGTACCCTAGCAAGTTGCGCTTCTTCTTGTCCAGTTTCTTCCATAAATGTGTACGCTGAATTGTGAATGTAAGGAGTTATTGCATTTTGTGAAACACCGAATGTTGGAAAACTCATGGAAGGAATATCACAAAATGCCAGAAATTCATCAAGTTGTGAATAACCGCCACCAGTCGAGAGAGTTCCAAGTATCGCGGCTTCATTTATAGCAATTTTTGTTCCAGACCTCTTTTCATCTGTGTAAATGACTGAGCGTCCTTTGCATACACGGCATTCCATAAAAAATTTACTGCAAAGACCAATTTGCTCTTCACCTGTTATTGCCAGATATTCTGCACTACAGGAAAATAAGTTATTATGTTTAAAATTGATAATTTCGTCAAAGAATGGTTTTATATCAACAATTCTTCGACCACGTAAGGCAAATTCTTTATATTTAGGTTTTTTCGGGAATGTCAGTACTATCAGTGGCAACGGAAGAACCTGGAACGGGGCTAATATTGTAGTCCCCTAAATCCGAGCCACAACAACCTCCTATTTCTGATAAGTCTACTGACTGCACAATGTTGTCAATAGAAGAACTAAAAACCGGGCTTACATTGGAAGCTGATATGGATAAGCGACTACAACCCATTTCTGATAAAACTGCCTGATCCATATTGACTGACTGGCTGCTGCAAATAATTATTTCTGTTATTATGGCAATTTAATATGTCGCCAATTTATGTAATATTTCTACTTCGATTGATTTTCTTCTAACAGATTTGAATTTTGCACGTCAAACTTTGCTCGTATTGAATCTGGCATGTTTGACCTACAAAGTTGCTTCATTTTATGAACACTTTAGTCACAATTTTGCATGAGTTTCCAAAAGAATACGGAATAAATTAATTTAAAATGAAAAAAATATTTTTGAGCAAAACTCTCGAACAATTCAATCTCAGTTATTAAACAATACACATAATTTTTCCAGAAAGTTACTTGTTTCGGTTTAAATGAATTTATTCCATTCTTTGGTTCAATTTGAAATCTTCATATACAATACCTCAAGTGGCCGATGAATTGTCGAAAATTTTTGTCAGAATGTATGAGTGTTTATTGCTTCGATATAAATTTGAAGCAATAAACACAATTAAGCACTTTGACAAAAATTTATGCAATTCCGTCGGCCACGAGTGGTATTTAAAAGACTATTCAACGAACAAAATTGACGGTCCATTGACAAGTCATGAATTAATTAATTAGTTTTCATTTTGATCAAGTTGCAGGTTATATAGTGGTTTCGATGGTAGTCGGAGTCTGCATTACTTTGACGAATAAAATAAACGTCAACGTTTATGTCAATTTGGCATTTTACCGGAAGTCAATTAAATTTCACAGGAAGAGAAAAAAATTGTCGGGAATATTCCGCTAGCGGAATTGTCACACAATTGTGCTCTGATTGTCCAAATATAAAAAATACTAAATTGTAATTGGTTGATAGTTGACATGGAGAGGATGAGTTGAATAGTCACTACTATTTAGTAGTGATTCCAAAAATGCTAAATAATTGTTGTGCATAGAGCCTATTGTAAATGATCCTCACCAGATTTGTTTCCCTCGTCTTTTCCAACGATAACTCAAATATGGTTTTCTAACTTTTGTCTCTATTGTTTTTTGCCATTTTATTAACTAAGCCACACCGCACGGAACAAAAACACAGATCAACTGTTACTACGTATGTATAGCAAGTGACTAATAATTGACAATTAAATCACCTATCAATCAATAATCAATTAATTCCCTATCCGGGGAGAATAATGCACCTAGTAACACCGCCTCGGGTGCGACGATGCTGCTTGCACCTGACCTAATTTTTTAGTTTGCAGGGTGGTATATTTATCCGTATTTCTAAGAAATAATTACAAGAATTTTCTTGAGTTTTTTTTTCTAAATAGGAAAAAGTATTCTCTAGGGGGTATCCAATTTGGTTTAAGATTACAGATGATTTCCACGTTTTACATGGCTATACAGTAGACGCATTTTTCTTAAATTAGCGCTTTAATAGAATGTTTATAAAATGTGCAAAAATCGTGCTTTTAACAATCTGATGGGTATACTCCCTAGATGAAAGTTCTGTAAAGACACCACAAAAAAATGCTATTCCTGTTGTAAATAATAACGCCACAATTTGTGTAATGCAAACCATTTAAAATCACTGTTATTTCGTAGCTTTAATACAGCCTTAACTAAATGCTAATAAATACACGAATATGCTAAAATTTCGTTACCTTAACATTTTTGAACAGTAAGGAGTTTACTGATCTGCTCCAATATTACATTATCGTCGATCGGTAAACTGTCCTTACTGTTCTTAATACTTAATAAACTATTTTGCATGATTGAGCTCTTTCGTTTATTTACTATATCTGTTTCCAAGACAGTAGGATATGTTTACTGGTTGCGAGGCCCACCTCGTCGGTAAGTATTTTACTTACCGACGTCTTTTACTTACCAACGTAAAATTATATATACTACCTATATTTCATGACAATAAGAACACAAAATTTGGACATTTCTATTTAAAACGTCACTTTTGACTTTTCGTTTATTTAGTAGAAATTAAATAATTTCATTTGTGGTAAATATAATACAATCGTGCAACAAACAGTATGAGCATCACGAAATTAGGGGTTGTACCGGTCTCCGGGCAAATTGGAGACTGAGCGATAGTGCTCAACCTCCAAACATGGCCGTAGACAAGTAAACGTCCCTTACTGTTCTTGATACTCAATATACCGATTATGATTTTCTGTGTATTCTTATCATTCAATAATTTTTTTTATACTAGAATTTACCTTGTTTTGGTTCTGTACTGTTAGCTTTAGTAAAAATGATTTCTTTACAGGTGATTGGAACAATGTTGCTTTGTGGGAAAACTGAAAGTCGCATAGGAAAATTTAAATGTCCTCTTGTGTATAATTGGCATGATACTTACTATTTAGGTGCCGCGCATGGTATCTCTGGAATACTCTACTTACTTTTACAGGCTAAAGAGTATTTATCCGAATCTGAACTAAATAACCTAATAAAACCGTCAGTTGATTACTTGGCGACTTTGAGGTAAAGTTGTATATAATTAATTTGAAATTGACCAAAACATATTTTAGGTATGCGAGTGGAAATTATCCATCCTCTTTGGGAACTGATCATGATAAGTATATTCAATGGTGTCATGGAGCTCCAGGTTTTGTCTTTTTATTTAGTGCAGCTTACAAGGTATATTAATGTACATCAGTTAAATTGGTTTACATTTATCTGATATATATCAAAATGGTCAAAAATCAGCTTATGTATATTATCTGAAAATCTAAGAACTAATTTTTTTGCATTAAGTTTACTACAGATATGGTATGTGATAAACACTGGATTAATTCTCTCACTTCGTTTGACAACGCCCAGCTTTCCTACACAAAATGCCATTCTTTCTCCCAATAACAATCTAATATTAAATGTTAGGCTTCAAAGCTACGTCCAAAGCTTTCATTTTTTCAAATACGAAATAGTATGTGATAACATTTTTAAAAAGGTTATTTTTCTTTGATTTCAAATATATATATTTATGTATTGAGAATTGACAACACTGGCATTGCCAGGTGAAATTTGTCACTGTCATCTTTAAGTTTGACATTTTTAAGGTTATACGTACTCAGAACGTTTTGTCGTGCGAGCACTATTTGTGTTGTTTACAGTAAGTTGAAAACTTCATCTCAGTCAAAATATGGAATTAACTGGTGAAAATTTTCGAGCTATGATTTATTATGACTTTCGACGTGGTCTAACTCAAGAGCAATGCATCAATAAACTGAATTCAACTTTTGGCGATGAAGCGCCATCCACAGCCACTGTATATCGCTGGTACACTGAATTCAAACGTGGACGTAGTTCGCTCACGGATGAAGTTAAAGAAGGTCGTCCAAAACCAGTCGTTGTGCCGGAAAATATCGATGCTGTGCAAAAACTAATGGAAGAAGATCGTCATGTGACATATCACGAAATCGAGAGATGTTTAAGCATTAGTATGACCAGCATACATTGCACGAACATTTGTGTGTTCGGAAGCTGTGTGCACGTTGGATTCCACATTTGCTGACAGATGCTCAAAAAAATGCTCTTGTCGATTGGTGCCGTAAAGTGATTTCAAAATACAACTGTGTTGCATCCAAAGCGGTATACAACATCGTCACAGGTGACGAGTCGTGGATTTATGCATATGAGCCAGAAAGAAAAGGCCAGTCCGGCAGTCCACAGTTTGGGTGTTTCAATGTGAAGCAAAGCCAACAAAAGTAGTTCGTTCTCGAAGCGTTAACAAGCAAATGGTGGCGTTTTTCTTCACGAAAACCGGTCCTGTGATAACTGTGGCTCTCGAAAATCAAAAGACCATTAATTCAGCGTGGTATACGATCATTTGTTTGCCTGAAGTTTTCGGTAAATTGAGGGAAACCAACCCAAAACGACGAATCATTTTGCATCACGACAATGCCAGCTCACACACATCACATGCAACAAACGAGTATTTGGACACACAAAAGATCGAATTGAAGGGTCATCCGCCTTACAGCCCCGACTTAGCACCCAATGATAAACTGCGTGGACAACGATTTTCATCGCCCGAAGAAGCGGTTGAGGCCTTCAAAACGCATGTTTTAGAGCTACCATCTTCTGACTGGACAAAGTGCTTTGAATGGTGGTTCAATCGCATGCAAAAGTGTATCTTAAAGGCGATTATTTTGAAAAGCAATAAAAATATTTTTCATCAAATTCATTTGTTTATTCTTTCTATTCTCAATACATAAATAGCAACCCTCGTAATATAACTATAGAAATAGTTTTTATTAAACGAACAGAAGTTCAATATAATAATCATTATCAGTAAAAAGGAATGTTGAATTGGTTTTTGATTACTTTCTCATTGTCAAAACCTAAATGGGAAATAATCGGATTTTTGTAATCAAATAATTTTCTTTTGTTAATGTTAATTTTTGCAATAAATCTGAAAACACTTAATATTTCCAAAAAGACGAATAACGCTTGCGATTAGATCGGTCACGCCTGATATGTCGAGTAACGTTAGAAGAAAATTTCTATTTAAGATTAGGATGTTGCCAAGACGTTTCGCGGCGAGCATTTTGAACATTTCCTACATTTTTACATTATTAACAAATAAAATAGAATTACTTATTAGTTTTTCAGTGTGTTGTACCGAATTTCTGTAATCAAATAATTTTCTTTGGTTAATGTTAATTTTTGCAATAAATCTGAAAACACTTAATATTTCCGAAACAGTTGAAGATAGGTGTAGGACATTGTACAGGGTGGTTTTTTTCGTTAATATTATAGGCGGATAGGCTAAACGGTAAGAGATACAAAAAAACTAAGATACATGTCCCGTTCTCTTTTTTAGTGAGAGTGATTCTCAAAATCTGCCGGTTTTTTTATTATCTCTTATGACTCGGTTATTTATGGAGATAAAAAAAAGCTTTGGATACGAAAGTTTTATGACTTTTTACGTTGAATCCAGTGGCGTTCTTAAAAAAATATAGATGTTTGATTTTTTGAGATATTATCAAAAGTAGCATTTTCTTAAATGGGACACCCTGTATCTGGTAATCTCAAAAAATTGCATTTTTTCTTGAGATTGCAACAATATATAACACTTAATATTTTGCATTGTCCTAAATAGCTAAAATACTAACAAAACATTTTTTTTTAGTTGGCCATTAATTGAATGTTTTAAGCAATTGTTTTTGTTTGTTTACATGTCATAAAATTCAGTAACAATTATGTATTGGTATTCTTATTTCGTTTCCGATTATATTTTTTAAAAAAGGTGATTAAAATGAATAATTTCCAAAATTATGAAAAATTAAATATGCTTGAGTACTACATTGAGAGTAATAAAAATAAAGACGCAGCTCTAGACTTATATTTTGAGCGTTTACTCCGGAACGACGACAGCCAGAACAACAAATATTTGAAAGATTATTTCATAATTTAAGTGAGTATGGATCATTTGGAAAACCAAAAAGTAAGATTTACAATAAGGCAAGAGCAAGAGATGAAATAAATACATTAGCTTGTGTTGCTGCTGATCCGACGATATCTAGCCGTAATATTGAGAAAGATATTGGCACAAGTAAATATAGTTTTAAAAACGTTAAGAAAGCATAAGTATAAACCATATAAAATAAGAAAGGTTCATAACTTACATCCTGGAGATGAAGAGCGGCGTTTAAAAAATTTGGTATTGGTATTCGCAGCAGATTAACCGGAATCCCAATTTTTTTCAAAATATAATATGGACCGACGAGGCCTTTATATCTAGCGAAGGAATTTTTAATCGACATAATAATCGATATTGGTCAAACATAAATCCTCATCAGACGGTCGCCAGGATACAGGGACGGTTTGGGTTCCATGTATGGGTGGCGCTATATCAAAACAGAGTCCTTAACTACAGAATTGTTAATGAAAATTTGAATGCTCAAGGATACATCCAAATTTTGGAAGAATGTGTAATAATTGAGTTGGATAGCATGCCATTAGCTGCAAGAAATAATGTTTATTTACAACAAGACGGTGCTCCAGCACATAATAGCCACATGGTAAGGGACTTACTAAATGTCAATTTTGGTGAAAATTGGCTTGGTACATATGTATCAAACAGATGGCCTCCGCGTTCCCCCGACCTGACGCCACTCGACTTTTATTTTTGGGGATCTATCAAAAATGAAGTCTATAAAACCCGAAGTAATACTGTAGAAGAACTCAGAGCAAATTTTATTACTTGCATTGGAAGAGTGACAAATATTCCAATCTATAACTCCACTCGTTCAGTTACAAGCAGAGCCCAAAAGTGCATCAAGCGGAATGGAAGACAATTTGAGCACCTATTGTGATTAACCACCTATGCTAATTGTTATATATAAGTATTTGAAATAATTACTGTTGAGTTGTTATACATCTTTTCTTGTTTTTTGTAGTTGTTGTTTTAGTTTATTAATGTTTTATTATTGTTATTATCTGCAATTTTATTATGCCTATTATAAAATAAAGAATTGATTAAATCCATGGCCAACTAAAAAAAAATGTTTTTTTATTATTTTAGCAATGCAAAATATTAAGTGTTATATATTGTTGCAATCTCAAGAAAAAATGCAATTTTTTGAGATTATCAGATACGGCGTGTCCCATTTAAGAAAATGCTACTTTGATATCTCAAAAAATAAAACATCTATATTTTTTTTAAGAACGGCACTGGTTTCAACGTAAAAAGTCATAAAACTTTCGTATCCAAAGCTTTTTTTTATCTCCATAAATAACCGAGTCATAAGAGATAATAAAAACCGACAGATTTTGAGAATCACTCTGTATCTTCGAAACCAATTTAGTTAGCGTAGATCCGATTGCGCCATTAAACTAAACACTAAAAAAAAGAACACGTATCTTAGTTTTTTTGTATCTCTTACCGTTTAGCCTATACCCTATAATATTAACGAAAAAAAAACCGCCCTGTACATGGAATATGTATACAATTTTCTGAAGAATCCAAAAATTCAATAATATACAGGGTGTTGCATTTAAAATAAGAAACTTGATATTGGCCACTGTTACATGACACTGTATAAAAAGTTTTTGTTGAAAAAAAAATGCGCAACTAAAACTACCAATCGACGTGTCCTAGCGTTTTTTCGAACACGATCCCGTTTATTTATTATCGAATTTATTCCCTTTGGCTGATACACACTGTATACAATGCTCGCCTAAAGTCCCCCTCCTCAATCTATTATGTGAACCATAAAACTGAAATTAATAAAATTTTGGGAAACCGAACTAAGGCACACATAAAAAGGTTTCGATGGTATTCAGTGATGTAATCATTAAAAATGGCGGACCTCCGTCTTTTGTAAAATAATTTTAAATGGGATCATATCACAAGTAATATCTCATTTTTACCTTGTTTTTAAGTCCTTTTCAACGACATCAACAACATTAAAATATTACTACTGATCTATGAGTTTCAACCCAAAAACCTCAAAGCAATTATCGTTTTTGGGTTGAAACTCATGAATCAGTAGTAATATTTTAATGTTGATGTCGTTGAAAAGGACTTGGGACGACCTTTCTAATGAGGTATTACTTGCCATATGATCTCATTTAAAATTATTTCACAAAATGGCGGCTGTCCGCCATTTTTATGATTGTCACTGAATACTATCAAAAATGTTGTATATGTGCCTTAGTTCGGTTTCCCAATATTTTATTGATTTCAGGTTTATGGTTCACATAATATTGTGACTTTAGACGGGCATATATATATATATATATATATATATATATATATATATATATATATATATATATATATATATATATATATACAGGGTGTTTCGTTAAGGCTGGCCACCGGCCATATTTCAGAAACTAGTGGACATAAAAGTGGAGAAAAAATTCATTATAAAAGTCGCCACGAGAAAATCCTGGAAATTATTTTTAAGTTCCGTAATTCATCGCAAGGGTGCAATTGAAAATTAAAAATAAAATTATAAATTTCTCCGAAAATTCCCACATTAAGGCATACCTTTGGTAACATCGTTAGAAAGCTTAGACAATTCTGGATCATTTTGGTCTAAGGCTCATTGGCGTACCGACCTTAATAAGAGTGGGGGAAGCTATTGAATGTGTAATCATTTAAATCGCTGTTATTTTTAAACGACTTATCCGATTGTAGTAAACCTAGGCTTGTTTAGAAGAAAAAGGTAAGTACTTTTAACTGTCGCATCCATTGGTACGCGATAGCTCATAATAAAATTGTTAGAGGGCGCAATTTGTAATAATACCAGTATTTTTGATTTTATTCAGAAAAATTAAATCATACGGTATAATTATGACATCATAAGCGGAAAGTAGCTTAAATTTGTAACAAAAACGTAAATAACGCAATTTGATATCTTTATTTGTTCCAGAGTTATGGCGAAAAGAAGACTTTTAACCGTTTAATTTAATAATTGATTGTTGCTATGGTTTCATAAGGTGTATAGGTTGGATTAGTAATGAGGAATCTGCATTTATCATAGTCTGTGCCTCCTTCACACTCTACCTAGGCTTAAGACTAGTCCAAACTAAGCAAATTGCAAAATTTGGAGCGTGTTTAGAGGCCAACGGGCCATAACAACGATATCAAAGTAATGATTGATTTTTGTTTAAGAAACTTTAATAGAATGGTAAAAAATCATGAACAACTGTTAAAAAACAAGTGAAAAGCTATAAATGTTCAAATTGACGGCCGTTTTGTAAAATACAACTATTAATTCTTCTTCTTGTACTGGAAACAGCTGTTTCGATTTCGTCTCGTGGAATCGAATTTATTGCAATTTCAATTCGGCGAATCATGTCCTCTCGGATGGTTGGTCTCGTTTCGTAAACAATATCTTTTATTCTTCTCCACAAGTAGAAATCTAATACAGTTAAATCCGGGGATCTAGGTGGCCACGGAAACAAACTATCCTTCCCATCCAGCGATTTGGGTATCTAACATTTAAGAAATCACGGACTCTTCGGGAATAGTGTGAAGGACATCCATCATGTTGATACCACAGGGATGCTCTCACGTCAAGGGAATGTCTTCTAAAAGATTGGGCAAGTCATTTTGTAAAAGTTTAAATAAGATTCACCATTTAGGTGTCCATGAAAAACAAATGGTCCGATAATTCTGTCACCTAAAACACCACACCACAAATTTACACTCCATCTGTTTTGGTGATCCACTTCGCGCATCCAGTGAGGATTTGTTTGCGACCAATAATGCATATTGTGCAAATTAACTCTGCCGCAGCTAGTAAAAGTAGCCTCATCGGTCCATAAAACTTTGGAAAGGAATCGAAGATTTTCACTACACATGTCTCTCAGCCAATAGCAATAGTCGAGCCGCCTGTCAAAATCAGTGTCTGATAAAGCCTGGTGTAAAACTAGATGATAAGGATGCAGCTTAAAATCCCTTAAAATTCTGAACACAGAAGCAACACTTACACCTAGTTCTGTGAAAATCTCCCTGATGCTTACGTGAGGCTCCGATTCTACGTACGCAAGAACATTAATACTATTGTCTTCATTTCTTATGCGACGTATTCTGACAGGAAGTGGAATACGTCGTACATTTCCTGTTTGTCTTAAACGTGTTGCCATTCGCCGAAACACTTTTCTAGTGTAGTGCCTTCGATCAGGATATCTGATAGCGTATTGTCGTTCTGCAATAGCTGCATTTTGAAAACATTCATAATACACGGCAAGCATGTCGTAAGCCTCGGCATTGGTATACGACATTTTTGAAGGATAGCACTAATTTCTGATAAGGTACAATGAAACCCAAAAGTAATGAAGGAAAAAATTTTTACAACACAACATCAATCAAAATTAAGTAAGTTGACAACCTTTTCAATTTATTTACCTCCATGGAAACGAGCCGACTTTGTTCCGCAGCAAATTAGATTATTATTTTAAAACACACCACATTAGAATTATGCCTTAGAAGTTTTATATGATGTTATAAACGTACAGAAGAAGAATTAATAGTTGTTTTTACAAAACGGCCGTAAATTTGAACATTTATAGATTTTCACTAGTTTTTAACAGTTGTTCATGATTTTGTACCATTCTATTGAAAAGTTTCTTAAACAAAATCAATCAATACTTTGATATCGTTGTTATGGCCCGTTGGCCTCTAAACACGCTCCAAATTTTGCAATTTGCTTAGTTTGGACTAGTCCTAAGCCTAGATAGAGTGTGAAGGAGGCACAGACTATGATAAATGCAGATTCCTCATTACTAATCCAACCTATACACCTTAAGAAACCATAGCAACAATCAATTATTAAATTAAACGGTTAAAAAGTCTTCTTTTCGCCATAACTCTGGAACAAATAAAGATATGAAATTGCGTTATTTACGTTTTTTGTTACAAATTTAAGCTACTTTCCGCTTATGATGTCATAATTATACCGTATGATTTAATTTTTCTGAATAAAATCAAAAATAGTGGTATTATTACAAATTGCGCCCTCTAACAATTTTATTATGAGCTATCGTGTACCAATGGATGGTACAGTTAAAAGTACTTACCTTCTTCTTCTAAACAAGCCTAGGTTTACTACAATCGGATAAGTCGTTTAAAAATAACAGCGATTTAAATGATTACACATTCAATAGCTTCCCCCACTCTTATTAAGGTCGGTACGCCAATGAGGCTTAGACCAAAATGATGCAGAATTGTCTAAGCTTTCTAACGATGTTACCAAAGGTATGCCTTAATGTGGGAATTTTCGGAGAAATTTACAATTTTATTTTTTAATTTTCAATTGCGCCCCCTTGCGATGAATTACGGAACTTAAAATAATTTCCAGGATTTTCTCGTGGCGACTTTTATAATGAATTTTTATCTCCACTTTTTATGTCCACTAGTTTCTGAAATATGGCCGGTGGCCAGCCTTAATGAAACACCCTGTTATATATATATATATATATATATATATATATATATATATATATATATATATATATATATATATATATATTATATATATATATATATATTTATTTATCGGCTTAGAAAAATTTTTTTTTTGATTTTTGTCAAATTTTCGCCTGTGATTACAGGCTTCATCAGGACTAAAACTAACAAAATTCTCTAAATTATGAACAATACTTAATTAATACACTTACATCTTAAAAGTAAATTTTGTTGAATGATGTATAATATAATTTTGAGGTGTAAAAACAATGTGTCAATTAGAATGTAATCTGAGCTAACTAAACTATATTAATAAAGGACAATTCTAAATCAAGTAACAAGTATTAAAGCGTGTCACTATATGAAAGGCTGTTTATATTTATATACAATGAATTATTGGGATTTTAAGTTTTGTAAATTAAAAATAGACCAGCATAACTCGTGTTTAAATGATTAGTGTCAGACTTAAAATTCATTGTTTCATTATTATTAATGTGAAACATTTCAAGGAAGAGTCTCTCACTATAGTTTTCTGCTTTGTCAATTATTTTACCTCGTTAAATTTAATAGTATGATCTAGATCTAAACTGTGAACTGTTAAAGCACATCTCTTCTTTTGTAATTTACAGTCACTTTTGTGTAAAGCTATTCTACTTTTCAGCCAGTTAGTTGTGTGCCCTATGTAACACAAATTGCAGACATTGCATGGTATGGAATAAATTACGTTGGACTCTAGTTCTGTGGGTGTTTTATCTTTAATTTTGAAAATAAATTGTTAATTGTGTTTATGTTATAAAAACTATTTTTATGTTTTTGAATTTAGCGAAAATTTTGATTATTTTGTTACTAATTTGTGGTACAAAGGGAAATTTTTATATAAAATTAAGTTAGGATCAATTTGGTCCGCTATCTTGTTTTAGTATTATTTACAACATTATGAAAAAGTAAATTATTAATTAAGTTTCTTGGATAATCATTATTAACAAGAACATCACTAAGTTTTTAAGATTTTGTGTATTAATGACGGATGTACAATATTAATTATTCTAATTATTCCATACCATGCAATGTCTGCAATTTGTGTTACATAGGGCACACAACTAACTGGCTGAAAAGTAGAATAGCTTTACACAAAAGTGACTGTAAATTACAAAAGAAGAGATGTGCTTTAACAGTTCACAGTTTAGATCTAGATCATACTATTAAATTTAACGAGGTAAAATAATTGACAAAGCAGAAAACTATAGTGAGAGACTCTTCCTTGAAATGTTTCACATTAATAATAATGAAACAATGAATTTTAAGTCTGACACTAATCATTTAAACACGAGTTATGCTGGTCTATTTTAATTTACAAAACTTAAAATCCCAATAATTCATTGTATATAAATATAAACAGCCTTTCATATAGTGACACGCTTTAATACTTGTTACTTGATTTAGAATTGTCCTTTATTAATATAGTTTAGTTAGCTCAGATTACATTCTAATTGACACATTGTTTTTTACACCTCAAAATTATATTATACATCATTCAACAAAATTTACTTTTAAGATGTAAGTGTATTAATTAAGTATTGTTCATAATTTAGAGAATTTTGTTAGTTTTAGTCCTGATGAAGCCTGTAATCACAGGCGAAAATTTGACAAAAAATCAATAAAAAAAAAAAAAAAAAAATTTTTCTAAGCCGATACCCAATAAACTTATTATAATCTAAAAATACGGCAGTATTGCTTTTATATATATATATATATATATATATATATATATATATATATATATATATATATATATATATATATATATCCTTTCATCCTTTCATCCCTCAAAGACACTTCTACCTTATTGTATGGTATGATTTGATCGGGCTGAAAACTATTGGTCCGTATTTTACCGGTGCATTGAAATATTGACAGTGATAAGAGTTTCAGCAAGATAGTGCTTCTGTCCATAATTTTCAACAAGTTGGTAGTTTATTAGAAGAAAATTTTGGTAACATAGATATTTAACAATAAAATCCTGTGCACTGACCCCCTCGCTTGCTGGACCTAACATCTTCATATTTTTCTTCTTGGGATATTTATAAAAGGCAAAACTCGATCACTTCCAGCAAAGCATTGTAACTGTTAACAATATTGATGGTGGAACCGTATCAAAAGCCACTAGGCGCTTTTTACGAACACGCTCAAAAATGTATAGAACAAGTTTTTCACTATTTATTTTCATTAAATTTATATTCTTTAACTTTACTTTTTAAAATTCCATATTTAATAGCACTGTTTTAAGTACAATATAATTCTACAAATACTTTTATATAATTATTTATTTCTTTACACGTTTCAATACATGTATCATTATCAAGAGAAGATATGTAAGTAAAATAACAAACAAGTAGTTGTGGTAACAAATCGTTAAGGTAAAACAGTAAACTTGATGTAAATTATAATTCTATATTGAAAATATCCGTTAAAAGTGAATCTATAAGCTCAACCTGGTCATTCATTAAAGGTACTCTGCGTATATGTTTATAAATTTTGAATACTTCCAAAATATCTAATTTGTCTTTTTTATTACAAAAATGTAAAAATTTAATGTTTTTTTGTGAAGTCAGACGGTGATGATTTACTATTAAATGTTTGGCATAACTTGATTTGTCTGTGTGTTTATATTTGTAACATCTAATGTGTTCCTTGTATCAACGTCGTATAAGAAACGAGATATTCAAATTCAAAGTCCATTTTAGGTTTGCGATCAAGCAGGCACTTTTATCAAGAATAAAATTTTCTGTGAAAGGAACAATAAACATTTTTTCCATTTGTTTCCAACTTTATGCTGGTCACTGTAAATATGTGTATATATATATATATATATATATATATATATATATATATATATATATATATAATTAAATTATTGTTTACTAAAATTGTATTCCATAGTTGGCTTTATACGTTTATCAAACGGTTCTATTAATATAGCAGGCTTATGTTTTTGTTTTCACTTGCAATTCTAAAAGATTTTACCACTATTGCAGACGATAACTGAAAATGTTAGCGAAACGTATAGACTTATATAGATTTAAATATACACAATTTAAACCCAAAAGCTAAGTGTTTTAATTATGTGTAATAATGGTGAAAGTTTACATTTTCATATGCTAATACTTAAATTTGAGATATTCCATTCAAATTCAAAATTATATTTATCTGTTTACATCAATAAATAAAATATACAATAAAATAAACAGAAATTACAAATTACTTGCCACAGTGGCAAGCCAGAGCGTGGCAAGGAGTTCAGACTTTTAGGTAATAGGTTAGTAATAATATCTAATAGTTATGTTTAAGCATATGTAATAGCATTTTTGAGAATAAAAATAAATAATAATAATAAATGAGTTAACATAAATTAATCGCTTCTGATAAGGAATAAAAAGAAAGGAAATGAATGTACTTCTTGTTGTTTTAAAGTTAAAATGAGAGAGAAGTATTTTTTAATTTTGAAATTATTGAAGAGATTGTATCAGTGGGAGTAAGAATAAAATTACAAACTTTTTCTAACTCTGGTTTTAGCAAAAGATTTTCTCGTTCAATTTAAATTTACGATACAACATTCTTTGATCTGAAAATAAAGCACTGTAACGTTCACGTTAAAGAATTCGTGAATGTTAATTTTTTACATGAAATACATTCTAGCTTATCACATTTTTCTGAATGTGTTAAATCATTATTAATTTCAGGAAATAAGAATGAACACAACTTATAAATTACTTAAACAAACTTACATAACTTTGACTTTATTTATGACAGTTGAGGCAAACAACTATTTCTTAAATCACAGTCTCTTTGAAACATCCTCATTTACACCGAGCGAAAGTTCGGTATATGAATTCGTTAAATCTGAGTGTGCGTGTGCAGCGTTTTTGTGTTAAGGAATATTGAAAATCTGACTTCAGATTCTGAAAGAGGATCAAAAATAATAGGGGTCACCATTTGTACGAACTTTGTATCTCGTCGGAAACATGATCAAATCGGGGGTCAAAGTGTAAAAATTATTAATATAGATGTGATATACAGGGTGTCCCGTAAAGAATAGGCCATAGTTCAAAGGTAGTTCCCTTGGATTAAAATAACCCCATCTAGGCCAACTTACCTTTGTCCAATTGTGCTTTCTTAAAAAGTTATCTCTGAACTATGGCCCCTTATTTACGGGACACCCTGTATAATTTTAAAGTTTAAAATTATTAGTTTGTATGTACACTGAAAGTTTTCGGTCTGGCAATGCTAGAAGAGTATTCTCAGCTTGTTTACTTTGGAATATAATGATATCAGACAACTTCAGTTCAGAATCTCAATTGGAATTGTATACGTAGTGTTCCATTACAAAAAGATACGTTTTTATGTATATTTCGACAACGTGATTTTCAACCATCGGAACCAGCGTAAAATAATATACTAGTTTGCTAAAGTGACCGACTTCATAACTACATGAATACAACAGTAAGCAAACTTTAGTTTTACCACAAACCAATAGGTGGCGGTTTTATATATTGACGTTTAAGTGTTATGTATGTTCTTTAAGCTTGGTAGCAATTTTATTCCCAATTTTGTTTGCAACTTTAATTTTACCACATGTCTATAGGTACCATGTTCATATTTTGACGTTTGGGTGTACATTTATTGTCTTTGTGACAATGAATATGAAAATGTATAAAACAAAACAGTATAACATTTGTTCAAATTGTCTTCTGTCAGCACATAAAGTGCTTGAATGGTGTTACATAACACTTGAGATTGTCCACCTTGTATTTGGTTATATTAAATAGAGAAAGCAGAATATAGTACAGAATAAAATTATGTAAAGCTATTGGGACCTAGTGCTTTGTTCACATCATTTTCTTTTGAGTTTAAATCATGTATTTAAATATAACTTTTATACTTTTCGACAGCTCTTACAGCTACCAACGTTAGTAAAGGGAGAGAAACGTTTAATTAATAAAACTTCATAAAACCTCTTTTTTAAGCCTACATATACTGACAGGTATCTTCATAAACTATTAATTCATCATCCCTGTCAAAAGAATGGTGTAATTAAAGCTTTAGTTGGATCGAGATAAACGAATTTGTCACACTGGAATTTTTTAAGGGTGAATTTACCCATTTAATCTCTAATGACATTGATAAAAGCTGTATCCATAAAGAAAAATTTGCTCTTAATGCTGGTAATAAGACTAACTTTAAACTTATAAGATAGGTTAAAGAATATTTAAAGATCATCCAAAGATGCTTGAAATTCTCTCTCAACTTCTGTAGTACATAAGATGTCTTTCTGTAATGAAAAAGTATACATTGGAACCACAAAACGTATCTTTGATGGTATACTTAAAGAACATATGAGATCTTGCAAATGGAGCCAAGGAGAGGAATCTGAAGTAGCTGAACACGCCAATTAAAATCATGACATACAATTTAATAAAATGGAAATTTTATCAAGACAAACTCATTATAAAGTTCGTTTATAATTAGCCTATTGGGGTATATAAATATCTAAATAAGACTAATAGACATTGAAGAAAATCTTTATATATAGTATTATCATTATTATAACGTTTGGGGTTTTTAAAATTGGTATATTTTAATATAAATTATACGAACTTTATACATTTTGACACAAATATAAGTTAAATTCGTTAGTAAGAGTTGAAATATTTTATAAAACGAATTAAATTGTGAAAGTTTATATTTTCATTAAATGTTTAACTGGTATTGTAGGTTTTCATTTGTTTATACTTTTAGCCTTGCACATAAAGTCTTTCACGTCTTTGCATTGTTATTATAATGTGATTAAATTTTATTAAATTTGTTTCTTTATTTTTTGTTAGCCTTCTTCCATTATGTATTCTGGAATTTCAGTTTCTAGACTGTTTAATCATATTTAATATATTAGAGGTAATTGTTATATAGCAGATTTCTTGTTTGCCTTTTCTTTTTTACAAATTTGTTTGACACTTTTCAATCAAACGGTTCTCACTTTCCTGACGACGATAGCTGAAATTGTGTGGAAACAAATAAAATTTGTAAAGCATTATCTGTATTAATTTTTTATTTGTCAACGTTATTGTTCGTTTTGCTATACATTTCACCTTTTAAGAAACCCAACACAAAATGTGTCAAGTTGTTGATAATCATTTATTTCCAAAACATTAATTAAGAAATTTAACGCATATAGTTGTACTTGTTCATCCAGAATGTTTACATATCTGTTGGCATTTAAATTTATTTCGAAAATATTCAATAAGTTTGAGATTATCAATCACCTTTTACACATTTTAGTACTAGGTTAATGCCTTTCGGGATAATGTTTAAAATCTGATTCTCTTGCAGCATCTTTATTAGCACGAAAATAACATTCTAAGCATATCAACTTGTTAAAAATTTTGATAAACAGCCATAATTCCTTGCATTATTTGCCTCACATGGTTTGGTTAATAAACCTCCAGCTTTGCTACACAAATCTTATTTTTACTCCTAATAACAATTTAGTATTCTCAAATAAAATGTTCTTTTGTTTAGTATTCACCTTTTTAAAAATAAAAAAATAAGTACACCTACAGAAACTGTACAGGTGTAAACAGTGTAACATAAACAATATGAAAATTTTTCCCAGGATTTGTCCTTTTGAATAAAGCGTAAAACACTGTATCCATATTTAACGAAGAAACTCTTCACCTTGTGTTAAATCATCTTCTTTATTATTTGCGAGTACTTCAGGTGTGGTTGGCTAGAGGTACGCCCTTTGCCTGAAAATTAAAATAATTTGAAATTATATTATTGATGGTGAAACACAGAAGCTGTACAAATTAATTACCCCTAATCAATGCTTATTTGTCCTCAGTATTACCGTCTAATCAGTTGATTATGTTAAAACATTCGCATGTATGGGTACAGAACAAGAATTGCGGAGAAGGATGTGCGCCACATTTCAAAATAATGAACAAGTTGGATGCATATACCTCTCTGGCCTAGTGAAATATCGACATTGTTACAAGAATTACAATTTTACAGGAGAGTCTAAAACAATTGATTCGTATCTAGTCCCCCCTCATTTCATTACATTAATGTGCTCTCAAAATTGTTCCCGGTACTGGAAGACAACTGATACAGTTATTAAGAAGTATTTTTGTAGATAAATGATACTAGGTATACTTACGTTGTCACACTGGGATTGCATTTGAAATTTGTTTTGTTTTTAAATGCTCAACAGACTACTGCGACATTGACTCTTAACTACTAAAAGAAGCAGGTTGAGCAATATTAAAGCAGACTGTTGAATTTCTTAAAATTTATTAATTGTATTTCTGATAGCATTTTCACATGTATGTTCCATTAGGACGGCGAATAATCCGACTACGGTTACTTATCTTTTAGGTATTGAATCATGTATTTTGTATTTGTCTTTATATACATTTACAAGTTTCGACAACAATTACACTTATTGTCGTTAGTAAATGCAAACAAAAAAATTTTTGCGTTTTAATTTTCGATAAATTTATTCTAACATTTTAAACCATTCTTAAAGATATTACCTACTACTACTACTGAGCACGATAACTGTAATTATTATCGAAACATATCGATTTATGTAAAATATAAATGTACACCATTAAAAAAACCAAAAAAGCTTACTATTTTGATTAATTTAAAACAGGATATTTAGTTTACGGTTGTGCTTTTCAAAATAATTCTATAATCTTTAAAATAATGTGTGTTGCATGTATGGTTATAACAATTCTACTAACAAAAACTCTGACAAACAAAATTTTTTTTCAAGTAAATATTTAACCAACTTAGTGTTTTGTTATTTAAAATCAAACACTAAGAATCTTGTCAAAACTGTGTATTCTAGTAGTAAAAGATAGGTATTTTCTAAAAAGCACTATGTAATGGTTGAGAAATATTTGTACACGCTGCTGATTATAAGTTTGAATTCAATTGAAGAAGTATGACTTCGACTGTGGGGCGTTAAACCATATCTATTATCCTTATATCATTGGACTATACTACGTTCGGGGGTGAGAGTGCAGTGTGGCGACAATAGGCAATGCTTTCCTTATGGGAATTTTGCTTCGACGTTGCCGGTTGTCTGCAACGGGCGATAGTACTCAACGAGAGTTCTCAAATAAATTCCCATGTAATATTTGATGTAATTTTTAAACTTTTTTTTACATATTTTCTTTATTTTTTTATATTTTATCCTGTTAATGACCTGTCTTATTATACGATGATTTAATTACATTTTTGATTGTGCCATTAAACTAATTTTTGTACAAAATATGTGTACTCTTTATCTGTTTGTCATAATTTTCGATGTAGTTTTTGTATAAATTTTTCTTTTGTGCCTTCATTTTTGACCATATCTTATCTTATTTTGTTAGTATTCAACTTTTGTATAGGTTTTTTATTATTTTATTGCAATAATAACAAAGCTTTATAATTATATTTCTACTTTTTTTGTAATTTTCCACCTTTTTGCATATTCTGTTTTTATATTTTTAATGTCATGTTATGTTATATCTATAAATTGCTGTTGTTTTTTTTATAAATTTTCTTTGAAAAACCAAGTTTGTCACAATGCTATATTACAATAGCCGGATTTGTTTGTGAGCAGTGCATATTTGCACACGTTTGCGGAGACATGGCATCGCTGGTGCTGTTTGCTATAAGCGCTGTACTGCACTCTCACCCCGAACGTAGTATAGACCAATGCTGAAACTGTAGAAAAATGTAGGTATACTTTTTAAAATGAATGATTTCAATTTAGGATGCAACGGGCGTAATACCCTTGGATATTACTTTTGTTTGGTTAAACCCGCGCCAAAGAATAAGATTTGAGTTCTTTTAAACCTTTTTATAATTTCAACATTATTGAATCAAATTTAATGGTGCTATTGTGAAACTTAAAATGATTATTTTTGATTACGTTTTATTAAAACTGAATGAGTTCAAATTATAAAGATATAATCTACTAAACTGCTGGCCACTCGAACTTACACATAGTGATTTTTAGGCAAAATTTAAAGTTAAATATTTTCAACAGGAATGCAAATTTTTGAACGCGGCTTGCAAATTTTAAGAGCTAGTTTTTTTCGGATTAAGCTGCATGACGTATATTTATCGTAGGACCATAGGTTTATTATATACGGGGTGATCAATGAAGTCATGCAAAAAATCAAAAAGTTTGTATGAGTGAAATTTCCGCAAAAAATTTTTTTGGTCGTTGCAATATGGTTCGTTGCTAAGGTAACATCAATATTTCTAGACGTTTTTGCCACTTTCGGATTAAGGCCGTTAGGCCTTGCACACACTACTCAACATAAAATTTGGGTAGCAAAATTTTTAAAATGCTATATCTTGACATTGCATTGACGGTTCTTGATGATTTTTGCGGATTTGGAATCCTTGTTTAACGTAGATTTTCTATGGTCTAAGCATTTTATTTGAGGGTTGAAATTTACACATTATTCCGGGACGACAATAAACAAAAACGTAGCGACAAGAACAAGTTTATTACATTATATTCTAAAATGTACAAGAATGGTTAACAACGGCAAAAAGTCAATTCTTAAAAAATTTATAATTCTATACCTAATTTAAAGGTGCTTGCAATACCTAAAAAAACACGTATAAACAAAGATTAGGTATGTATGGATAGGGATACCTAGTGGTAATTGGTATTGGTAATTTTTAATAAATAAAAAAAAGATTAGCCTGAAAAACAAATTGTCTGTCCATTAATTTTTGTTTTCAATCCACTGCGTCAAAGATGGGAATTGCAAACTTACATTTTCGGAGTTTACAATGAAATTGGGTTATTGTTGGCAACAGCGTGTTAAAAGGACGAGACCATTGAAAGCAACCGGCAAATATCAATGTAAAAATGCCAATTGTCCTACTTGAAATACCTAATCTTTGGTAATAATTTACCCGAAATTAGGTACATTAATAAAAAAAAAGAAACTAATATTTTGTTGGTCCTCCTGCTCGACGTATTACTTCCCGACATCGATTTGGTAGAGTATCCACAAGATTATTTATAAAATCTTGTGGAATATTCTCCCATTCTTCACGAATGGCCTCACTAAGCGTTTCTAAGGTTTCAGGGGGTACATCACGCGATCTTACTTTAAGTTTTAAATAAGACCAAACGTGTTCGATGACATTAAGATCCGGAGACTTTGCAGGCCAGTCCATCCTATTGATGTTCTGTGCCTGCAAAAACTCTGTGATCCTTCGCGCTCTGTGAGGTCGAGCGTTGTCATCCACCAATAGAAATTCTGGGCCGTAATTTCGAGCAAAAGGAACAATAATAGGTTCCAAAATTTCCTCCTGATAAACAGTAGCGTTAACGGTTTGGTTGGTAATGAATAGCTCGGTTTTACCATTTCTTATGATACCTCCCCACACTGTAACACCTCCGCCACCAAATGCCTCTTGAGGGGCCATATTTTCCTCCAAATATCGCTGATTTGGCTCTCTCCAAACTAACATTAGGCCATCGGAGTGAAACAAATTAAATCTTGTTTCGTCAGTAAATAAACTCTGCATTACCCCAATTCGCATGCCGATTTGCCCATACCCGCCTATTCGCTCTATGGTGTTGTAGTAACCGCACACATTTTGCTTTGCGACGGGCTCTATAATTTAAAATGTTTGGCATTATGTTATGTTTTTGAAAAAAAAATTATCACTTCAAATTGTTTTTATTTAATGTTCTTCTTACTATTTTGTCCGAAACTCTCGCCCCAGTTTGTTGTCTTAAAGAGTCATTCAGTTTTCTAGAGTTCTTCTATTCTGCATAATTTCTCTCATTAAAATTTTTTCGGTTCTTTGGTTTTTGTTTTTTTTGTATGTCCACCCCCATGCCCATAATTATGATCACTAGTAGTTTCGACGCGACGGTTCAAATTATAAATTGTCTTTCGGCTAACATTGTAAATGTGCGCAATTTGCTCTTTTGACATTCCTCCGTTGGGAAGTCTAATGCAATTTTCCCTTTCTGCCGTGCTTAAACGCCTCATATTAATTAAAATTTACAAAATTATACATTGAAATGTATCAGATTATTTCTAAGATAATGTTAACTGACAAAAACGTCTAGAGATATTGATGTTACCTTAGTAACGAACCATATTGCAACGACCAAAAAACTTTTTGCGGAAATTTCACTCGTACAAACTTTTTGATTTTTTGTATGACTTCATTAATCACCCCGTATATAATAAACCTATGGTCCTACGATAAATATACGTCATGCAGCTTAATCCGAAAAAAACTAGCTCTTAAAATTTGCAAGCCGCGTTCAAAAATTTGCATTCCTGTTGAAAATATTTAACTTTAAATTTTGCCTAAAAATCACTATGTGTAAGTTCGAGTGGCCAGCAGCTTAGTTTAATTTTACTTGGTTTGCTATTTAATTTCAGTTTGCGTAAATGAATTTTAAGATTTACGTTTGCGAATTCCTTTCTTAATTGGTTGCGACGGCTATCTCAAAGTTAAAATAAAGAAATGATCACTGATATCATTGACCAAAATTATACTCACTTCAATTTATTTATTTATCTGGATTCCTATTTAGTTGACCTCTCTGCATTTATATATTCAATATTTGTATAAACTTTTAATATTAATAATCTTTAGCTATAAAAGTAAATCAAACGTTATACTCATTTAATTAAATTCCAAATCTGAACGAAAATGCATTAATACGTTGTTTACAAACATATATAAAAATCAAACCTATAATGTAAAACAATATTCTTAAAACTAACATGTGAAATGTGAAGTTTCGAGAAAATCATATTCAAAAACGTTTTATTTATTCACACAAACAAAAGGGGTTCTTACTTGTTATTTTTGTTGAAAAACTGATGATGTAATGCTTGCGTTCCTTTGACCGGTGAAGAGACCTCAATTAGGTTATGGACTGCTGGCGCCTTGCTCTCTTTTTGTTCTTTTCAATATCTTCTTTGGATCTTTGTTGGGGATGAATACGATTCTAATTTTCTTCCCACAAATTAATGATTTGTGTAAATTATTGTTTGATATATTTACACTATTCAGTTTTTACTTAATTGTTTAACTTTAACGACAAATAGCTTGCGCTACAAACAGCAATATCCAATCGTATCATTAACACTTCGAGTTATTCTTTATACTTTGATTTACCAATTTGGATCGATTACTGTCTTTTATATTTATTCACTGTTTACACACATTTGATTACCGTTCTGATACGTTATCTTCACTTATTACGTCACCTTTAATACGGATCTCAAATTATGGTGTAATGTAATTTTCACACTTTATAGGGCCGCTACTTATGCTGCGGCATCAAATTGAATACACAGGTAACTCATTTAAATAAACTCAAGATTTTCATCTTAATATTAATTACCTTCAAATACAAATAAGCAATAACCATTTCTTTATCCAGAAAAATAATATATAATAAATCTCGTATAATTTAGTGCGAACTTTTGCTTTTTTAAAGCTCCCGTTATAACGCTTAGCGCTTATATTTACACTGCACAAAATATATGTCTTTGTCGTTCTAACACTTAAGCTAGAACGTTGTAATTATTGTTTTTATCACCGCGGGTCACTCTTCGTTACGGGTATTTTAATTAAGTTACACCTGTAACAAAAAGAGATAAGAATAAGTACGTCATGTTGGAGCGCAATGAAAATAATTCCACTTAAAATGGTTAAGCAGTGACACCCAAACCGCTACATTTATTTTTAAAACCATGCAAATACATTTGTAACATATTAAATGGTTTATAATTCTATCAAGTACATTATTACCTAGCAACCAATACAATACCAATATAATACCATAAGTGCAAGGAAATTATTGGATAATTTGATGTCTGTTGACGAGTGCTTGAAAAAGTCGATTCGCGCACGAATGCTCTTTGTGAGATTTATCAAGCATAGTGTTATACATTTTTGAGAAATTATTAATTTGATTAAATACATAAATAACAAGTTTAACTTCGAGTAGGAGTTGAACCTACGACATGTACTTTTCTAGAATACCGCTCTAACCAACTGAGCTATCGAGATACAAGCCCCAATCGATGTAAATTTTGTTTTTATAATATGTAAAACTGATGTAAATTCTAAATATAGTGAGATTACAGTCAAATTACTCATATTAATGTAATATGAGTCTGCAATATGGCAAGGAATCACGCAATAATTTCTTTCGCACGAGTGGTATTCAATTATAGAATTGCATTTCAAAAAACTAAAAATTGTATATTCATAATTTGGAATTTAACTTGAAAAAAATTATGATTATGGTCAATAGAAAGTAATTAAAATTCTTAAATCAAAAGTTTACTAAAATCACTTTTGTACTCATAAATATGTCATTAATTATGGGTTTATTATCACATACAAAAAATGTAATTAGGTATAATCTTTGATAAGGTGATTTTAATATTATTGGAAGATAATTAGTGGAGATCAGTACCTATTTAATGTAAATTCTAGAGGAATTGTATTCATATTTAGTTGCGACAGTACGTTTGTGTTTTCAATTTTAAAATTCCCGAAAAATTTTTTAACGAGCGTTACTAAGAAGTTGTGTTTAATGTGTACGAATATTTTTGTCAAGAAAATGATAACTTTGAACCATTGCGTAACGTTGAGGTAGTGCAAGGAAGAACAGCCGAAGCTTTAAAGATCAGTGTGTCTTCATAAAAGATTATCAAGAGTAAGGAGAAGAGACCTTCTGTTACCTAAAATCATCCAGAAACCTCGTTAGAAGGTTAAAACAGATGTAAGGTCTAAAACATACTATACAAGATTTAGTTTATAAAATTAATTGTAAAAATTGTGAAGAAATATATGTGTGGCTAACTAAACGACCTATCAAAATTCCCTTTGAAGAACATTTAGCTCATATAAAATACAAATGTTGGGACAAGTCTGCCGTAGCCTTACATATGTTTGATAAAAATCATGTAGTAAATAAGATATCCTTAATCAAACATGCTAGTAATAAGCACCAACTTGATTGTTATGAAAGTTTAGCCTTTAGGGTACTCAGAACTCATTAAACTTTCAGTTTCACCAGATAAGCCTTTTTATTCGTATATCTACCGATAATACTCATCATATCTACTGTGAATATTTTCTTGAAAGTGTCTCGGCACTTCTATGAGGACCGCTTCGCTGGCGCGAAACATTGTGGGACACAGTGTTATATTTATTTCACATAGTTTTGTCCTTGGTTATGTAGGAGTTTTACGTTTCTCCTAAAAAAATATATGTTATTTATTATATGTATCATTATATGTATTTCATTTTTCAAACAACTGTACATTGAAAAGGTGCGTTACTTGCTTGTGCTGCAGCTGCCGCTGATGGTATATATATATATATATATTAGAAATTTTCTTTAGTTCACCCTAGTCGACCGCTGAGGATGCTATTGAAACGCTTTCGGTGTTTTTTTAATTTTGTGTGGTACGTGCGTATATTTTGTTTGTTACAGATCCTGCCACAGCTCCAGATTTTTTAAATTCATATGTATATAAAACACATTGATTTAGCGTTTATAGGTTTACTCTTTCTTATTTGCTTATTCAATACCGTATGTTGATTTCGTCAAATGCACTACGAATCTTCACCATCCTTATTTAATTTACTGCTTTATATGATAAGGCAGTATAAGCAAATTGAATAGCTAAATTCATAAATTAGTGAATTAATTAATGGCGAGGATAATAGGTAATAATGTACTTGATAGAATTATAAACCATTTAATATAGTGTTATAAATGTATTTCTGTAATTTGCTTTCATTTTGATTCTTTAATAGACATATTAAGAAACGCGACGCCATCATCTCCGATTATAGCCTTTCATTCACAGTTACGAAATGTATCAAAAACAGGATGCGTCCAGTGGAAAACTTTGGTCTGAGCAAATTCGCGACCGTATGTTTGTCAATTTTAAGGGGTGTACATGAAAGATTATTTTCCATTTGCGTGTTTTGTGATAGAATTTCGATAAAACAAAAGGCGACTAGATCAAATTTTGAGTTTTAAAATTATACATCAACCGCCATAAAAATCCCTAAATCCACTAAAATAAAAAATTTTGTTTAAAAACAAATTACAAAAACGTGTTTCATAAGACCTTGAAGCATAATTCTTTAAAAAAAAAATTTACACTTGAATTCGTGCTTCAAGACTGGTTTTATGAAACTTTCTTATTGGGCATGATCAAGTATGGAATAATTTGCTTGATTTAACATCTTGTGGAATTACGACACTCTTACAAAATGTGTCAAAAACATGATGCGTCCAGTGGAAAACTATGATGTGAGTAAATCCGCGACCGTATTTTTGGCAATTTCAAATATTGTACCTGTAAGATTATCTTCCGTTTTCGTGTTTGTGACAGAATGTGGATAAAACAAAAGGCGACTTGATCAAATTTTCACTTTTAAAATTAGACATTACCAACCGCCACATATATCCCTATATCAACTAAAGTAAAAAATTGTTGTTTAAACCTTGAAGCACTCATTCTTTACAAAATTCGTGGCCACTCAACTCGGTTTTTAAGACTTGGTTTTAAAAATAAACGTAGCAGTTCGGGTGTCACTGCTTAACCATTTTGAGTAGAATTATTTTCATTGCGCTAGATAACATACCTATTCCTATCTCTTTTTGTTGCAGGTATAATATAATTAGATGCCTGCGGTAATAAGTGCTGGATAAGTACAACTTTCTAGCTTAAATGCTGTGTTAGAACGACAAAGACACTCTTTTGTGCAATGTAAATATAAGCGCTAAGCCCAAATTGAAAATCATTCATTTTAAAGACTATAACACAGTTAATTTAATTATTCAGATTTAAGCTGAAAGGCAACACTTTCACATTTAGATGATATTTGTAAGTTTTCTAAATAGTGCATGCTTAAATTGTACATGGTTGGTATGAACTAAATTGTTTGATTTGAATTGAGTATATAATTGTATCTATAATGTATTTAAAATTATTCATTGGAATTTTTTATGACTTGTAACTGAGAGGTACAAAAAATTTACATTTTCTAATGAAACACCCTGTATCATTTTTCGGATGCAGAATGAAAAAAGTACACAATGTCAAAATGATGCATTTTTGAACTACAAGTAATAACGAACGGCAAACTTACTGTAGAATGAAATTTTATTGAAACGTTAGAAATTCTAATTGTTATAATTCAAACTTATTGAATAAAATTTTATTTTACGATAATGCAACCTCTATAGTGAAGTTAAGTATATATATATATATATATATATATATATATATATATATATATATAAACATTGTTTTTGGTTCGAAAAAACTTCTTTGATGCTCGAAGTAAACATACAGTATCCTGAGAAACTGAATGTATGGGTCAGTATTGTTTCAAACCATAATACCAAAGTATTTTTTATAGGTGGATTAAATGTTAGGTAGAAAAGGGATATGCATGTGTAATCAAAGAGAAAGATGTATACCGGGTGGTTGTAAAGTAAGGAATAAATTCAATATCTCGTAAAGCACAATTTTTTTCAAAAATCGCTCTGACCCGTCGATTTTATATTTTTTCGGGGCATATTTTGCGAAAAAAAAATTTTATACAGGGTGTCTCAAAAAAGATTTGCTAAAAAAATTTTTTTTTTCAAATTGCAACCCAATTTTTGTATTGCATTTTTGGATTACCCTTACAATTCTAAACATTTGTCATGTAGCATGTGCTATACCTAAATCCAAGCGTTTTGGAGTTATTCGCATTCAAAATTTAAAAATTGAGTGGCCACCAAGATCACCCGATCTAACAACACTAGACTTTTTTTATGGGGATACCTTAAAGGCAAGGTATTTAAAAGCCAACCGGCAAATCTAGATGATTTAAAATAACGCATCCGTCAAGAAATACGTCGAATAACGCCCGAAATGTACAGCATGAATTTGTAGATCGATTAGGCTGTCAGTTAACTAACGGAGGACATTTCGAACATTTTCTGAAATAAAATTATTTTTAAGTTTACGAATCTTTGTTTTCGATATAATAAAACGTTATAAAAATTATTTTATTTTTCGTTTGTTCATGATCTTTTTTCAATTTTTAAATTTTGAATGCGAATAACTCCAAAACGCTTGGACTTAGGTATAGCACATGCTACATGACAAATATTTAGAATTGTAAGGGTAATCCAAAAATGCAATAAAAAATTGGGTTGCAATTTGAAAAAAAAAATTTTTTTTTAGCAAATCTTTTTTGAGACACCCTGTATAAATTTTTTCGCAAAATATGCCCCGAAAAAATATAAAATCGACGGGTCCGAGCGATTTTTGAAAAAAATTGTGCTTTACGAGATATTGAATTTATTCCTTACTTTACGACCACCCGGTATATCATGTAGCACATATTTTTAGTAATAAATTAACGTAATGTCTCTTTAACTTACTGTTGTAGTTTTACATGCAGACGATAATCTGAACATTCCTTTGATTTATTAAGATCAGTTACCTGGTTCAAAAGCATCACCATATTTTGTGAGAAACGTCTGGAATTACTACTTTCGTCTGCACATAAGTAAAGTATTATTCGAATCAAGTATTTCCTGGCATTTATATCGGACGTAGAGCCTAACCAGTTTGAATAATTTGCAATGTTGCATAGCAGATATTCACCCAATTCAACAATAAACAATTCAAAATAGAGGTTTATAGGAACATATCGATTTTTTCAAATTTATGGTTTCGATGGTTTTTTAATGGTAGTTCCTTTTGATGTCATCAGTTTCTTGGGGAAAATGGCCAGAGTTATTGCTTAAATTCCCAAAAACATCTTGTATGTTCAAAATCGGTATTTGTAATCCAATTTCTTTGGGTGAAACTGTCAAATCTATTGCCTTGGTGACGTAGGACTAAATAATATGGTTTTGTGGTATTAATCTTTAATGTCCAAAATAGCAATTTCTTTGGGAAACGGTCTTAACTTGATTGGAAGACTGAACTAAATCTTTTAGTTTTCCAGTGCTGTCAATTTTGATGTCGAAAAAAATGCATCGATTTATTGGAAGCAACAGTTAAATTTATCACGTTGATAATCTAATTAAGGGAAAATGCCCTTCAAAGGATTCACATGTGAACCACTTTCCTTCACCTTTATGAGAATTCTACATTATTGCACGAAATATAAGAAATTATTGCAAGTACATCTGTCTCTCTCATTCGTCATTCTTAGGTCATCAAATTGCAGATTTGGGAGATGTATTAAATCTTCTTATAGTCATCGACACTTAGCAGAAACGATTACCTAGCAGTTTTGCTTCAAAAAAGTTCTGATGCATTTCTACTTTTGTTAATACCAATGTGTAATACCGCACCCAATATGGCAAGTAGAGGTGTACAAAGTATAAGTTTTGTAGCCGCACGTGGAACATGTTTTATAATGTTATATAATAAAACTATAGAGGATTGTGGAATTTTATTTAAAAATATATTCCATATGGAGCACCAAATTGATTATTTCACTTTTTGACAATCCAGGTCTATTGCATTATCTAAACCACATATTCTAAAATGGCTAATAAAGTATGCCTATACAAACTTAATGTAAAATAATAAGTAGGACCACCTGTTTAAGATAACATTTGTAATTGTAACTTCATTTATAGTTAGAGATAGTTTCAAGACTAAAGAATGATTGCACAGAAACCAATTTTGTTCCGAATGTCAATACACTATCCAACTGAAAAATTTACACGGCGTTTAATACAGCTATTTTCAGTTAGAGTTCATGTCATGTAAAAACATGACTGCCAATCATAATAGTTGGGTTCAACGTTTATAAAAGGCGGATTTGACATTGTGCACTTTAAACGTAACGAAAAGAAATAGAAAGTTGAAAATGCCGCAAGGGACGTCGTCCATGGTGACAGGCACTTCCAGAGGGCATTTTAAAGATTGCTATTCTTGTCCTTTGAATGGAAGAAAAAAGAAATAGATAAGAAAAAATAATTAAGGACGATGCCAGTGCAGTACCTACATTTATGTATTTTAAATAAAATTATAACGGCTTGTTTCAAGAAAGATTTCTTTTTATTAATAAATGTAAATGCAACGTTTCGTCAAAGAATATGTTGGTTTCGTTATTTGATTAATAACTTTGTCAAGTATAAAATTAATACAATTTTTCTAAATAGAGTATGCTTTTCTTATAATTTTTTAAATATTATAAATGTTAAAAACAGATGGATTGATTAAAGTTGAAATGAATGGATTGATCATTTTAGATCATGTGTAATAATTTATATCAATTTACAGGTGATCGATGCTAGCTATTTAATTTGAAAATTGTTTAATTCCTTTTGTGTATACCTTATTCAAATAGATGTCAAGTTAAACCAAATTGATATTTGATAGTTCAATTGAGGAAGTTATTTTGATTTCGTTTTAATTAGTATTCTTTTAATTTGATTTTGTTTACCGAATAAATTTTAATTTAATAAGCAAAGTACATTCTTATTTAGTTACTATGTTAACTATACATGTGCGAGATATCTATATGCCATTTAAATGTGCGCTCGTTGGTTTTTAATTTTTTCCGTAATATTTCCAAAATGTACAAATATTCATAAAATATTTGACACTATTTTAACAACAGCGAGAGCTATATGGGTTACAAAATTATAAGAAACTGTACACCACTAACAATCTGTCCGAATGGGTGAAATGCGATCGTGTTTATACTGGATGAATGAGACCACTCATATCAGTATTTTTTTTTAAAGAACGGTAAGTCGTAGACATTTGGTTTAAAAAAATTATTATAAATCCCATAATAAAGAAATGAATCGTGATATTATTTCTTGGAAAAGTCAGCATCCCGAGCCGTTTTCTCCAGAATGGCTCCAAAATTTTAAATGGCACCATATGTCCAAACAGGTATTGTTAAGTATTATAGAAAAATTTATTTTATCATTCCCACCCCTTTTATGTAATATTTGACTAAAATTATAAAATTTGAAATTCATTGTTAACAAACCAAATTGAAAAGTCGGATTTTACCGAGTTAGGCAATCTTATAAGTGTTCAAAATGTCTCATTTACTGCTAAACACTGTTGAGCTCTTCTAGTTAAACTGTCAGTGGCGCTAAGTACTTCTTCAATGCTTAATGAATGGCAAGCACTGTGAATTCTTCTTTATGAACAATATCCTTAATCCGATCCCAAGGGAAAAATCTAGGGGTGTACAATCTGGTGATCTTAGCAGACACGTCACTATGCTTCCTCTGCCAATACATCTGTTGGGAAATAGTTGATTTACTGCGTTCCTGGCGACCAATGAAAAATGAACTGGGCAGCCGTCTTGCTGAAACCACATTCTTACTCGCGTTAAAAATTCTCCAGTAAGTTTATCAAGTCGCTACCTAAAAACTCGGCGTATGCGTATCGTATCTCATTCAGAGTTTCTTCGAAAAAATAAGGGCCTATGATATTTCCTTCAAGTATACCACACCACGTATTAGCACTCCAAAGCTGATGATGTCAATAGTTTATAGCCAGTGAGGTTTTGTTTGCAACCAGTAATGTGCGTTGTGAACATTGACTTCTTTAGTGCTTTTAAAAGTAGCTTCGTTAGTCCATAAAACTATCCTAGGTAAGTGTGGACTTTTATTTATCAACCCTTTCACTGCGGCCGACTTACGCCGGCACTAGTCTCTTATCATGAATAAAACATTTCGCAGATGTCAGAATACTAATAGTTTTTTAGAGTGAAATTTTTCGAAACACGGCACTATACACAACCTTATGTTGCACTCACGACACATGTAGACCAATTCTTTGCGCACTTTTCGTTTTGAACACACCACACATTTCCGTTTCTTATTTCTTTTTCCCGCTTGAGACTACACTTTCCTTGAAATATGCCTGCTTGTCAAATAATGTGGCATATCATCTTCTGCGCGACTACACCATAGATATCTTACTTAATAACTAGATAAACAATCCTTGAACCATGTATGATCCGAGTTGAAACTGCGTATTAGGAATTGCGCATTAGTGAATACTGTACTGTGTAAACATAAGCCGCTGTGTGTGGTGCAAAGTAACGCCAACCTGGAATGCTGGAAAAATTACAAAACGGCAACTATTTCTTGAAGAACTGGGCAATTCCTTGATCACTCAGTTATTGCAAGAAAGAAAACGTCTCCCTCAAAATATTACTGCAGCTGAAATGGTTATAAAGTTACGTTCTTCAACCAGTAATGCCGAAGTAAGGGAACAATCAAGCACAACCAAGTGTAAAAGATGTAATTTTTGTCCCTTAAGAAAATTAATATGGTATGTTGTAATTGCTTAAAATACCTATGTAAAGCTCATGTATATTACTACTGTCAACACTGTAACAAATAAATGTATATTCCTATTTACTACGTTTTTCAGATGTTCTTTACACAACATTTATAATATGTAATAAAAATAAAATAACGTAATAAAATGTAATAAATAATAATACTACATGTTATTTCTTATTATTATTTACTGTTATATCAATTTAATGACAACTATAGGCTGGCTCCCGGTCATAATGACCCGAACACAATAAGTGAAATCAAAATGTTAACACAATAGGAGCGTTACACAATGGATGCAATTATTGCCATTAAAACATGTGTGTGATATTATTTTAAAATCTGACTTTTCAACTTTCAAATTTAATAATTTTAGTTGAATATTACTTCAAAGGGGTGGGGAGTAATAAAATAATTTTTTCTATGACTTTATTTTATTTAACGATGTTTTCAACAATACCTTTTTTGACATCTGGTGCCATTTCAAATTTTGGAGACGTTCAGGATGCTGACTTTTCCGAGAAATAATATCACTATTTGATTCTTTATTATGGTATTTATAATTTTTTTTTAAATCAATTCTCTATGACTTACCGTTTTTTAATACTGATACCGGTGGTCTCATTCACCTGGTATATAACATGGACTCTAGAATTTATTTCGCATGAGCGTCAAATTCTGAATTTATCCTATGGCCACCTCAGCAATTTCTTTAGTTTTGAAACAATCTCTATCTCATTTTCATACTGTATAAAATACAATTCTTAATCATAATGTATTTGCATAGGTATTTGGAGATTCAAAATATCTGGATTTAGCCCTAGCAGCAGGTGATGTGGTGTGGAAGAGAGGATTAGTGAGAAAAGGCTACAGTATTTGTCATGGAGTTGCAGGAAATGCGTACTGCTTCCTTGAATTATTTCAAACCACCGAAGTAATTACTTACCAACACTCATTTCAATGATGTTAAAAATTCCTATTTCAGGATGAAAAACATCTCTACAGAGCTATAAAGTTTGCAGAATGGTGTGTTACATATACAAAAGAACATGAGGAATATTCACCAGATCGTCCTTTATCCTTATTTGAGGGTATTGCAGGACCCATGTATTTATTGCTTGATATTCAAAAACCAATGGAAGCCAAATTTCCTGGTTATACACTTTAAGATTACAAATTTCTTGTATACGAATTTATTATTAATAAACCATTTAACTAATACTTTTTAATAACATTAATTAGTAATAATTATTTTATGTACATATTGGCTAAAATGAATAAACAATATTAAAGTATTAACATAGGATTTTAGTTCTAAAAAGTGAATACTGCTTTTCATTGTTATTTTCTTAAAGAGGAAAAATTAGAAACCAAAATCTTTCATTAGTCAATATGCATAACAATTACAATATTAGTTTATAGTACAAAATAGTTTAGTTGGACTTAATATGATGTTTTCACTTTGGTGTCCCTAAACTTTGATATATCCAAAATTACGTTATATACCAAAACGTAGCGTAATTTTTTCTGTGATATGTAAAAATACACCGTTTTAAACTACATAAATTATTTACATTATTTCACATTTAAAAAGCCAAAATTGGAAAATGATTAAGATCTACAAATTTTGCAACATTACATTTTAAAACAACAGGAAAAAAGTTCTCGCTTAATTACAAGAATACATGCAGAATATGGCACAAACATACAAACAATTCGATAAATGTAATGCTGTAAAATTAAGACTTAAACAAATCTAATTATTAACAAGGCACTCCATCAGGTCTGGACACTTGTCAATAAATACCTAACCGCTTTTACAAAAAATATTGTAATTTATTCTCAGTATTTACAACGGCTCTTAATAATTACAAAACTATTCCCACAAGCCTTTCGGTCCATATAATTACAATTTACAAATAACAATAAATCATTAACTATATATGTTACATTTGAGCTAATTAGCTGATAAAATTAATGTTAAGTCATACTCAAAACTTTTGAAAGTTAAAGCAAACAATTCAGATTGCATACTTTTTTTTTTGAAAATCGTTAATTCAGGTCACAGATTTTTTTTCTTTTTTGAATCTTAAAAAGATAATAGTAGCAAAAATTCTACAAGAATATCTTAATAAAGCAATACAGCATCCTATGGAGTTTGTAACAAAATGTACAGTTATTTAATTGCACAATTTACACTTCTTCATAAAGTATATGGTTAAAATTCAAAAATCAATGCCAATAAAGCACTAATCTACTTCTCCAAGATCCCAAAGAGTATAAAAGTGTCCAACACCAAATTTAAAATGACACACCAACCTCAGTCAGTTTTTTGCTGACAATAGAGTTCTTTGAGAGATTTCAGCTCATCTATAAGGGCTTTATTTTGATTTTCTAACACTGCTACTCTGTTTTCTAGGCACTTTATATATTCTTTTTTTTTTCTTCTACATTCACGAGCTGCTTCTCTGTTTTTTAATAGCCGCATTTCTCTTTTTCGTGCTTGATCTTCTCCACCCGGACTGCTCAGACTTCCACTTTGTGCGACAACTACAAATTAAAAAAAATGTTATAAATTTATTGGGGCATCATAATGAAATTACCATAATGCAATAAATTAATAACTATTCTTTATACAGGTTTGTGATCAGAAATCGATACTCGAATTCTTTAAAATCTACTGTCTAGAATTGTAAATGTACCATTTTTAGCATAACCCACGAAGGTAGGAGGGATTCAGTTCATTGATTTTCCTTTGTGTATCTGTCAGTGCATGATGTAATACTACTTTCTTAATCTTCATTGAAAGAACAGAAGTTAAGAGTTAAAGTGTTACCACCACATTGGGCACCAAATTGTAATATCTCACTGGCAATTCGAGCCCCACGGGTCGGGCACTAAATTGTAATTAAACACATTCTGTGTCAAAGTGTAATGAAACGGAAAATCTATGCCAACAGGCTGGGAATCAAATTTATAATGCATTGAATAACATTTTTTTATTTACCCAGGTTGGCTATTTAACCCTTTAAGGACGGCTGCCAGGTTTAACCGACAATACAACATTTTGCACACAGACGGTTGTCGGATATATCCGACATAACATCTAACATGACCCTTGAACGGTTGTCGTGTATTTCCGATACTCTACTAAAATTGCTGTTCCCCATAGCCGGCTGATGAGTTCAGCCGACACAGAAAAGCAGTAACACACAGACGAATGTCAGTTATATCCGGCAGTGTCGGTTTTATTCGTCATTCGTCGGGTGCGCCATAAGCCATGATTCACATACGTTTAAAATTAGTATAGGTTAAGATGTCGTCTGAGGAACACGCTGTCGATTCCGTCCCGTCAAGACCAAAAAGAAACAAAAGAGCTACAACTGATTATTGTGGATTAGATGCCAATGAAGTGACACATTTTAAATGCGATAGGTGATGAAAATATTTATTTAGATAGTGAATTTGAAGAACCGTATGTGGACAGTGGTAGTAAATACGAACCTGAGAGCGAAACGGATGATTCTCTTGATGAGGCAATTAATTGCCGTTGATGAAGATATCGTAGATGATGGTAGCGAAAATCATGATGTTTCGAAAGATGATTCTCTAGAAGACCCAGTTGTTTATGAAAAAAATCACAGCGATATAAACATTACATGGACAAATGAAGAATTTCAACCCAAATTACATCCATTTGATAATAGTGAAAGTGGAATGCAGGGATATGCTTTAGATAATAGTTCAATTGAAATTGATTATTATTTAAATGTATTTACCGAGGATTCAACTGAACTTATAATAAGAGAAACTAACCGATATGCACACCAACAAAATGCACAGAATTGGAGGGATATAGACCTGGCTGAGTTGTATGTATTCATTGCTTTGACTATGCTGATGTCACGCAATAAAAAACTTGACATAAAGGAATATTGGTTAAAAGATCAGTTGCTAAATTCGCCAATATTCAATCAACAAATGCCTAGGGACAGATATTTACAAATAAAGAGATATTTGCATTTTGCCAATAATGAAGATGCACGTCACAATAATCGTCTATATAAAATAGAAGAACTTTTGCAAATAATTAAATTGAGAGTTAGAACACAGTTTCGCCCATTCCAAAATCTGGTTATAGACGAAAGTATGATCCTTTTCAAAGGACGCCCTAGTTTTAAGCAATACATCAAGACTAAGCGACATCGTTTTGGAATAAAGTTGTACGTGTTGTGTGACTGTGAAACAGGAATTGTTCTAGACTATGTAGTTTATATTGGTCAACAAACCAATATCCAAGTAAAAGAAGTGACAGGGTTGGGATCTGCAGGCTCAGTTGTCTCTACTTTGATGGAGCCATACCTAAATAAAGGACACTGTCTATTTACAGACAATTATTATAGTAGCCCAATACTTTCGACATATCTTTATGAACGTAAGACTAATTCATGTGGCACTGTGCGACCAAATAGGAAGCATATGCCAGCTTTTAACAAAAAACTAAAAAAAGGTGAAATTGATTGGAAAAGCAGTGATTCTCTTCTGGTGTTAAAATGGAAAGATCGCCTATAATCACTCTCGACAAACTGGATGTAGTCACTAAAGAACCTATCAAAAAGCCCTTATGTGTGGTAAATTACAACGAGAGAGTGGGAACTGTAGATCGTTCCGACATGATGATAAGCAATATAGAGTGCATGCGTAAAAGTACTAAATGGTATAAAAAACTGTTTTATCACGTTCTAGATATTTGCCTAACCAATGCCCATGCAATGTTTTTAACCAAAAACAGCACGAAGATTCCACTTGCCAAGTTTCAATTGAATCTTATCCGTCAAATTCTCAATAGGTTTGGTTCTAATAGCAATTACTTCTTTTATACATACTTTTTTAATTTGTAGATATTCTGTTACCAGAAACGTTTCTCAACCTCGGATTCGGGACTTGGATGTTATCAGGCTAACAGGGCGGCACTTTCCAGCTTTGGTACCTGCTACACCTAAGAGCCATAACCCTTTGAGGAGGTGTTCCCAAACAAAAAAAGGCAACAAAAAAAGAAAAGAGTCAAGATACACGTGCAATGAATGTGATGTGGGTTTATGCATTTTTCCATGCTTCAAAATTTATCATTCCGTAGCCAATTTTTAGGGTTGATAAAATACGTAATATGTATTAGATTTTTAAGTATTATTAACATTTAATTAGGATGATAATATTTGAGTTACCACTTGTTTAAAATGATGTTTCATTTATAATAAACAATCTATTTACATAATCTTGTTAAGCTGGAAGTGAAATCAAAAAAATTTCAACGAATTGTTAGTGTGACGGATATATCCGTCAACCGTCTGCCGAGCTCTGCAATTTTCGCCGTCTGGCTGGTATAATAGCCAAAAATAATACCGTCCTTAAGGGTTAAATTTTGACAAACAAAATTATTTAATAAATCTGATTTTTACTTTTAGGAAGCTCAAAACTAATTTCCAGTATCAGTTAGTGATACAAGCATATACGACTGTTAATAGAAATTAAACTCTGTTCACTTCAGGTAAGATGCCTTTAATTTAAATTGTGAACTCTGCTAAAGGTTATTAATATTTAATATTGCTTTTTCATATACATACGTATAAAGAGAAAGTTATGCAATAGACACTTTTTTTACATTTCTCGACGTTTTGTGGCCCAAACAATACGAAAAACACATTTTTAGAAAAAAAAAATCTGGTATCTAATTGTGTCTGTGTGCGTGATATCTTTGGAAACATAAAGCTATCCATAAAAAACAAGTTTTTAGAAAAAAAAAATTCGTGTGTGCGGGATATCTTTTAAACCATTAAAGCTATCGATATGAAATTAGGTACAAAAATTCTTTGCCATAAAATCTAGGTCAAGTTCGTTAATGAGCAAAATCCAACCAGTGTCGGGGCTTTTTAGGGGACTAGCAAATTAAAGAAATTCATTGCTTCAAATTCTAAAAAGTTATGTAATTAAAAAAATATATAATAACCAGTGGCGCGCCGTTTTTAGGGCACAACATTTTGTGCATTTGTTAATTTATCAACCGATTTTTTTTTAAAATCGGGTATTGGGGGTTTTTAAGATCCCTAAGTATAAATCATTTAAAATAAAAAATAAAAAATGGCGAATCAAAAATAGGGGATTATCGTGTTTATTTAATTTATCAACAGATTTTTTGTAAGTCGGGTATTGGGGGATTTTAAGATCGCTAAGTATAAATCATTTGTCAAAATTAAAAAATTCAAAATGCCGGTTTGAAAAATGGGGGATTATCGTGTTTAAAATCCGATTACTAATGACCAATTTTGCAACTTTGTTAATTTTGTAAAACATCTAAATAAAAAAATTTTACAAACTGCCAGTGGCGCACCGTTTTTAGGGGCCAACATTTTTTTTGAAAGTCGGGTATTTGGAGTTTTTAAGATCGCTAAGAATGTCTATTTGTCAAAATTAAAAAATTCAAAATGGCGGATCAAACAATAGGAATTATCAGGGTTTAAAAACCGATATGACTCAAATTCAGATATTTGAAGTTATTTATTTACATATATGAGAAAGCATTATGGCAGATAATTTGACAGCGGTTTTTATATGAAGATTGAATTTATCAATAATATGTTGACTGTAAATACGATTAATCTCTTAATTTATTTCTAAAATCCTCCGATACAATGATATTATAAGGTCACTCAAATCTATCGGTTCATATAAAGTTCTGTTTAATTTTATTAAATTGACCTCTGAACTATAATCTTAAATATTTCAAATTTGAATTAATCAAATTAACTGAATCAATTTCTATTAATAATTCATATATAAGTAATGTGCCAAACGATTTTCCTGCTTAAGAGACAAAGACGAATTTCAGTGTTAAAATATACCTTTTGATCATTTTAAAATATTAATAATTGAAGCAATGAAATGTTAATTTCTTGTATATTAACTGCCAAAAATTATGTCACAATCAATTTAAATATGCCTTCTTATCACCATTACCAAGTTAAACCAGGTTTCTCTTTCCAACTTAACATAATGAGGTAAAATCTGATTACCTAATTTCAAATTAGACATTAAGTAAAATTGTAACAGATTTAGTAAATGATGTCATAGCCATATACATTGTAATTTCTTATATAGAACCTACCCAGCCCTGAAGTTTAGCTCATTCAATTATGTACCGGGTGGCCAGATAAGAATGCAAAGTGCTATTTCTCGGAAACTATTCGTCGTAGAGAGTTGCGGGAAAAAATTGTATCACTAAAGTGGTCAAAAAATGACCGTGGAAAATATTTTCAAATTTTCAAGATGACCGCCAGGGGGCGTAACCGCCATTCTAAACTTTTAAAGTGATTTTTTACTGAAATCCACCCAGTAAATGTACCAAAAAGTTATATGCTTTTTAAAGCTCAGCTTTATTCGAGTAATTTTTGTTTGACGTATTCTTTAAAATAAAGAAGTGGTGGGAGGGGGGGGGGGCGATTCAGTGATTTTTTAAATAAACAGCTCTAACTGCTAAACGACTGAACTGATTTTAATTAACTTAATCTCGTCTAATTTTTAGTAATGCCCCTAGAGCGCGTTTTTTTAATATACTAATTTAAACTTTGTTTAAAATTATTTACTGGCTTTGGATGTTGTTAATCCATAAACTCATTCTTAACTTAAATATATGATTTATGTTATATTTTCACAAAGAACAATGTAACCAAAACATTGAATGTTTCACTTCAATGATAATGCTTAGCCCTATGAACACCTATTGTCCTATATGAGAGAGAGCTTATGCATTCTAGTTGTGCCACATTTTGTTTTTGATTAATTGTAAGTAATTAACTTGTGAAATTCTAAACGTCGCTAAAAAAGGTGATTTTTAATTTTCATGATTTATAGACAACAAAAGAAATGTCAAGGCAAAATTTGTATATGTATTGTGTCATGTCTGCTTGTGGACAGTTCATGTAAGGCAGCGGTATTCAACTGGGTTCTGCGGAACTCTGGGGTTCCGCATAGTTTGAAGACCACTGATGTAAGGGAAAATACCGTAACCTAACAATCTTTTGTGTCCAAACTAGTTTATTAGATAAACAAAACTACTGTAACGTAACAGAAGGGGTATGTGTACATTTCCCGGTAAATTACGAACATAACCGTAATATATACACTGCGTTCTTAAAGTAGCGGATACGTTCAATAAAAATTCGAATGGGAGTGTATGAAGGAAACGCTCGGATCCGTCGATTTTTATTTCCAATTTACGTAAAAGTGAAATAACAGGGTGTCAAGAAAAAGATATGACGTCATCGAGATTTTTTTTAAATGTCAACCCCCACTTTTTATTGCAGAACTAGAAAGGGTACATATTTTTATGTACGACAACGTACATATGGATGTTAATACAGGGTGTCCCAAACATGCGTCCGCGGGCGATACCTCCCTTATTTGACGGAATAGGAGTACAAAATTTTGAAGTGTAGTAGAAAGAACTGAGGCGCATATTTTAAAACTATTTTGGGTTATAAAGGGTGTTTCATTTATACACGGCGAACCAAACATTTTTTTAAAAGGGACACTATGTTATTTCAAATTTGGATTCAACTTACTTCGGCCATTCTTTAATATAAGGTATGATTATGTTATACAGGGTAGTTTATAAGAGGCGGGCATTTTGAAGAAAAAATCGTATCGAAATGGATACATGTATCATTTCTAATAAGACATTCAAATGATTTTTGAACGTTGTCGATGACGTCAGCGGTAATGTGTAATTTATTGGCGAATTCATGCTTTTAAATCTTGTAAATTAGCCGGTCGGGTAATCTAGAGAATTTAAATCTGGCTCACTCAATTGTCCCTTTTCTACCTATCTAACGATTGGGAAAAACTTGATGCAAATAAACGCGAACAAGTAAAGCGTAGTGTGGGGCGCTCCATCTTGTTGAAAAAAGAGGTCACGGTGGTGCATGCTCTTCCAAATCCGGATACGTTATTAGAGCGGGAATGAGGTCATTTTGAAGAAAGTCTTAAATATTTATCTTGCACCAGTGATAGAGTATCCTTGAAGAAGTAAGGACCTATAACTTTTCTGTCAACTATGTCGCACCAAACGTTCAATTTTTGAGGGTTTTGAGTGTGATTTCTGTGAACCAATGAGGATTTTCGGCTGCCCAATAACGACAATTTTGTCTGTTTACATGGCCGTTTAAAGCAAATGTTGCTTCATTGGAAAAAATGATTTTTTTTTTACAAAATTGGCGTTACCATAACATAATTGTTACATTTGTTCACCAAATTCATTTGGCCGATCAAAATCATCTTCCGACAGCTCGTGAAGTAAGTATATCTTGTAGGTATGGAACTTCTCTCTTTTCAACACTTTATGTACAATAGATCGCGCCACACTAATATTATTAGCCGTGTCCGTAATGGTGGTATTAGAATTGTCTTGCACTTCTAACACAATGTTGAACTGTTCTTCACTTATCGACTTTCGACCTGATTTTCTCATATCCCGAACATGTCCAGATTCCCGAAATTTTGACTCAACTCTGCTTACCATGCTTTGGCTAATGGACGGTCGATCAAAGTGAGTTGCATTAAACAACGCAACCACTTCTGATTGAGGGCGAGACCTATCTCCGAAATCAAGCTTGCACAGGATTTTAATTCTTTCACATTCGCTTAATTTCCTCATATTACGCAAAATAACGGTAAAGTAGTTACTAGATAATCTCCGATAACAATGCTGTCGCCTATTAAAAAACTAAACACAAGTTGCTACCGTACAAATAATTTTAAGAAACTGTACAATTTAACGTTTTCTTACACTGACAGAAATTTTCTCATTTTTAATGTTTACGATAATTCCTTATGTAACCATCGTCCATATTTACCTTGTCGGACGTAAAAAGATGTACCGTTTTTAATTTTGCAATAAAAAATGGGGGTTGATATTTAAAAAAAAATGTCGATGACGTCATTTCTTTTCTTGACACACCCTGTATATTTGACTTTTACGTAAACAAATTCTAAACCGAAAATAAAAATCGACCGGTCCGAGCGTTTTCTTCCTAAACTCTCATTCGAATTTTAATTGAATTTATCCGGTACTTTACGAACACATTGTATAACATAGATATATTTTGAAGAATTAGTAATAATTTAACAAGTGAGCGGGAATATTGAAATGAAATACCTAGACGGATTCTCGAAAACCTGTTGCTAGACAGTTGGCCCTAAAGCCCGTTGAATTCGAGTGGCTAGTGTTAAACGGCAACAAGTTAGAGAAAGAAGCTGCATAATTACTTTCTAATTTATTCTCACTCTTGAGTTATATTTGACCAAAGTATTTTTTTACGTTTTAACCCAGAATACAGTCACTAGAGGATTATTCTAAGTATAACAATGGCTAGATTAGTTCTAAAGTATATGTAACCAAAAAATCGACGGGTCCGAACGTTTTCTTCCAAAACTCCCATTATTATTTTAATTGAATTTATCAGCTACTTTACGAATGTATTGTTGTAATACATTCATACTATCGGAACGTAACTTGTGGTTTAGACGCTCGTCATTTCTCCGGTTTTGTATTCCCTGTAATATTAAAACAGTTTATATTAAAACTACTGGAATTTTTTAAAGGCGATCATAAGTTCTAGTATGATGTCTTTAAAAGGTCAAAGCCAGGTCATGTTAATGAATGTTCTTCGGTATTTTGAAATGAAGCATGATTGAAATGGACAGAATTTGCCTCTAACGTCGATTATACAGTATTGTAATTAAAAATCTGTTATTCCTAAACCATTGTTTATAGAGAACTCCTGCAACAGGTGGAGAAAAAACTATGACACGTACCCAAGCACGAATTTCTGCAAGTCAAGAAACTGATCAAAGTGTACCTAGTACACTTTAGAAGAAAAGATAACTTCAAAAGAAACGCAACATTGATATAGATGACTACATAAAAAACGTGGTTAAGAGAAAGATTTAAGATTTGAAATGTAAGAAACACGAAAAGTACTTATTAAATAAACTGACTTATTGTTTTAGTGTTGCCAGTTACAGTAAAAAGCTTAATGTACAAGTTAAAGGAGAATAACATTTATTCATTTAGTGCAACAAGCTTAAAGTGACTGTTACATTCTATTGATTTTGATTTCGAACTGAAAGCAGTGATAATGAATGTAGTGATTAGATATGAAATGTATTTCACATAAAAACTATTATTGAACTTATATAATTTTATGTATTTTATTAATTTAATTAATTATTTACGTCGAAAAATGTTAACACTTACATTATTGTGTAGTGATTTGTTCATGAAATTTCAAGTAATTACAAACATGTATAGTTTAAGAAGGTATTACACAGAGATAAATTATGTGATGCTTTCGAAATGTTTGCGTGTTGCTCGACAATAAATGCACAATGCCTTATATAAAATGTACGGTGCAATTTTTTTAATTGCACTTGGCATTTCTTTTTTTGCTTAATGTTTTAATTAATTTCCTTATAGTGATATACGTTATTTTGTCCTACGTATTATGATTGAATGAAAATTTAAAGTCTACAATTGTGAAAAATATGTAATAAAGATTACATAAATATAATGCTAAGCAGTAAACGTAATTTTATGTTACATAAATACATAATTATGTATAGATTTACAAAAAATTATGTATATCTTAAACGTTATACCATACCTAACCAAACACGGTATGTAAAAAGAAAATTAATCAAATTGTATTTCATTGTAAACCTTATTTAAGTACTGACGCATATGACGAAAAAATGTAGCAAAGTTGTAGCCCTCCAGTTATTCCATAATGTTTTCACTTGTTTCCATATCATCAGTTATACGTGGTTTAGGTTTGAAACTTCTGTAGCATTCCTTGATCATTGAAAAAGCTTCCTCTATTGGGTTTAATTGAGGTGTATAAGGACGCAAATATCGGTGCCTGATATTTTTTCTTCTAGCTGGGGTAAGATAATTGTCTCAATAAATGATTTGTAATCATCAGAATTAATCAACTTTTACAAAACATCCTACACTTTTTGTTGACTTTATTACAACTAAGAGGGATGTATTTGTTCCTCTATTTCCGTGTACATCTACAGATGGTGTAATTCCTGGAAGGGTGTATCCATACAAAGACCGTAAATGCAGATTGAAACCTGATTCATCTCCGAAAATCATATTTTCATCAGTTACTCTTGCCATAGCTGTGGCACATATTTTTCTGGTTTGAATGTGAATTTGTTTGGCTCATTTCTTTTTGTATGAATGTGCTTCCAACAATTTTGCAATTTTATTGTTTGTGATTGGATTTTAAATTTTGAGGAAGTCTCTATACAATCTGGTGGATTGTTAACTCCTTGACGGCCAGGTCCGATTTTCAAATTCGCACTATTATTCCAGATTTAGTAAAAAAATAAAGTTTTTTTTATTCAGTGTTTTATCGTGTTATAAGTATACTATAAAAAATATTAACTTTTGGAATGGTAAAAAAATTAAATACTCCATAGGCGTGCCTGTAAAAGGGTATTGTTAAATAATTTTAAATATTCTTACCTATTGACTAACTGTGTAAATAGATTCGGTATCGTGATAAACTAATTTATTCCAAACAAATACCAAACTTATACAATGTAATATTACAAACATGTTTAGGTGTATCCATGATGCTCATCGAAATGAGATTTGGAACACAAATAAATTGGTGCGTTAGGACAGGTACCACAAAAATTGCTTGTAAATTTTCTTTGTTTTCCTCGCTTGTAACATACCCTACAAGTTCCACTTTTTCGGCGAGTTCCTTGATACTGCAAACAAATCCATGCTTACTTGTGTTTGAAGTGGCTCTAGCAGTTTTTCTGTAACTATCTTTAAGTGTTGTATATCCTGGAGAATACCTTGTTAAGAGAGCATCGATTAGGATTTTTGTAAATGCTAAGACCGAGATCTCCTTCTCATGGGCATTTAACAGAAAAAACATTATCCCCATCACAAATTTTAATATACACCAGCTTCAAAGCATGTCTACAGTGGCCGGCGTGTAAGAAGACGAGGAGCCGGCGCATCGCGAAGAGCTACGGCGGTTGCCGATTATAATAAAAATACTAAGCAGTGGCGTATCACATTTGTATGTTTAATTATATGTATATTGGAAGAATGTGTATGAAGATGAATAATTCCAATATTTCCATTGGTGACGCGTTTTTTTTAACATTTGGTTTTTCATGTTTGCATAATAGGCATCTATCCCTGAAAGTATGTAGGCAGGTAATTTTGAATATATTTTTAATATACACTAATAAAAATGAAATAATGAAAGCATTAGGTACCCATTAGAAAATTGTCTTAAAGACGATTAGAGGGGAAAAACATACTTATCTAAATAATAAATTTATAAGCAGTTAACATAATGACAGCAATTAGAGGTTTGATATATAAATATCGTCTTCTTACACGCCGTCCACTGTACAAAACTATTCCAAGAATATATTAGAAGTTAAAATTTGTAGCCACAGGCGACAATATGTACTATTATCGAATTTAAATTTGTTGCCACCGTTGGCAGCATGCCGTAAAGGAGTTAATGTACTTTAAGTGCAGTAATATTAATTCTATAGCACCCCAAAGTACTGCGCTATTTTACGCCCTTTCTTTCTTATTTCAAAACTTTGCATTACGCAAATATTTCGGTGCAACGCGCAATTAATTCTGTGCAAAGTGCATCGTGCATTTATTTTAGTGCATTACGCATTTATTTTTATGCCCACAGCATTACGTATTAATTGTAGTGCAACACGCAAACGTTTCGAAGCATCGCGCAGTTAATCACTTGCACATCTGTAATTAGCATTTAAGCAGAAAATATTGTTCATTATATAAATTAGTTTGAAATTTGAATTTGTAAATGAGCAGTTTAGAATCTGGTAGATTCGTTGCTTTACAACTGACATTCATGTGTAAAATTGGTTTTTAATATTGAACAGGTTGCTAACTAAATTTTGCGTGTGTTCATTTCTAGCAGATTGAACTGCTCTTTTCAGATAATCATGAAGTTGTGCTCATGGATATAAAAATTACTTTATATCAACGGGAGAGCCCCCCCTACATAGATCATTTCCTGAAGACATGTTAGGTCGTTTAAAACGTTAGTAATTTCTATGTGCGGCGATCGATTTGCGTCTAACTTTGCACATGCATACTTCTAATGATGCCACATTTCACATTTTGAGCAAAGAAATTTTTTGTCATTGTGCAAATTTTTTTGTATAAAATTCTTATGAAAAACGATCGAAAGCATTTCGGCGGGTAAGAACTAAATATTTTATCATATTGATTTCTGCCTACACCGTAAGGGAATGGCGTGATAACGTATGTATTGTATGTAGCATGTTGCTCATCTTTTAGGTCAAGCAATGTCCACAACCTTTATTTATGCACCACTTTCATTAGTAGAATGGTCTAACCTATTTTGTCGGTGGACAAGAACCAAATTTTATAGTTTTTCAGTGTTGCTCATCGTTTGAGGTCTGTAATCCCCAAAATCTTTATCTATACCCCAATTTCTGTGGGGAAACGCTCAAAACCATTTTCTAGGTGCACAAGAACCAAATTTTACAGTTTCAGTGTTTGGGATCTGCAATGTTCAAAATCTCTATTCACAAATTTGATTGGGAAAACGGTCAAAAATTATTTGTTCGGTGGTCAAGAACAAAATTTTACAGTTTTGCAATGTTGGTTATCAGTTTGAAGTTTGTAATGTACAAAATCTGTGTTTATTCCCCATTTTCATTGATAAAACGGTCAATACTATTTTCTCTGTGAACCAGAAACAAATTTTAGTTTCACAGTATTAGTCTTTGGGATCAGCAGTGTACAAAAATCTTTATTTACTAATTTTATTGGGAAAACGGTCAAAACTAATTGATAGATGGGCAATCACATTTTATGTATTTTTAACATGTTGATCATCTTTATGACCAACTATGTCCAACATTTTTATTTATACATCAATTCAATTGGAAAGATGATCAAAACTATTTTCTCAATAGACAAGAACAAAGTTTTATAGATTCTCAGTTTGGGGTTTGCAGTGTACAAAATCTTTATTTATTCACAAATTTTAGTTGGAAAACGGTCAAAACTACTTGATAGATGGATAAAGCACATTTTATGGATTTATTATGTTGGTCATTCTTTAGGACCCATAATACCCGAAATATTTATACACCAATTTAATTGGGAAAACGGCAAAAAATATGTACTCGATGACAACAAGAACAAAATTTTATGGTTTTACCATCCTAGTCATCTGTTAATAGCAAATCTCTAAAATCATTATTTAGACAGCAATTTCATTAGAAATACTACCAAAATCATTTGATTGATGGACAAAAACAAAATTTTACGGTTTTATCACGTTTGTCACCTTTGATTTTCATCATGATGAAAACTTTGCTCAATGAGCAAGAACGAAATTTTATAGTTTCACTGTGTTGTACATCATTTGGCACCTACCGGTTGAAATTATTTGAAAGAAAGGCAAGAACAAAATATTCATCGTAATGTTCAAAATCTTACTGATAAGACGACCAAAGTCATTTATTCCATGGTCAAAAACTAATTTTATACCGTCACCTTTATTTATTAGTTGAGTTGATCGGCCTATTTCCACAGTTTTTGCCTTTGAGCGCGATGTTTCAGAAGCGGACTCTGCTTCCGTCATCAGGCTTAGTTCTAAGAAGGACTGATTTCGCACTTGAGTCAATTCATATGTTACTTTTTCGTGGTTGGGCAAGTGTATTGCGCTTAAGCTATTCGCGCATTATTGGAATCCATACGGGTTTCATTTCTACACTAGACTAGTATTAGATGTTTATATATATATATATATATATATAACACACACACACACACACACACACACATTGGTGCCCAACGTGGTGGTGCCAATTTACATGTAAAGCCAGATCAGGTCATTCGGAGGGCATGGAATAATTAAAAAGATTATGAATACGCAATAAAACAAAAACGACTAATACTGGTCTACTCAAGGTGGTGTTTTCTAGTAAAACAAAAAAATTATTTATATTTATGCAGATTACCGTGTAAAGCTATGATTATATATTTTGAAGTGTATTTGCTTACGATTTATTATTTTATATGAAATGCGATATTTCTCACGTCGGTACCAATGGCTGCCTTAACTGTATTATTAATGAGTTTGATTTGTTTGTATCGAGATTAAGAGCTACTGATACTGCACATTGTACATAAATGTGTAATGTTTATCAGATAGATGATTTACTCCTCAAGAAATTCGTTCTATATTAGTGCACATTACCGTGTAAGGCATTTTTCATCGCACTGTACCACCAATGAATCACTTGCGCGTTCTTAATGTTTGGGTGAAGTATCAGGAAGGAATTTCAGGAAGTACACACGGTAGCTGTTGGATTATCATTATGTAAAATAGGTCATTGAAAAAAAAAACAAGGTTGCGGAACTTATTTAGCTTTCATTCCTGAAATCCAGAAATAGCGGCGATGTCGTTTAAACCAAATTATTCATTTCTATGGCTTAAATAAAATCTATTATACCTATTTCCACAGTTTTTGTCTTTCTAGCGCCACGTTTCGAAGCGGATTCTGCTTTCATCAGGCTTAGCCCTGAGAAGGACTGTTTTCGCACTTGAGTCGATTTCATGTGATATGATTTTTTCCCAAGCACTTGACTATTCTCAGATTCGAACTTTGGTACCTTCACCTACAAGTCTGACACTTCTACCGCTGAGGGTACCTCCCCTGTATACACTTGCCGTGAGTGTTGTTATTCCTGTGGACAAGTACATCCAGGAATGGCAGTTTTTGCTACGATTTCAATTCCATTGTGAATTTTATGGAGGGTGGCGCGGCTATTTAGATGATCTAGGAATTCATTTAGCTTATGCTTGCCGTGTTGCCAAACTACCAATATGTCGTCTACGTATCTAAGCTACATCCTTGGTTATTTATTTATTATATTTATACATCAGTTTTCTGGGAAAATGCCAGAAGTACTACTGCTTCCGTGCTCAAAAACTATTTTTTGGTCTTACGCTGGATAAAATATGTCCAAATTTTATTTATAACCCTATTTCCTTGAAAAAACCGTCTAGTATTGCCTCGATGGGTAAGAACTTTGGCAAGAGCCGTTTTACCGTTTTAAAGTATTGTTCATAATATTGTATCAATGATATTCAAAATTTTCATTTACACTAGAGTTTTGTTGTAAAAAAGGTCAAATGTTTTTCCTTGAAGGACAAGAAGTAAATTTTATGATTTTATATGTTGGTCATCTTTTGAGACCATATCAGAATCTGATTGCGCCAATCGATAAATGACACCTATAAAAGCGCACCACCTGTTTTCACTTTTATCAGATGACCCTCACTATGTCAAAGGTGACTAGCAAACAATTATCAAATTACACCCTATGATAATTTGGGTACTATTGAAAAGCATCTTTTCGAGGAGATAGCAAATCTGTATCTGACTGACATCTACTTCATTGCGAGTAACAGAAGTCAAACTCAACACATAGCATACAATGTGACGATTTCGCATAACCTATTGTATTTATATTTGTTAGACACAAACGGAAATGACAAACATCTTTATACGGATCAACTGCTAATGGTTAACAGCACTAGCCGTCACTAGAATGTTGCTGTATTAAAGGAATTCCACCTTTAGTAAGGGATTTTTAACGTGTCATACATCGCATTGTCGTGGGACCTACAGTTTTATTTTCTCCGTTTTAGAAAAACGGCGACCTCGGTTAAGTTTGAACCCGCGCCGCTCGGGCGACTGACAAGCACTTTAATCATTCTACCATCTAGACAGCACCTATTATATTGTTGATAGAGTTTATTTGAGGCGTTTATAAAAATTTTACCCGATTAATGATCATTCAGTTGTCTTGGGTCCAACCAATTGTAGTTATGACGATTTTTAGTGACTGGGTTAATTCAGTTTAATCGGAAATGCCTTTTTATTACATAATGAGTAATAATGAAATAGATATTTCATAGTCGTTTTAAGAGAAATGTATTGTATGTATGTACTTATTTTTTTATAATTATATTGTAAGAAACATAAACAATAAAATTACATACATTATTATGAGATTTACTTTGTAACTCTAATAAAAGCTGTCCGAAAAGCTTGCAAGTCGGAATTTTTTTGAGTGGAGAAGAAATGAAATATGACTTTTTGAAAATATTAATGAGTTAAAAATTTGTTGTAAATTGCAAATTGGTTTTATGTAATTCGATTTATGATTTACATGCAATTTACTAGCAATATTATATTGAATTGTACAGCAATTATTCCATATGCAGTTAACCAAAAAATAATGCAAACTTTTCACATATGAATGCCTTTAAAATTTGGAATTTTGGTTGTGTCCAGTTGTTTTATACACATTACTAAAGATTACATACTTTCTTAGCTCACAAACCACCTCATGTGTTTATACAGGGTGGGCCAATATTGCGTGACTGGAGGATTGTGGGTTTATTAAGGAATATTTTTGAAGTTTGTTGATGGGATGTGGTGGGGTATCCTTAAGGCTACAAACCGAAAATATTTTCACTTGAATCACAAAGTTTATACAGGGCGATTTATATCAAAGTTGCATTTTTTAATTGGAACCCCCTGTATGTTATTACATATTTGTATTCCTCGGTCAATTCTTGTGCGACTTTATATATCACACATAGTACCTAAAACGAATCGTTTAGCCGCAATTCTTCATTTTTACAAAAAGTAGATGTCTGAAAAAACTAAATATCGCTGTGATCACAAAACTTGGAAGGTGATGATTCAGCGATGTTACTAGACATGAAATGTACTAGCGTAAACCGGATGGTCAAATTCGAATTCTTCATGTGTTTAGAGAAATTACTTTGTCAATTTAGAAAAATTCATACAATGGTAACTTGATTTTTTTTCAAATAGAACGGCCATTTTTTCATCAAATGCGATATTATTTTACCTTTCTAACGATATAAATTAGTCGGTATTTATCTTCGGTAGATTTCTTTTAATTTCACAATTTCTGATTAATTTGCTGTATTTTTCAATGTTTATTTTGTATTATCTAGTAACACATTATTTATTAAGTAGAAAAACACATAAACACAAAAACCAAATTACAAGCTAAAAAAATTAAATATCGAAGTGACCATAAAACTTAGAGGGTTGTGACTTTGTGGTATTACAACCATGAAATGTACCAATGTAGATAGGACGTGTAACTTCGAATATTTTTTGTGTGCAATGTCGACTTAGGAAAATGTAATAACAGATAACTTGATTTTTTTTAATGGAACCCCCTGTATATTATGGCATATTTGAACTCTTCGGTCAAATTGAGTGAGACTTTATTTATCTAGAACGAACCGTTCAGCCACAAATTGTAATTTTTTTAAAAAGTAGATGTTAAAAATTGAATATCGCAGTGACTATAATTGACTGTCCCTTCTTCAACTCTAGTTTTTCTTTCTTCCACCGCCAACACAGACATTTTCTTGTCAGTTTGGTTGATTTCTTCATCCACAATTTTCGTATAAAACTACATGTACCAATGTAGGCCGGACGTGCAATTTCGGAGTGGCTAGTAGGCAGTAGAAAATAAAAAGAGTTCTGTCACTTTGACATTAGTTATTTATTATCCTTGAATAAAGGCTCGCGGTGTTATTTCTGTCATTTTTGTTTAGTAATTAACGTTTAATTGAATTATTGAATGCAATGAGTAATTTTTCTAAAAATGTAATGGTCGATATGGTTTTTATTCTTGGAAAATGCTCTAAAAATCCGTTGCTTGCGAGTCGTATGTACACAGCAAGATACCCTGACCGGGATCGTCGTCCAAGGGAAGAATCTTTTGGGAAGATTTATTGAGACAGGGAGTGTTTGTTATCCATAGAAGCAGGAAAGACTGCAAACTGTGTTGAACAAAGAAAATTAATTCACTATTTAACTGAAGTAATAGAAATTCCGCATGTCAGTATACGACAACTCGAAAAAGATTTGAAATAAGTAGAACATCTATTAGAAGAATACTTAGATAACAACTTTCTTCCTTATCACATTCAACAACACCAAGAGCTCCAAGAACAGGACTTCTAAAATAGAATTAATTTTTGCAATTGGATAGGTCGAAAGCTAAATGAAAATGGACATGTTTTGGATAGTATCATGTTTACGGTCGAGTGTACATTTCACCGCAATGGATTTGTTAACCGGCACAATTTTCATTACTGCTCTGATGTAAACCTTCATCATTTTAGAGTTCATAGTCAACATAAATGGTCAGTTAATGTCTGGGCAGGCATATTGGGCACGTCTATCGTTGGTCCTTTCAATAATTTATTTCACCTTCTTGAAGATGCCCCACTTGCTTAAATTAGGAACATGTTTTTTCATCAAGATGGAGCACCTCCTCAACGTGCCCGCGGATAGGAAGGGACGGACCAACGCATTGGCCAGTGAGGCCTCCAGATATAACCCCAATTAGTTTCTTTTTATGGGTGTACAGGGGTAAAGGAAAAAGAACCACCGAACAACCAAGGACGGTGAATGATATGAAAATTAGAATTAGAAACGTTTTTGAAAATATCTCCCCAGAAATGTTAAATAGGGTTAAGCATCCATTTCGTCAAAGGATTCAATTGTGCATAGAACAAGGCGGTCGCCATTTTGAATACTCACTATAACAGTATCATTATTATATCCTTTTCTTTTTTTTTGCTTTGTCTCCTAATTTGTACATATTTGGTAAATGTTAGATCGCTCCATAATAAATGTTTTTAATTTGGATTGTTTATTTTCCAATGGCTACTAGCCAATCCTCCACATTATTCAGAAAAGATGAAATTAAGAGAAAACTACTATTACTACAAATAACAAAATACTGACAACCTTAAATTACCAGAGAAAATGTTGAGGAAGCTAATAAAATTTCGTATGATCGCATAAAGAAAAGTAGTTTGTTCCATTAGAAAAAATCAAGTTTCCTTTGATTGCATTTTCCTAAGTTGACAGCGCTTACTCCAAACAAAAAATATTTTAAATTGCACGTCCGGCCTACATTGGTACATTTGATGGTTCGTAATACCATAATGTCACAACCCTCTAAGTTTTATGGTCACTTCGATATTCAATGTTTTCAAAAAAATACGATTTGCGGCTAAATGGTTCGTTCTAGATATCATGTGTGATACATAGTCACACTCAATTTGACCGAAACATCCAAATATGCAATAATAAGGTATTTCCATTAAAAAAAATGCAACTTTAATATAAGTCACCCTGTATAAGCAGTGCGATTGATGTGAAAGCATTTTGAGTTTGTAGCCTTGAGGGCTACTTACCATACTACAGCGATAAACTTCAAAGATATGCGTTAATAAACCTACCATATTCCGTCCACGCACTATTGGCCCATCCTGTATAGGATCATTTCAGAGTTTTTTATGATCTCTTATTTTTTGCTCTTATTGTTAGCTATTAATTACATGTTATCTCTTAATTTATATTACGGGTCATTTCACGTCAGTTCAACCAGGCCATGTAATCCACCGATTCGGATTTTCATAAAATTTGGAACAGAGCTTCCCTTATGTGAAAAAGTAACTCATCTAAAATTTTAGGTCTCTATCTTAGGTTTTTTTTAAATAGGCTATTTAAATTTAGAGTTTTTAGCTTGAAAACACTGTCCTGCCAAAATTTTAATGAATACAATGTTTACTTTTTTATTTTCTGTAGAGACTATTTATAACAATACAAAGCTGAAAAGATCATTTTGTATAGGAAATTTACTGGAGAACCGAAGTAAATAATCACATTTAATCTCAGTTAATATAAATGTGCCATTTGACCTGTTAAACTTGAAAAATCGATAATGAATATCAAAAAAAAGGTGCTCTCAGAAATAAGGCAATAACTCCAGTTAGTATTCTGGTTGGTACCATTGAAAAGATAAGAAAATTTACATCAGGAATATGTTAAAATATCAGTGGGGTTTTGCCTTCGGGGTTGATTAAAAATATATAGAAAATAATAATCCAATAGAGTATTTACAGAATAGATGGCGCCAGTGAGAGCTTTGATAAAACAAAGAATGTGTTTCTTTTTCTAACTTATATTTGCAAATGCTATTTGATTAAACTTGATTGCTTTTTTTTTAAATTAAATTTATACTAAAGCAATACTTAGCTAATTGTGTTTCAAATTCTGTTAATGTTGATAAATCGATAACGAATAGCAAAAAAAGATGCTTTCAGAAATAAGGCAATATGTCCAATAGCACCATTGGAAAGATAAGAAAATTTACATAAGGGATATGTTAAAATATCAGTGGGGTTTTGTCTAGAACAGAAAATACAGAGTGGAACAAAAATTGATCATGATGTTACATAAGTGATCAAAAGCCTGTTGAAGTCCATTGTTTTAAAATAAAAGTAATTAAACTAATGTAATATTTAAATACAATATTAACCTGGAATTTCTAAAAAATTGGGCGCCCCTTAGCACATTTTCTAAATTTTGACAATAGGAGTCCCTTTTATTACAAAACAAAGGAATAGCTTGGTATTTAGAGTAAAGAATTTATAAATCTATGCCATAAACACCAAGATTTTGCACATCTTGCCTGTTGATACTGTCTGCCTGATTGTGTTGTTGGCATATCAATAACACGTAAATCATGTGGAAAAGGCACCCAGCATTCGTGAGCTCTGGTGGCCCAGTGGAATGATCTTGATCCATATAGAGTATATAAAAATATCTAAATAAGCAGTTTTTAAATGTTAAAGTATACTGAGAATTTAATATGTTTTGTAAGCTAAGATTCTACAGAGAGGATATAAAGTAAGCGCCCCCCTCCATTTTCTTAAACCATTGAAGATATCAAAATGAAATTTTGGGAATATAGCAAATAATAGGTTTACAATCTATTTTGAGCTATTTTGATAACGCCAACATTCCAGGTGGCACCGCGACGCAATTTTTTTTAATGGAATAGGGTGTTAAAATTAAGCTCATTCGAAAAGTATTTCAATGTAGTATATTCCCCTAGAATATTTTTATATTATTCCAATCTTTCTAGGTGTTACAGCCATTTCAATTTTTATTTCTTTTGCGGGTGCGTAACTTTAGAAAATGAAAGAAGGCTTTACAACTAAGTTTAAAACAAATTGTTGACTGTCAAACCTACTTTGTTTAAAAAAAAAAAGGTTGAAAATTATTAATGCCACGAAACCTAGAAGAAAAAAATACAATTCATTTCATTGTTCTTTCAAAGTAATAGAAATTATCATGCAACGGAGTGTATTTTCAATGAGGTAAACCCAGAAAAATCGTGTTTGCCGAAGATTCATAAGGAAATTAGTAACTGGATCAGTCCAAAATGAGCGCCGCTCAGGTAGATCCCCAATTTCTGACAAAAAAATTGACTTTTTACCTGAAATTGTTGAAAATCCTAATTTTCCATCCAATGCGCGTTATCGCCAAAAAAATTTGCAAAAAAAAAACAGTTAACCAAGCTCTTAAACAGATTAAGTAACACCCCTACAAATTGAAATGAAATTGGTTCATGAACTAAATGAAGATGATCCTGATCGAAGAAATGAATTTGCAAAAAGAATTACCGAAATCATAATTGCCAGGCCTTTATTCTTGAGCTTCAGTGATGAAAAATCTTTTTATTGAACGGGGAGTAAATAAAAAAAAATTGGGGTATTGGAGTGATACTAACTCATTATGGATTTGAGAGACAGCAGTATTATTCACAAAAGCTAAATGTTTGGGCTGGCATTCTTGGTGACCATATTATTGATAAATTTGTATTGAACAAAATTATACCAATAATTCAACAAGTAGTGAAGGACAATCCAGAAGAGTTTTATGAAGGCATTGGGGAGGTATGGTTTCAACAAGGCGCCCCTTTCCACTATTTTCGACCGATGCGGGATTGTACGAAATTTTTCCAAACAGGTGGATAGGTCGCAGAGGCTCAACCGAGTGGCCAGTCCGTTCATCCGATTTGATCCCACTTGATATCAGGTGGTGTAAGGTTGTCACATTTAGCAATAGTGTCAAAAAGGTATAAATAAGTTAATTATTATATTATTGTCAATTAAAATAGTTTTAATAATATTCAAATGGCACTTTCTAGAAAATTTTAGATAATTCAAAAATATGAATAAGTGGATAAGAACTTGCCTTTAAACTTGATTAAAATAATAAAATGGAAAACGAAATTTAAAATCATTTTAACGTTTCGGTATTTACTTATACCATTTTCAAAGAGTAACATCATGCTATAAAGCTAATTACATTTTATAATGTACTTATATTAATAACATGACATTACAAATTTAAAGTTTACTTCAACGTCAAAGTTGTTAAAGTAACCTTAAATTTGACATGTCCTGTTGTACATTTAATGGTTTGTATATATATATATATATATATATATATATATATATATATATATATATATATATATATATATATATATATATATATATATATATATATAGAGAGACTCCTTTATGTCCAGATCTGATAAATTATTGGCTCTGTCCAAGATTGTAAAGTCATCATGTGTGATGTTGTGGTTTTCTTCAATTTTATGTTTAAAGATAGCGGAATCAGGTATTGTTAGAGAACGCTTACCAAGTCGAGGAGTAATACCCAAGTGTTCACATCTACGAACAGCAAAGTGACGACGGGTTTTACCGACGTAAGTAGCATTACAGCTACTACATTGAAATTTATAAATGATGTTCGAAGATATGTCATTTGGGAGTGCGTCTTTGACTCGAAAAAGAGAACCGATGCGTTCAATGGTTGTAAAGGCAATACGTAATTCAACTTTGGGAAGATATTTTTTAATGTGTTGTTTGAGGATACGACGTATTTGTAGGCTATGAAGACATGTATAAGGGAGCTTTGTATATATAATGTTTTTCTTCTCGGGGCTTAGTTGATGGATTAAGTTGTTTATTAAGAAATCGTCCAATGTATCTATCCATGAACCCTAGAGGAAAACCATTCTTCATGAAAATCGACTTGATCTTGTAAAATTCTTCATGGAGAAGATGGTAATTGGAACATAACATGTATGCACGGTGTAGTAATATATTTAAGAGACTAATTTTGTATTTATTAGGGACGAAACTGTCTATGTTTTGATACAGTCCTGTGAATGTAGGTTTACTGTAGATGGACGTAGAAAAGCCAGAATCCGTGTGAATTATGTTTATTCCCAAACATGGTAAGACGTGATCTTTTTCAATTTCATTTGTAAATTTGATGTTGGGGTGTTGTTGATTTAAATAATTTAGAAAATCCGTAATATGTTCTTGATGTTTAAATAATAAAAATGTGTCATCAATGTATCTTCTGTATAGAAGGGGCTTGAATCTAGGAGGACAATTGGATAATCATTGTTTTTCATGGAAATTTAGAAAAGCGTTCGCAAATGTTGGACCTATAGGATTTCCCATTGCTACTCCGTCAATCTGTTGGTATAGATTTTGTTTAAATAGGAAATAACTTTTTTTTGTAGCAAGAGTGAGTAGATCCTTAAATTTGTTCTTTCCAAGATTTAAAATTTTACTAGTTGGATCAAGAAAAAGGGAATCAACTATGATTTCGATTGTTTCATCTAATGGAACATTAGTAAATAGGTTTTCAATGTCGAAACTAACCATGATTGTGTCCTTGTGTAAATTGGATGAAACTATTTCTTTAGCAAAAGAGAAGTTGTCTTTAACTGAAAATTCATTTTCAGTAAGTGTCTTCAAATGAGGAACAAGATGTTGGGCTAAAAGGAAGTTTGGGGTACCAATTGCATTGAGGATGGGTCGAAGCGGGAAGTTGTTTTTATGAATTTTAGGTAAGCCATAAATTCTACCTGGATAGGAACCTGTAGGAGAAGTTTCATTATATATGGTTTTTGAAATTGTTTTCAGTTTCTTTTTAAAAGAATCTTCAATTGATAAAGTTGTTTTAAAGATATCATTGTATTTTATATGGCAAAATTTAGAGGTGTCCGAGATTATCCCAAGTAATTTTTGTTCATAATTTGTACGGTCTAGTAGTACTACACCATTACCCTTGTATATATATATATATATATATATATATAATATACAAACCACCTTAAATGTACAACAGGACATGTCAAATTTAAGGTTACTTTAACAACTTTGACGTTGAAGTAAACTTTAAATTTGTAATGTCATGTTATTAATATAAGTACATTATAAAATGTAATTAGCTTTATAGCATGATGTACTCTTTGAAAATGGTATAAGTAAATACCGAAACGTTAAAATGATTTTAAATTTCGTTTTCCATTTTATTATTTTAATATGAATAAGCCTAATTTCAACCCCCATTCCATAAAAAAAGGCGCCACTTAGCGTCCCAGCGCCACCTGGAATGTATGTCACTTTCGACTTAAAACTGTCTAAGGAGTACGCTCTTAAGCTATCGCCATCAAGTCACGGGATACCCAGTAAAGTACGTTGTGATTTGTAACAGTGAAAGTTCCATAAAAATCGATTAATTTTTGGGCTACAGTTTTATATTTAGACTACAGTTTAATTCCAATTTTTAGAGTAAAGTAATAAGTTTATAAAAGTCTCTCTAATTTATCCTGGCTGTTCGATTACTCTGAATATTTTAAAAAGTTTTAATGTTAAAATTATCCCGCCTAGTCCATAGCGCCACGCTTCGTTACTTTTAATTAATTACAGTATCTTAATTGCGCGGGACCTTGATTTACTACCCATACGTTTCGTGTCTCAAACCAAGCTTTTGCAAATGTGTGCATTTTCATTCTATTCGACCCGATTACACATCCCGGCATTGTCTTTGTTATTGGACTAGTATATGTAACAAATTATTACAGTTTCGTTAATTATTTTTGGCCCATAGATAATTCGCATCGCAGTTGTTTGATCTTCAGGTAAAGTGTTTGCCTATAGTTAATTAAATTTTAGGTATCAAACATTAATACTCTTTAATTATTTTTTTCTACTGTCGTCACAATTTTTATACCTTCCAACCTACATACACATGTGTTGGTATAGAATAGGGGTGGCCAACCTAAAGGATCTTGCGGGCTACTTTGGAAATGCATCTTAACTCCGCGGGCCGCTTATAAATTTATATATCTCCATATTAGATTTAGACCTACTATACACATTTTTTTGGAGTGAAAAATTGAAATATAATGAGTTATTATTATTGCGTCTACTATTATTCATACATGTTAACATAGATAATATAATAATAATGATACTAAACGCACATTGTAAAGAAATATACTGTGCCCATCTAAAGCCCCCATGCATTAAGTGAACCATAAAACGGAAATTAATAAAATTTTGTGAAACCGAATTAAGACACATATACAACGTTTTTGATGGTATTCAGTGACGTAATCATTAAAAATGGAGGACAGCCGCCATTTTGTAATGTGATTTTAAACGAAATCATATGGCAAGTAATACCTCATTTGAAAGCTCGTTTCAAGTCCTTTTCTACGACATCAACAGCATTAAAATATTGCTACTCATTTATGAGTTTCAACCCAAAAACCTCAAAACATCAATTGGCGTTTTTGAGTTGAAACTTATGAATCAGTAATAATATTTTAATGTTGTTATTTTAATGTTGATGTCGTTGAAAAGGACTTGGAATGAGCTTCCAAATGAAGTATTACTTGCCATATGATTACGTCACTTATACCATCAAAAACGTTGTATATGTGCCTTAGTTCGGTTTCGCAAAATTTTATTAATTTTCGTTTTATGGGTCACATTAATAGGTTAGGGGGAAGGGGAAGGGTGTACCTACTTGTCTAACTCTAAATTACTGCATCGGCTTTCAAAAGCAGTTGTAAGTTTTCTTATTTCTTTTGCATATTTAATGTAATTGTTACATTTTGATTTCTTAAATTCTTTCAACAACGGAAATTGGTGAGCGTTATGACCCTTCAATTGTGATTCAAATAACAACAATTTCTTCTAAAATGCTTTGGTGTGATTAAATGTATCGATTATAAGGTAATCTTTTCCTTGCAATGGTAAGTTTCATTGATTGAGTTTTTCGAAAATATCCACTAAAAAGCATAAATCCAATAACCACTCATCATTTCTTAATTCCGGTAGAGGTCTTTTGCTTGTCATTCATAAAAACTCAATTTCTTCTCGTATCTCATAAAACCGCTGTAAACATTTTCCACGACTTAATCATCTGATTTGACTGAAGTATACGTTACCATGGGTATTCAGAATCTAATTCTTTCAGAAACTCCTTAAATTGCCGATGCAGAAGTGCATGTGATCGAATGTAATTAACTGTTTTTACAACTACTTGCATAACATGATCCATCGATATCAATGTTTGTCATATAATCGCAAGAATCTTATTGTAAAATCAAGGTTAATTTTTCTCATAATTTCGACAGTTAATTCTTGAATATATGGATGCACAAACAGTATTTTTTTAATGCATTGGTTTTTATTACTTTGTGATATATATATATATATATATATATATATATATATATATATATATATATATATTTCTTTGTGTATATTTTGTAAAAGTGTGATGAATCTCGCGGGCCGGAAAAATGTTCAAAGCGGGCCGCATGGGGCTCACGGGCCGCGGATTGGCCACCCCTGGTATAGAACGTTATGCAATCGGCTTATTAGCTCATTATACAACTTTTGGCCAAGTTTCGCCAAGATCGGCCATCATGTCTGGATGTTTGCGTGTGTGTCTGTCTGTGTGCGTGTGTGTGGACGTATGTTAGTATCCACGATAACACCAGAACGAAAACACCTACGTACTTAAAATTTTGTATTTAGGCTTGTTTTCATTTCGCTTGGAGCTGATTAAATTTTGGGAGAAGTCCAGCGGCGGAGACGGGGAGTTTATTAGGGACAGTTTTTCTGTTTCTGTTTTTCTAAAACAGCTGTATATTTTAAAGATATAAAAATACCTACATATAGTCCTTCAACATATCGATATGTTCTATGCAACTTTTTGACACGACGCGTAATTTAGCGGCAAAAAAATTCGAACAGTAGAATTTAAGTGTTGGTTCATTTTTTTCAATATCTGAATAACGATTAATTTTATAAGAAAATTAATTTAATTTTACATAACTTTTCGTCAGAAAGTTTTTTAATATAACCCAAGGTAAGTCTAAAAATTAATTAAATATTAATGAAAATGGTTAAACTGTATGATTGATATTTTACAGAAGCGGGCGGTTTTGGAATTTTTTTTGGAAGTTAACATGTATTTATGTCTATTAATCTCTATCTGACATGAAGTTTTAAACGTTATTCTGACATAGATTATTGTTTTTGTTTCTACAGTGTTGCCTGTTTTCGTTATGAACGTATAAAAAAGAGGTTGCATAGTTATCCTAAAAATTATAATTAAAATTATTTCATTACTTTTAAGTTAGCATCTATATGTCTATTAACCTCTGCCTGACATGAAGTTTTAAATGTCTGACATAGATTGTTTTTACAATGTTGCCTATTTTCGTAATGAACTTATTATAAAGAAGTTGTATAATTATCCTAAAAAAGATTGTTATTACAGTCATTTCATTTCTTTTAATTTCCATTTTCTAGGTTTGGAAGGTCGTATGGTGTTCCACATCAGATATTTTATATAACTAAAACAATCTTAATGCTTACTTGTTTATAAATTTGATCAATATTCTTTTATTTTTAATTACCGCGTGGAGAACTATAACTTGAATTGATTTTTTCACTACCAGTCTCCAATTTTCTTTACATATTTAAATATTTGTTAAATATTACATGTCTAATGTTAAGATTAAAAAAAATCAATTGTGCTTGAACGGAAATAAGCGCTTTCTTTCATGTACTAACCTGGCACAAAAAATTCTTGTCCACCTTGAGCATACTGCACTATTGCACCTCCCGCAGTCGAGTTAGTCATGGTAAGTGTGTGAATTCCTGGACCTCCCTCACCACTTGATATCTGTATTGCTCCCGCAGGTATTACTGAAACAAATGTAATATTCGACCTATAAAATTTCAAGTTTTAACTACAGACATTTAAAAAATAAAAATCTCAAATTTATATTGTGAGCATTGAATAAATGTTATTTATTGAGAATTTTTTTGAGGGAAAATGTACATTTCCAGATAAGCATCAATTTAACATTGCTAATGATCTATCAGAAATTATGCTTATCCTAATAAGATGTGCATGAAAATGAATGTACCATTAAAATGTTTTGTGCTCCCCAAGATTTTTGTCTGTGCAAACATGCAAAAGATTCATACTATGCATAAAAAAAAAAAAAAAAACTAAGTAATCAGCAACTTTTCTTTCAAATATTATATGTTATGCCAAACTTAGTTAATTGCTCTGGATTGAATTCGCAAAAAAAATTGGTATGCTCAGCAAATTACTTTCTTATCCTTTCTTATGTTGCAATAGGTTCAACATATTTTAAACATACTATACTGATGTCCCTATACTGATGAATATTGAGTATGACTGAATCAATTATTATTAAAGAAATGAAGATTATTTCTTCATTTATCAAATACAAAATGCATGGCTTCTCACGATTTTAAGTGTTTTGTTTCCACAATTCACAAGATATTTGTGTTCGATACATCAGATAATTTATTTAATTCAATTAATTTTATGATTTATTTAGTTTTGTATGACAAAAATTAATAAAACAAACTTGAATTATTTTTAAAAAAGGTCCTGTAAGCATGACAATGTAAACTGTCACAATTTAAACTCATAAATACAAATACTTATCTTTTACGTTCATAAATCGTGTATTTCAAGATAAATTATACAAAATTTATACGTTTCGATAACAATTATAGTTATTGTCGTCACTTAACTACAGTAGTTTTAAAAATTAATCAAATAAAATAATATACAATAATAGGCTTTCAAATACATGAATCTAATTGTTAAAGCCGTTTTATTCTTCGCGTTTTCATATTGTACGTATTTGTTTGCCATTTTCATAAATTTTTAAAACTGTCCTTACAGATGATGGTTACTTCAATTCGTATTGAAATGTCTACATTATTTTTTTAAATTAATCAATTAAGTCACTTTTGAGATATTCACAAAAGGTGCTTTATATTTAAACAAATTTGATAGAACAATATATTTCAGTGATAACAATAAATACAGGGTGAGTCACGAGGAACTGTACATACTTCTACCATAAGTAGAGGCACCTTAGGGGATTATCAAATGACCATTAAAAAATGTCTTCTTGTTTTGTTTATTAATATACAGGGTGAATTATGGATCTTCACCAAAACAATGTTTCGTCATATCTTTTCAATGATTAAGTCGATTTGTCTCATTTTTTGGTGAAAGTGTGTATTCATGTCTAGCAACTAACTGACATATTCAGAATTAAAAAAATCCAGGACCGTCTTCGTGAAAATTTGTGGGACTGCTTCATATCCAATACTTCACCCTGTATATGATTTCTCTAAAATCTGATATAATTTTTTCAGAGCGCATTAATAGACAGTTAAACCTAGGTATTTGAATTTTTTGTTATACTTACCTCACATTTTCAATTAAAGATTCATTTTAGAGTCAAATTGAAAATTGGCAATAATGAAATATCTTACTGTATAATAATGTTTAGTTATTAAAAAGAAATCTTTAAAATAAACAGTAACGACACACACTGTGTTCCAGTATGGTAAATACCATAATTTGAATTGATTTACAGGACCGGATTTAGAAATCTGGCATATCTGGTTCATCTCAAAATTTCACCCTGTATGTAACTTTTTCCACCCGTAATAGACAGAAAACAGATAAAAAATGTTTGTAATAACCTAGTTTTCTTATTTGTTTGAGAAAAAATCATGTCTAATTATTTTAATCGGAATGAAATGAACAAACCCAAGAAATGTTTATTCATAAATTAAGGAATAAAATAAATAACAATAACCAAATAATAAAAAAAATTTAAAAATGTGGAACAAAGTAAAAAACAATTTAATAAATATTACGATTATAAAAGATGTTCAAAATGAAATCCATCTGCCTCAATACACTTTTCTTGTCGAATGTTTAAATGTGTAATGGACTTTCTTAATTTATGAATAAACATTTCTTGAGCTTGTTCATTTCATTCCGATTACAATAATTATACATGATTTTTTCTCAAACAAATAAGAAAACTAGGTTATTACAAACATTTTTTATCTGTTTTCTGTCTATTACGGGTGGAAAAAGTTACATACAGGGTGAATTTTTGATATGAACCGGATATGCCAGATTTCTAAATCCGGCCTTGTAAATCAATTCAAATTATGATATTTACCATACTGGAGCACAGTGTGTATTGTTACTGTTTATTTTAAAGATTTCTTTTTAATAACTAAACATTATTATACAGCATGATATTTCATTATTGCCAATTTTCAATTTGACTCTAAAATGAATCTTTAATTGAAAATGTGAGGTAAGTGTAACAAAAAATTCAAATACCCAGGTTTATCTGTTTTTAATGCGCGCCTGAAAAAATTATATCAGATTTTAGAGAAATCATATACAGGGTGAAGTATTGGATATGAAGCAGTCCCACAAATTTTCACGAAGACGGTCCTGGATTTTTTAAATTCTATTGGATTTTAACATTCTTAAAACACGTTTTTCGATGATGCCCCATCATGTGGCTGTGTTCAAAAAGTATTGTCTTCGATAAACTTGGTGCTTAGGTAGCAGTCCATTTTAGTTTTCAATTCTATGATTAAGCTTACTGAAAAAACGTGTTTTGAATAGGCTATATGGGATTTTCGGATACTACTGTTTCCAAAATTAAGGCTTTCATAACAGTTATTTATGTACCAAGGACACTTAGTAGATGTTCATGCCCTGTGGAAGACGATGTTACAAACCTGAGGGTGGTTGCCCGAGAGCATACACAACTATTAATACGCACGGTGCATACACACTGTTATGTCATATTAGTTTGTTATTGCATCCATAATATAAAAATTTAAAAAAATCCGAAAATTCAATTTGATTTTAACATTCATTCAGTTTATAATAGTAGACACTATCGTTGCTAGAGAAATGCCGTCAAAAAAGTCAAACAGCAGGAAAGTCTTGAAATTCCTGAATAAATTACAAAAGAGGCGGATATTTACATACTTTAATTTCATAGTTTCTAATTTGATTAATAAAGGTTATTACTAAGTTATCAAAACTGTTTTTTACGTCTTTATGTCTGCGTGGGTCTTAAAGTACACTTTATGCCCACACGGACATAATATGCACTTTTATGTAATTAGAAACTAAGGAATAAAAATAATAACAAACTAGTATGAGAGAAAAAAAAATAACCTAACAAGACAACTGTCAATTACATCTATCCAGACATTAAATCCTTACCTACCATAATTATATCTTATTGTTCAAACTAATTTTGTACCTGATCGGAAAACGGTATTTTTACGATTGCGATTTGTCTTTAAAAAAGTATTTATTTGAATTTTAACATGGCGTTAAGAGCAACAAAAGCTGTATATATGCATGATAAAGCGTAGAATCCATTTGGGTTGTTTTTACCCTGTTTTTTTCACCTGCTGTATCTTTGAACTCAGCATTTTTTTTAAACAAGGGCAAATTAGGATAGGCATCGAGTGCGATGACCACATAATGGCGTCTTCAGATTGATTTATTGACGAGTAATATATAATGGTAAAAGAACATTTGCGTCCAAGTTTACTGCAATTCAAAGATTATACAGCGCCCGTCTAAAGCCACCTATTATGTGAACCATAAAACTAAAATTAATAACATTTTGGACCGTTTTGCAACGTTTTTTATGGAATTCATAAATCATAAATATCTACCTCAATTCTTACTTTATATAGTATGGTACAAGTCAACTTTTGTTCAGCATGTATTTGATTGAGTATATTGGTTTTTATTCAAACTCAGCTAATGTGACTACAAAAAGAGGTTTTTTAAATTGCTTTACTGTTTGTTATATCAACCTTTATATATATATATATATATATATATATATATATATATATATATATATATATATATATATACACACAGGGTATCCAGAAACTCTACGGACAAACTTTGCGTAGCGATTCTAGACCCAAAAATAAGAAAAAAAGTTCATATAAACCCAAGTCCGGAAACGCTTCGTTTAGGACCTACAGAGTGTGACAAAATTTTATTTTCCTCGGTTTTATGTTAATTTGAAATTTGGGACGCTGTATCAACAAGAGTAACAACAAATGTCATAAATACATTTGTGTATAGAAGCAACAACTTGTCATCTTGTTTTAGTCAAAGCCTGCTAAAATGGCAAGAGATTCAATAGTTGGTTAAATAAATTAAACTGTTCATCAACCAATATCTCGAAAACGGTTGATCTGAGAGGCATCGACCAAGTATACCTTTTTTGCTTAGAACTGAAAAGGGAACAAACTAATTCAAACGGAACGTCAATATACCGGGTGGTAAAAAAGTAAAGGCCAATTAACTTTTAGCCTACTACTGTAGATGGCGCCCTCTGCAGGCAGCATCAAAATCAATAAAATATTTAAGTTTCTCGACCACAAAAACCCCCGTGCTCCAAATTTCAGGACCATATTCAAATTTGTTCGCAAAATATCGCCATAAAACCGAGGAAAATAAAATTTTTTCACACCCTATAGGTCCTAAACGAAGCGTTTCCGGACCTGGGTTTATAGAACTTTTTTTACTTATTTTTGGGTCTAGAATCACTACGCAAAGTTTGTCCGTAGAGTTTCTGGACACCACGTATATATATATATATATATATATATATATATATATATATATATATATATATATATATATATATATATATATAACGCCCGTCTAAAGTCCCCTCCCCTATTATGTGAACCATAAAACTAAAATTAATCAAATTTTGGACCGAACTAAGGCTCATATGCAACGTTTTTGATGGAATTCAGTGACGTAATCATTAAAAATAGAGGACAGCCAGGGCTTGTCTCAAGTCCCCTCCCACCTATTATGTGAACAATAAAACTGAAATTAATAAAATTTTGGGAAACCGAACTACGTTTTTGATGGGATTCAGTGACGTAATTTTAAAAAATGGCGGACAGTCGCCATTTTAGTAAAGTAATTTTAAATGGGTTCATATGGCAAGTAATTCCTCATTTGAAAGCTCGTTAAAATATTACTACTGATTCACAAGTTTCAACCCAAAAACGTCAATTAATGTTTTGATGTTTTTCGGTTGAAACTCATAAATCAGTAGTAATATTTTAATGTTGTTGATGGTGAAAAGGTGTTGAAACGAGCCTTCATATGAGGTATTCCTTGGCATATGATCCCATTTAAAATTATTTTACAAAATGGCGGCTGCCCGCCATTTTGAATGTTTATCACTGAATACCATCTAAAACGTTGTATATGTGCCTTAGTTCGGTTTCCCAAAATTTTATTAATTTCAGTTTTATGGTTCACATAATCGATTGGGGAGGGGCTTTAGACGGGCACTGGATATTTCCGAACGGAACGATAGCAAAATTCTCATATAAGTCAAAAGTGTTCACTCGCGCATTAACATAAGACAGACATTTGCGAATTGCGTCGCAACACTACGTGAGACGTAGTGGAGTTCAACTTCATGTTTGACACTTTAATTAACATTAAACGTTAATTTTTTTGATGATAATAGCTGCAATTGCCATCAAAACCTATAAAAGTTCGTATAATTTACACTGAAATACACAGTTAAAAAATGTTATTTGAAATATCTAAATCGGTTGTATCAAAGAATTATTAACTTTTGAATCCTTTGGTACATACAACCCAACTGATTTTATTTTTTTATACCTACTGCAAATTACATAATTATAATGATGTGGTGACTTCATTAAAGCAAGCCAGACTTAGACATTATCCGGTGAAGTATCAAAATTTACATAATTGTTGTATAATTGTAACTGTAGAAAAGGCGGAAATAATTTAACTTTATATAGTAACAATTAATACGCCAATGTAACTGCTAAACTGTGCAACCAACTTCGATCGTCGTTTGAAATTTTGTGTAAGTGTTGTGCTAATTCAAATTAATTTACAATACTTATTTCTCTGGCGAACGTTGCTTTTTTATAATTAACCGGTATAACTGTCGTTACTGGTTACACATATATCCAAGAATATTCCAAGAGTCTGGACTGGCATTTGTGGCAATTTAACTGGTCAGGCTTAATGGTGACAATTACAGTAAAAGTATTTGCAGAACAATCTATACTTTTTTGTCCGTATTACATTTGGAAATTTAAACAAGTCTAAGTTGCATTATTTTTCAAGTTTTTCATTATTGAATCAATTTGGATTTTGTCACCCTGTACATGGTAGACTGTATCATTAAAATATTTAAGTGTAATAGACACCATGTATCTTCTAAGACAGAACTGAAAATTACCAACACTTTAATACATTCCAGAAGTTTAATTTTAGAGTTTGTTAAGGTGTGCTTTGATTTGGCTTTATTGGACTTCTTAATTTAGAATAATCAGCATGAACACAAAAGGTCAGAAGTGTTATTGATTTTATTTATACAATAAAAATGTTCACTTCTGGATATACATTCAAGTATGATTTATGTAGGGGAATACATACTTAAAGACCAAACGAAATATAAGACTCCTCTGTAAAGTAAGTCAAAAGGTTTGCCTCTAATCAACCCAAATTACATTCATTCTCATTTTTAATAATATAAAAAGTTATTCAATGACACAATGAACCAGCAAATCATGAAATATGTCATTACAAAACTACACAAACCAAGCATACTTCTATTTTAGTTAAGCAAGCAATAACAAATAAAGTTAAGCGTTTCACTTTTATACTAAGACATGCATTACTGCAGCATAGCCATATAGCTAGTTAATAATTAAAGCATAATTGAAAGCACAAGCTATTTCCACTTTATGAAACAATGTGTTTGTGTTTGTCACAGGATAGTTTAAAAATAATGTTACCTAATAGTACTTGTTAGTACTTTTGTGCACTGACTACTCTACAACATGAAGTTAGGTGCTGATAGGTTATTCTAACTAACCTGTGTGGTATGGGATCGAGTGAGAAGACAACTCACTATCTGCCTCCGAGGACGTCTGCTCAACCTTGCCCTCTGTGAAAATTATATTTTATTACTATGCTAATGATCGGGTCTGAGTTTAAATCACAATTTGCCCATTGTTTATTAAATAATCCCATACCACATAGAAATAAAAAAATTAAAAAATCAAAAGTAATTTTTAAATTTACAACCTAACCTATAAAAAGTGCAGACAATTGAATATAATTCCGACATTAAGAGATATTTTAAGAATGAAAACAAACAGTTAACAATTTCGTTAATTGTCATTCCTGCACAATTATTGTTAAAACTGTCAAATATTTTAAAATAACCACCTTCTTTATTGTCTTCAGCAAAGAAACACTCCGAATCTTCAGTTGAGTCAATATAATCACCCGATTTAATATGGATCATTCTGTAACTAAAATGTCAGTTCACTAATAAAATATAAAATACAAAAATATTTAGATATATAACATGTTAATTTCATTATCGATAAAATTTATATATTACAACACTTTCGATATCTTAAAAAAATTACTGTGTATTTAATAAACAGCTGATAACCTGCAATGAACCGAAACAACATGTTTACGAGGGACCAGTTACAAATTAGACAGAGAATCTAATTTAACTACTTATGTGTAACAATAATTTGTTTAAGAATATACAATTAACGTTCGACTTTTTTACAAATTTTCTGCTATTATAAAAACAATGGGCTGAAGTTTTAGTTATCTTTGTTTACTAAATTATATTGCTTACAACATTTACATTTTTAACTATTACAGATATAGAATTAGTGATAGTGTTCTAGTATAAGTAGGTTACTGGATACTTTGTATGTTTTCATTTATTTAAATGTGGATATATTAAACACCTGCCAACAAGAAGTGTTCCAAGAACAATTAGGTGGTAGCATTTTCATTACATGGCTTTAAATACGTTTTATTTAATCAAAATACATAAAGGGTTTGGGTGCCAAAAGAAAACGACGCCGTTAGTATACCGGATTACCCATTAAAGCTTAAAGCATTTTAAGATAAAAGGTACTACATATATGCGATTTTAAGTTTGATTGTTGCATATTGTCTTATACTGCATTTTTCCTTGACTGCAAATTCAAAATTTAGGCTAACTTTTACCTTTGTTACTATGTTTGATCCTAATTGTAATTAATTAATCCTAAAAGTAGGCAATTAATGTCGGGAGAGCTAACAGGGCCATTATCGTTATTTACTGTTACCCTTCAACTGAATAAAAACGAAACTTAGAGGATGGAAACGTTTAAGTTGTCACGGTTCGCGACAATAATAACAGATTTGATAAATAAATATTAAATTAAGTAACAAAGAAATAACTATAACTCGGAAATCTAAATTAAAAATAATTGAAGCATTTGGTCGCAAATAAATAACAGCAAGTACGGTGAGTGGCGCGAGAGCCAGGAATCGCGTAGAGAGCAATCTGGTTTGATCGAAGGGTATGTAAGTGAAAAAATGTATAAGTATATATGTACATTTCGATAATCACCCAGTTCGTATACGCTCTATTATTTATATCTTTTTCGACTCTGTCTATATCTCTACTTCTTACTCCCTTACGTGTCGAGGCAGTAGACAAATAACTGTCCGGTAGTAGGACGATACCGTTAGTACGGAATGCTACATCGTCCGGGGCTCAAGAGAACAATACAATTGCCTCGGATCGACCTGGCTGCAAGGGGCGATCAAGGTCGAAACGACAGGCCCTGTTGCTGACGATTGTGCAAGGATTGAATGGTGAGTCGGTACATGGAATGTTAGAGGTATGTATGGTAAAGAATTTGAAATTGCGAATGTAATGTACGAAAAACACCTTGATATTCTGTGTGTATCGGTGACAAAGCGCAAAGAAAAGGATGCTGTGGAGATGGAGGATGGCAGCCTAGTACTATGCTCAGGAGTTGAGACTGAGGTGCATGGCGCAAAAGGAGTTGGGGTGATCGTAAGTGAAAGAGCGTAAAGATGTGTTGAACAGTACGAATTGGTATCTCACGGGTAATGTTCGTTAGAATGAAAGCGGAGTTTCGAAAAATTTTTCGTATTGCATGCTATGCGCCAGTGAATGGAGAAAGAAAGCAGGAGCATGAGAACTTCTGGAAGTAGAGAACGTGTTGAACATATGTAAGCTATACGAAGAGCGATAGAGGGGGATACGAACGGATGGAAAAGCTTGGAAAACTATGTTGTCAATTGTGCCATGGGGATATGTGGAAGAGCAACTGTAGGTAGACAGTTAGTACGAGGTGTACAGATTAAGAAACAAAGAAGCAAAGGAGGCAGTGAGAATAAGTAAAGAGGAAGTGATGGCTGTGGAAGGAAAGAAAATGCAGAATGATTTTGAGGGAAACAAAAAACGTCTAGAAATGGGTCAAAAATACAAAACGTGGCCCTAAACAGAACGCTGCAGGAGTGATGAATATGAGCGAGGTGAAGTGAGGAAATGCTGGCAAGAATATTTCGGAAAGCTGTACAGCAGTGAGGAAAGTAAGACTGAAGGGTTAAATAAGGAGAATGTAGAAGGAATGTTGAATTAAACTGAGAAGGATATTGGGATAAATGAGGCAGAGAAAACGACAGGAAGGTTGAAAAACGACAAGGGAGCAGGAGTAGGTCAAATCACTGGTGAAATGCTCAAGTATGGGGGTGCAAATCTTATACGAAGATTGTGTGAATTATTCAATGTATGCCTTATGTGTGAAAAAGTGTATAAGGGTAAGAGGAACAAGAGTGATTGCAAAAACTACAGAGGAATAGGTTTGCTCAGCGTGCCTGGTAAAGTATTTGGAATAATACTGATTGATACAGTACGAGAAACTACACAAACTAAGATTTGAGATGTGCAGGGGGCTTTATGTCAGGGAGAGGATGTGCCGATCAGATGGTTGCTCTCCAACAGGTGATCGAAAAGTGTTTAAGTGTAAAAAGGAAGCTATACTGTGCGTTTGTAGATCTGGAGAAAGCATATGACAGAGTGAATAGGGAGAAGCTGTGGGAAATATTAAATCAATATGGCGTAAATAAAGGTCTAATAAATGGAATAAGGGCAGTATACAACGGTAGTCGGGCATTTGTTAGGGTGAGAGGAGGTGTGAGTGAATACTTTAGCATTGAGCAAGGAGTGCGACAAGACTGTGTGATGTCACCGTGGTTGTTCAATGTATACTTGGATAAATGTGTTAGACAAGCATGTGCCGATACAAATGGTGTAATGGTTGGTGACGTAAATGTACGACTCTGGTATATGTAGACGACACAGTCTTATTAAGTGACAGTGTAGATGAGCTACAAACTGCTCTGAGGAAGTTTGATACAGTCTGTGAGAGCATGGACCTAAAGGTAAACGTGAACAAAACAAAGATTGTGGTGTTCAATCGGGAAGGTGGAAAGGAGAGAGTATTTACTCTGTAAGATGAAATTGTGGAGCAAGTGGACGAGCTGGTATATCTGGGTCGAGATTGGACGAAGGGTCAATACTGGAAGGAAAGTGATTGGAAGTATGTGGATGATAATGAGAAACGAAAGCATGAGCCTAGCTGAGAAACGAGCAATCTATAATGGCGTGTTCCTCCCGTCAGTACTGTATGGAAGTGAGACATGGGTAGGTCAAAAAAAGCACGAAAGAAAAATAAATGCCGTGGGTATGAGATTCCTGAGAAGCGCAAGTGGTAAAACGAGAAGGGACGAGATAAAGAATGAACGCATAATGACAGAGTGTGGCGAGGAAAAGACGATGACGGATAGATATAAAAGTAGTACATTACGTTGGTTTGGTCAATGAACAATGTAAGATTAACGAAGCAAATATGTGGGTGAGGTTAGACATAAAGCCGTGTCTGGTAGGCCGCGTAAAACTTGGCTGAATGTAGTAGAATGTATGATAAAGGAAATAAAGATAAGGAGTTTTAAAAATAAATGGGCATGTCAAGAGACAATGTAAGAATCTTGCGGAAGCTAGGGAGGCATTGAGAAAGATTGTGAATGAAAAATAAATTTTACTGAAAAGGAATGCCTTCAATATAGATATCTAGAAACAGAATTGTGTTGTTATACTTTTGTAGCACAAATGTTTAAAAAACACAATATAACTCCACAACTTTTTAATTAAAAATACTTATTTTTTTACGCATTTCAATGCAACATGTATCATTAATAAACGAAAATATACAAGTACAATAACAAATAGTTATGGAAAGAAATCATTAAAGGAAAGGGCAAACGTGATAAATTATAATTCTATATTTAAAATGTCTGTTAACGGTGAGTCTATAAGATCAACCTGTTCATTCATTAAAGGAACTTTACCTTAATGATTTGTTTCCATAACTACTTGTTATTTTAATTATGTTTTTTCTCTTGATACTGATACATATTGTATTGAAACACGTAGAGAAACATGTATTTATAATTCAAAAGTTGTGAGATTGTATTGTTTCTCGAATCATTTGTGCTACAGCTACGAAATTACAGAATAAAATATTTTGTTTAATATAAAACGTTGTAGTTGATCGTTGGAATCATCATTAACTTTATTTTGAAATAGACGCCATATCGAATTTTATATACATTTTTGAAATTGAAATGCTGTTCTGTGGTGCGTCCGTAGCTAGGCAAGTTAAAAAGTGAACTGGCACTTGCAAGACAACAACTGTTGAAGACTTTAAAGACAAGGTGGATATTCCAGATAAAGAACATGGACAATATATATTAAGACTCAAGAGATGAGACCCAGTATATGGAATTCATTATGAAGATGTGTTTTTTGTCTGGTGATTTGTGGTATGATATGGTTAACGTTTATGATTTCAGGTTCAATATTAAAGTAGCGTTTCTCTATGGAGACTTAATCAATTTATGGTTATGAAAAAGCAAGGATTAGTGCAATTAGAAACTGAAAGGATTATGAACCATAATGATTTGTATGATGAACTCTCTAGCTCATTTATATAATTTGAAAATGATAATTTGCTATAAAGAATACTGAGATCTGTTACTTCTGTTTTGTGAGTAAAAACTATACTGTTCACTTTAAATTCATGAATAAATTTTTCAATTTTTTAATAATGGTCATAGAAACACGAATATTTACATTACATTATACACTGTTCTTTGGCTCAAATTTAGTAAATTGTTAATATCTTGTTGAATAAAAAACCAAGGGTTGGTGCATGACAGAATAATTGACAGTAAAAATAAAAACAACATCCAAATAACAAATTACAACAATTTAAAGAAATTAAAACGTTTGTTGTAATTCATGTAATCAAAGCCTAAAAATCTATTAAGTTATCACAAAGTTATTACCATTATAGAAAACACCAATGGATTCTATTCAAGGTGAAGATTACATTTCCTTACAGACAAGCGATTGGCAACATATTTTACTTGTTTAACAAAACTAGACCTTACATCTCCTTCTCAGTTTGACTTCAGAGTAGGATGACAGAACAACTAACGGAACATAGGATGACAGAACAACTAATGGAACACGATGTAAGTAATGTTAAGAAAATTATGAAGTATAGCAAATATCATTTCCAAATGTGCAGATTTATTTGTCATGACCACATATTGTGATGCAGATTTTGCTGGTTTTGAAAAAAGCATAAGCACTTATAGCATATGTGATTTATTACGGTTATGGTTCCTTTATGTTGGTCCCCAAAGTTACAACCTATCTTTGCCACTTTGAGTGTTGACGCAGAATTTATTTGCAGCTACAGAATGTGTGAAGGTATTTATTGTTTCTTAAGTGAAGTGATTAATATAAGTGTCAATAAATTTAATGATTGATAAAGTACAGGGTGGCCAACAAAGAATGCAAGGTGCTGTATCTGGGAAACTATCCAACGTAGAGGCTTGAGCAAAAAAAAAGTCATTACTAAAACGGCCAATACAAAAACCTGGAAAATATTTTCATGTTTCTGAAATGGCCGCTAGGGGGCGTAACTGCAATCTTGAATCTAAAAAAACTGATGTTTCTGTGAATTCTGCTATATTAACCTAATAAAAAAATTACTCATCTTTAAAGTCGAGGATAATCTGAACTTTTTTGTTTGGCACTTTTTGACGTATGTCTAAAAATAAAGTGGTGGGGGTATTCAAAGGTTTCCTTAAATAGCCCCCTGTATCTTCGAAACGGCTAAGACGATTTTAACAAACAAACAAATGTTTTTCGCAAAAAAATTAAATGCATTGGTATGACTTTTTTTCATGAACAAGTAGCTAAATGATGCTTAAACAAACTGGCGAAAACCGCATCTCGAGATCTTGTTCCTCACCTAAAACATCGGTCAAAGAAAACTTTATATGAAAATCCCTTAAATTTTTATTTTTTTTAAACTATATTTTTCTGGAATTGTTTCTATTATGTAAGTTGTGGCCCTAAAAAGGAGCGATTTAAAGGAGGAAGGTTTTTAATGCCCCACTCTGTGCATTGCTGAGGCCTCTTATGAGTAGACAAAACTGCAGCTTCAATTTCGGCCCTGACCTAGAAATTGCGATTTTAATTGTAAATTTATTCACCAGAAATAAAATCACCCTTTTTGAAATTACTACGGGCAAGTAAGAAATGCTAAAAGTTATACGAAAAATACAATTAATAGAAGCAGGCAATGGAAACAGATAGCTAATCCTCAAATTGTCAATAGTTGTCAATACTTTCGCGTTACTTGGAGCAATTTTTGTGCTTTCAAAATGCGTTTTACGAATAATGAAGCTGTTGATATGCTTGCGGTTTATTTTGAATGTCTTCAGAATGCCGCAGTAGCTAAAAGAGTTTACGCGGCTCGATATCCAAATCGGCGTCCTTGCGATGTAAGAGTTTTTCCCCGATTAGTGGCGAGCTTACGAGCCAATGGTAGTTTTCGGCCTACGTTTCAACGGCAAAGAATTGGAAGAACACAAGAAAATATTAACCGTGTACTGGGCTATATTGAAGGAAATCCTCATGTTAGCACAAGAGCATTATCCATTGAGTTGGGCATATCACGGACAACGGTTCAAAATATTTTGAAGGACCATAGGTAAGTTCTAATGGCCATCAAAATATATAGGTATTCGTTTAAACTTTTTTTAGTTACTTTAAGAATGCACCCATATCATGTCGTTTTGCATCAGGCCTTGAAAGAGGCAGATTTTGATCGAAGGTTAGACTATTGCCATTGGATGTTAGGCATGATACGCGAAAATAGAGAATTTTTATTCCAAATTCTTTGGACCGATGAAGCCACTTCAGTAGTGACGGGAGTCAATCTGCACAATATGCATTACTGGTCTGCAGCAAATCCCCATTGGTTGCGTGAAGTTCAGCGCCAAGGACGCTGGAGTTTAAGTGTATGGTGTGGCATACTGGGAGGCAGGATTATTGGGCCATATTTTTTCGAGCAACCCCTAAATGGCAATGTATTTCTTGACTTTTTGGCCAATCAATTACCGTTGTTGTTGGAAGATGTGCCTCTGGAAACAAGGCAAAAATTGTTTTTGCAGTTGGTTGGCTGCCAAGCACATTTTGCTTAATGTGCGAGAGCATATAATGCAGTATTTCAACAGCGGTGGATTGGAAGAGGAAGTCCGTTTCCATGGCCTCCGCGATTGCCAGACTTAACTTGCCTCGATTTTTAGTTATGGGGGCGCTTAAAGGACATCGTGTTTTGGACTCAACCTACTACTAGAGGAGATATGAAAAACCGGATTCGTAACGCAATACGTAACATACCGAGAGCCGAAATTGAAGCTGCAGTTTTGTCTAGTCATGAGAGGCTTCAGCAATGCATAGAGCGTGATGGTCAGCATTTCGAGCATTTACGGGGGCATTAAAAACCTTCCTCCTTTAAATCGACCCTTTTTAGGGCCACAACTTACATAATAGAAACAATTCCAGAAAAATATAGTTAAAAAAAAAAATAAAAATTTTAGGGATTTTCGTATAAAGTTTTCTTTGGCCGATATTTTAGGTTAGGTACAAGATATCGAGATGCGGTTTTCGCGAGCTTGTTTAGGCATCATTTAGCTACTTGTTCATGAAAAAAAGTCATACCAATGCATTTAATTTTTTTTGCGAAAATTAACCGTTTCTGTCGGAATGTCGAACAAAGCCCTCCAGCGAAGACATGTGAAACTAACAAAACTTCAATTATTTTAACAATCGTAGCCCAAGAAAAGCTCATTTCAACGCGCCCAAGTTTGTTAAAATCGGCTTAGCCGTTTCGAAGATACAGGGGGTTATTTAAGGAAACCTTTGAATACCCCCCACCACTTTATTTTTAGACAACAATTTTGTGAAATTTGAAAAATTTTCAAAATTGCTTCAACATCTTTAACAATTTTCATAGATAATATTACTACTGACGAAGGTAACTGTAAGTGTTATCGAACCATTTAGATTGTATAACTTTAATATACAAATACACCATTAAAAAATCCAAAAAAGGTTACGTATTTTAACCGTCATATAATCTATCATGTTGACTTTAGTGCCGGGCATACACCCACATAGTCTGAGAAATACTACAAGTCCTTTTTCTTTCTCTCTTGCTTAAATTAAGATGGATGAAACAAACAGTTACTAGATTTGGGCACGTAGTAAATTAATATTAAGTGATTTTCAAATTAGGATTGTCAAAATAATTTTGAACTGTTACAAACATTTCACATATTTATATCCACATATGTGTTAGTATGAGAAATACCCAAAGTGCTTTTTGTACCGTTTGTTATTTTACGGCCATCAAAGAAGACAAAACGTATCATCCAAAATCAGATCACAGATTGCAGTTGCAAACTGGTCAGAAAACAGAATATGGTCAAAAGAATTACATACGAAGGAAAGATGTTCATACGAAAAGCCAACGTTTTTTTCGAAAAACACATAGACCTTTTAAAAATGCTAAATAAGTGCGCAGCTGAACTAACTACAGAGCTTTGGGAACATCAACAAAAACAGTATGGAGAACAAAAAAAAAAAAAAAAAAAAAGGAACGGAACACTCTTTCTGACGCCGAATTTGTACCCTGTGTCCCGATTTCGTTGTTTTTTTAAAGATATCGTTGTTATTATCAAAGATAGGATGTGCAGTTTTTACATTCACGCATCACTTTGTTGACCTAAATTACTTGGCAAAATCGGAAATTTCGTATCTTCTTTCGTTTTCGACTTATATATAGCCCAACGTCGATATTTCTACACTTTTTCATGTTCTTATACCTCGCTTAATACTATTATACTGATATATTTCGTCAACGGTACTTATATATTGCGAAGTGCCGAATTTAGCGGCGTGCTTAGAATTTTTCTAGAGGTGCGGTTTTTGAGTAATAATATAAACTTGCATTTTTTAAAATGGGGATCATAGTTGGCTTGGCAACTATCAGCTGCAGTTCTTTCTTGGCTTTTCAAAAATATAAATATAGACATTCCTGAAAAACATTTTCCAAATATTTTTTTCAACAAGACGGTGCCCCAGTCCGTAATGCTTTGGCAGTGAGCAATTACTTAGAAAACCGTTTCCCAAATCGTTGGATTGTAACATTCGGTTCGGTATTAGGACGATTTTGATACATTCTGTTTTTTAGAAAACACCATAGGAAGAAAGCCAGTATTGACAGATCTGCAGATCGTGGCGGCCATAACACAGAACCGAATATTGCAATCCAACTATTTGGGAAACGGGTTTTTAAGTAATTCGTCACTGCCACTGAATTCGGAACTTCGCAATATATAAGTACCGTTGACGAAATATATCAGTATAATAGTATTAAGCGAGGTATAAGACCTTGAAAAAAGTATAGAAATATCGACGTTTGCCTTAAGTCGAAAACAAACGAAGATACTAAATTTTCGATTTTGCCATGAAATTTAGGTCAACAAAGTGGTACGTGTATGTAAAAACTGCAAACTTCTATCTTTGATAATAACAACCATATCTTTAAAAAACAACGAAATCGGTACTCTTATTTTAAGTAGTTTACGCCAAGTGGTGCACAAAATGTACAGCGGGAAAAAACATGTATCGGCAGAAACAATCCGTGAGAGGTTCCGAGAAGAAATGGCCGATGAACAATATTGCAAAAAAACCATTATTAACTGGATGCATAAAGTTGGTTATTGGTTAAAAAAAACTAATAATAGAAAGTTTTTAATGGAGTTTCCTACAGCATGAATCAACAGGTTAGAGTTTCTTAGTAAATATTCCAAAGAAAGATATTATATACTCCAAAAGCTTTGGACGAGACGTGGATTTTCAGCGAAAGCCACATGAGAAAATCATGGTCAGATAATACTGGATTAACTCGGTGCAAAAAAACAGGCGAGGGTTCAAGATGTATCATCGTGCATGCAGTGAGGACGGGTTTGTTGACGGCTCAGGACTAGTTTTCAAAAGTAATAGAAAAACCCGCGACTACCATGATAATCTGAACTGCGAAAATTTTGAAAAATAGTTCAAAACCAAACTTATACCAACCTAGAGGAACCAGTAATCATCATGGATAACGCCAGTTACCATTCACGATTGGTGGAACCAATTGCACGTTCCAGTTGGTCTAAAACAAAATTACTAGAGTGGACCTCTAAAAATATCAATCTTCAAGGAGAACTTATGAAATACCAAATATGGGAAATTATAAGGTTTAGTAAATTTAACAGCCTTCAGTATGAAAATCTTTTTTTATTGAAGCATCAGCATGTTTAGTTAAACGCTATTCAAACAACACATTGTTAAATCCAGATATCTTTCATAGATTCTTAAAAGATCCACATATAGATTACAATATTTAAAAAGCAACCATGTAGTATTTACGCGGCCCGAAGGATTTGTGGAAGGCATTTTAAGTTGCAAAAGAAAAAAAGAATTATATATGACAAGCCCCGCCGAGTACTATCGATGTTCCTTGTATAGTTTAAGCTACAGTAAGATTATATTTTTTACATAAATGGTTGCGATCATGAACAATGAATGCAATTTTATTACTCTTATCATTTTTGTAATCCTAATGCGTATAGTTATTAACGTCATACGGTCGATATGTAGCAAATAACGTACGCTGTTGAAGTTCACTAGTTGAGTTGCCACAGTTTTTGCCTTTAGGGCGCGACGTTTTGGAAGCGGACTCTGCTTTCGTCATCAGGCCTGGTCCTGAGAAGGATTGTTTTCACACTTGAGTCGAATTCATATGTTATGCAAAAATCATAACATATGAATTTGTGCGAAAACAGTCCTTCTCAGGACTAAGGCTGATGGAAGCAGAGTCCGCTTCCGAAACGTAGCGCTAGAAAACTGTGGAAATAGGCTGATCATCTCAACTAATATGAAACCACAGTTACAAAACACTTATAATACAGAGATTGAAGTTGGTAAACAGAGGCAGTTATTTGCATATTGGCCGGGTGTCGTTTAACTATTTTCGGAATATCGTAATGCACAACAAAATTGTGAAATTTATTATTTTAATTCCGGAACGATTAAATAAAATTTCGCAAGCCATGTAATTGGATTCTCGTATTGTTAAATTTGTATAACGGCCTAGGTCATAACTATAGAGGGGAGAGTACTGTTATTGAATTATAACATACAGATATTGCGAAAAAGTTGTTTTAGTAGATATAAAGAACGTTTCTTGTTGTAAATACTGTAATTTAATTAATTGATGACCTTCAAATTTTTTTATAAATCTGTATATACAGACAGGATGTACCAACCAAGATGCAAAGTTCGATAACTCATTTGTCTTTATAAATATCAAAAACGTTTCAAAACAAAAGTGGTAGAGTGAGTCACGATGGACAATTTAAAATTATTTTGAATTATATAGGGCGTTTCGTACTTCAGGTATGAACCAAACTCAGGTTTTTTTTAAATTGGAACACCTGTATATTTTTTTAAATTCGGAAATCCCACATCTTTCTGATTATTTTTAATATAAGGTCTAAATACATTATACAAGTTATGTCGAAAGATATGGATTGTTTTGTGTTAAAACTGTGCTTACATCAACGCCCTATAAAACAATACTTACACTTTGTAGAAAAAAAATTACGTCTTGGGCAATTGAGTTTCAGAATCTGATCCGGTATCGTTATTTATTTAGACATCATTCAATCACTAAAGAATAGTGTGGTGCGCGTCGGATAAATTCGGAATTTGACGATCATGCGAAATAAATTCTAACTAAAAATATCAGCTGTAAACAATGTGTGATGATGTGGATACTGTATTGACATTTGGAACAAAATTGATTCTGCGCAATTGTTCTTTAGTCTTTAAACGAACTCTACTAACTTGCGGTTTGTATACAGGTTGACTCAAGACTCGGATGTTTCATTTCCTGTACATAAAGGATATTTTCACATACTTGATGAAATTTTGACTCTGATAAATTCGGTGTTTATCAGTAATTATTAGGTAGTTGTTGGATTTGACATATCAAACTGACAGATTACACTGTGAACTGTTCCTAACTGTTAGAAGTGGCTCGAGTATGTCCCGAGTTTAAGAATGAAAATCCGGCTAATATTTCAAACTACAGACTCATAAATATTTTATCAAACTTTGCTATATCGCCAATGTGTATCATTAGACCAACATGGTTTTATGGAGTGTTGTTCAACGATTTCTAATATGGTATGTTTTACACAATTTATTTCCAATGCACTGGATAGCCATAGGCAAGTTGATATCTACTCAGATTTCTCCAAGTCTTTAGACAAGGTGGACCATAACATACTAATTCAAAAAGTATACAGTTTTGGATTTTCTGACTAAAGCTGTTTAAATCTTATTTCCAAAACAGAGATCAATACGTGCAATACAATAACTACAAGTTGATCTCATCTACAGCCACATCGGGGGTGCCTCAAGGCTAAAAATCTAGGCCTGTTGTTCTTATTATTTATTAATAATTGTTCTTGTCAATTTCGTGTAACCAGCTATCTTTTGGTGATGACCTAAACATATATTCTGTTATCAACATTATTCTGACTGTGCCTCTCTTTAAACTTAAATTGATAAAGTGTATGATTGGTATATTAAAAACAACCTTCAGTTAAACATGAATAAACGCAAAGTTGTCACGTATTCTAAACAGTCTCAATCAATATTATACCCATATAAATGCCAGTCGGTCTTATTTAATAGATGTTCTTGAATTCAAGATTTAGGAATATTATTTGATAGCAAACTTTCTTTTGCCGAACATATATCAGCCATGTGTGCTGTTGCGATTAGGACACTTGGCTCTAACATTGCTGCATTAAAATCTTGCTCGATCAAAACTCGAATATGGATCTTTGGTATGGTATCCATACTATACAAACCATAAGGCTTGTTTAGAAGTAGTCCAAAGAAAATTTCTAACGTTACTTACGTTTAAAGTTGTTAGGAGATACCCAGCAACTGGTATAGAACAGGAAGCATTACTAACGGGGTTTAACAAGCAATCTCTTGAAATTCAGAGAGCGATTGCAAGTGTAGTGTTTCTGTATAAGTTGCTTCAAGGTCAGATTGATTGTCCATGCCTCTTCACCATGTTCATGTTCCGCGTATTTCTGCACGTAATACTATAACTGTTTATCATCCACGTCCGAACAACAACATTCTTCTTAAATCACCTGTCCCTGTTATGTGTAATAAGGCGAATGCAATTTCTAGCGTGTGTAACTTGCTCTTAGTTAGAAATAAAGGTAGTATTATGATACTATTTGCAGTGTTGAATGTTACTCTTTGATTATTATTACTGTTTTTTTAAAATTAAATGTTGATATTGCAATATCTTATCATGTGACTAAGCTACATTATTTTGTCTTAATTTGTCTTTTTAATTGTGGGGAGTAAGGTACTCTTTTTTTTATTACATGCATCTCTTAGGTATATCTGAATATATTGTGCTTTTGTACGTATTAAACATTGTCCCGTAATTGGATTTAGTTCTGTTGGGCAATAATCTGCCTATATCATTTTATTAAAGAAACAGAAAATAAACTATGGCTAAGAAGTAAGTGTTCGGTGTCTAAATCAAATGTCAAGATTAACTCAGTTTCTTTCAATACACAGTTGCACTCTTTCTTGAATTCAACATTTGCCCTAAAATGCAGTGCACATTCCTTGTTGCATGCTTTCTGCTGTTGTAGGTGGAGAATTGTAAACACAGTTTTTAACATAACCCCATAAACTGGAATCCACGGCGCTATGTCTGGTGATCTCGGTAACCAGTTTTGATGTCCTGCACTTTCTATTCCATTCATTTTGAAACTGTTCATTTAGGACATTGCGCACCTCTTCGTGGAAGTCCAACCGTCCAACTGAAACGACATACGTTCTCAATTGTAAATATTAACCTTCTCTGACAATCCACGCAAACTCCGGAGAAAAAAAAACATTTCAAATCGAAAACCATTAGAATTTCATAAAAAAATATGGACCAATAACGTTACCTCCTAGGGTTCCTCCCCATTACATTAACAGACTGTCAATGTTGAGAATCAAACGTACGTAAAAAATGCGGATTTGCGTCACCATAAAAATTTGTGTTTATTCACTAACTCGTTTTTATGAAATGATTCGTCAAAGAATAAGATGTAATCGAAGAAATGTTCAAATGTATCCAGAACCCACGTATAAAGTTCTATCCTTTTTTGAAAATCCGCTTCTAAAAATCACTGGTATAATTGAATATGATAAGAGGTGATATTTGAACTTTATTAGTTTCTTTGGACACTGGTTCTACTAATCCCGATTTTACCACTGATTTTTAGTTGACTTATATGTCGATTTTGCACAAGAGACATAATGGTCACGAACTCATTTCCATCGCTCCTACTACAGAATTTTTCTTAAAAGGTTTACAATACAAAACAATTCTAGTTTCTTGAAAGACTAACTTATTTGGTAATGTCTACCAGGATATTTTCATGCGTACACTCTAGAGGGCAGTATACACTTCTCTATACACTCACTAATTACACGAATCATACCAGTCTTTTCTCTAACAAGATGTATCCAAAATTTGTTATTTAATTTAGCCTTGCAATTTAAGGTATAGGAACCATAACATGCAAGTTACACTTGGGAACACCCTGCATAATCCAAAATAATTTTAAAATAAAGCCCTTTACAGCTTCCATATTGTACCAAAAAATCATTCAAACAAGTAAAACTTTTTTTTAATAGTAGTCACATATGGTTGGCCACTCTGCATATCATTCTCTAAGCTTATGTAAAAAGGCTTCATATATGAAGATTCACTTGATCGATGTCAAACGAACGATGTAGCTATTTGTATGATACAAATTTTGACTCATAGTTATTATTCATACCAGTGTTTCTCAACCTGGATGCTGATGTGAGAATTTATGAATAAGTCATAACTCTAAAAAAGAAATAAAACACATTCCACACCTTTACTATGAACACATTTATTTTAAGTACATTTACATAAATATATATTTATTTACACAGTGAATTATCATTATTAAGCTTTTGCCTACAGGATCACTTTTCATGTGTTTTGAGAGGTTGCAGAGCTAAAAAGGTTGAGAACCACTGGTTTATCATAGCGAACTAAAATATGAGCAATATTCGGAAGGCCTCTATAGTTAAAGAATAGTGAGTTCGATTCCCAGGCGAGTATAAACTGTTTGGTATGCACATAACGTGAACTAATTTTTAATACAGGTAAAATAGAACACTAAATTACAAAGATCTACATGCAGTCTGTCAAAAATGTTTAAAGTTTATCAAGCAAATACAAGAACTGAAAGAGAAGAGAGTGATTTCATCGCTACAATAATAAAATTGTCTAATAATTTTTAGAACACTACCACAATTAATACCATATCTCATAATAGATACAAACAATTTTGTAACTTTCTTAAGAATTCTCTTTAAAAACAAATGAATGTAGTGCATTATCATGCGAAAAAACTATACACATGCGAAGAATTTAATTTAATGCCAAATTGTGTAATCAAATAAAAACTAAAATTACATTATTAATACTAGTTACGTTTTTATTTGCTTTCACATAATTAAAAGCTTTGGAATAAGTATGAAACTAATGCGTAACATTAGAAAAATAGTATGTAGGTTATATTAGTATCGAAAGACTCATGCATAAGACAAACATACCAGCTATCTCACCCCCGCCAAGATCGTTGAGTATTTTTCTATATGAAGGCCTCCTCGTGAGTAAATCTCTGCGTTTTTTTGGAGATTCGTCTTCGGATAAACTGTCGTCACTTTGTGCTTCCACCACCTTAAAATAAAAAGTTTCAATAAAAAACTAATCAGACATCCTATGTGGGTTTAATTATTTAAAAATAACAAGTTGAAAACAAATCGCATATTTTCATTTCATTTTGCCAATGTTTTAGAGTGTGAGAGTGAGAGATTATGGCGACACGTATTAGAATTTCAGATATAATTAGATAGAAAAATTATTAATCAAAAATGTTTTGGCCAATTTTATTGCAATTCAATACTATCTTTAAAGCAATTTCAGCTGCATCAGTTTTTGAGATATTTCGATAACTATTTGGATACAGTGGAACTTTTCTGTTGGTCAATATTTTTTAATTCGTAAAACATATGTTGCAGTAATTGAAATATTGAACAGCAAGTAATTGTATGTAATACATTAAGATAAAAAGTCTTACTAATGTGTGAAAATTTAATATTTAGAGCTATGTTTCACCAGATCTATCTGGCTTCATCAAGTAGAAATAAAATAGAAAATACTGGTTCTATTATTTCTTCCTGATCGAGTCACATGAAGCGTTACACCTACAAACATTAAATCTTCACGTATAGTAAGCTTTTTATTGTAAATATATATAGGGTGTTCAAAATGAAGTCGGCCATACTGCTAACTTTTGTATTATTGTAGTTACTAAGTTCTTTAAATTACAAAACTAATAAGATTGTCTCCGCTCATTAACATGCTGACAAAAAACCAATGCAAGTTGCATTATTGAGATATTCACAAAAATGACATTTTTAGATCGAACATCCTATATATTATTGCTTTAAACGATAGGAAATCAAATTTTAAATTGTTATGCACATTTTTTTTTGAAAAGTACCAAATACGAAGATATTTAAATTTTTCTTTTCGTACGTATCTGCATACCTCATTTACCAAAAGGGAGATGAGTTCTGATAGTAAGTCTTTTGGGGCTAACGCGGGTATTACCTCAAATGATCGTACCTACTGTCTGTTAAAATGGTTCTCCCATAGACATTTTTTATATGATTCATTTATTCTTGAAGAACATTTATATTTTCGTATCGATTTTTGTATATTTTGTTCCTAAGAACACCAGAAATAAAAGTCTAAGAGAATTAGGTCTGGTGACCCAGGTGACCAACGAATTGGTCCGTGTGTACACAACCAAACATTTCTGTTAATAGGCCATTAACATGTTGATAATTGTGAGGTGGTGCATCATCTTGTTAAAATAAGATTTGTTGCAATTCAGCCAAGTTAAAATTGGCTAAGTAGTTATACTCAACGTTTCGTATTATTTATACATACCGCTCCCTCGTTATTAATATTGGCCCAATTAACCTTGAATCGATTAGTCCACACCTCATATTAAAGCTAAAACGTCAGTTGAGAGTTATGAGGTTGATAAAAATATTTCACGTTTTTTCTATGGAACTTATCTTTATTTGAAAAATTGGTTTTATCGCTCAATACAGGGCTTGTAACAGCTTTTGATTAAGAAAAAAATAAAAAAATAACTAAATTTATTAAAAAAAATAACTAAATTTGGCTGCAAAAATAAAAAAATAAATAATCAACACAGCCTTTTATATTAATGTTTCATAACTTATAATAAATGTAAATAACTTACAACAAATATATGCCCATAAAAACAAAATTAAAACTATAAAAACATCCACCCCAACCTCCCCTTATGTTTTTATAATTTTATACTTTATTATTGAATAAACACAGATGCTGTTTACTGCATCTATAAAAAATTATTTATACAATAGAAACAGTATACAGTATACTAGGTCCTGAAATGAAATGCTGCAATCTGGGTTGCGACAGGTTGGAGTATTGAAACACCCCTCAGTGAGCAAATGGGGTAGCATCAGCATGCCTCATTCACCCATTTCTTCCTTGGGGTTTTAAATCCCTAGATCAATAAAACAAATTAAGAGAATTAAAAGTAACGTACTACCCTTACAGTAAGGTTAGGTTAAGGCTCTAGGCCAGGTTTTAATTGGGGAGGCTGAGAAAAACAGATACCAATTGGAGAATCTAACTAAGGCGGCTCAGTACGCAGAAACATATAAAAGGTCCAAGTTTTCAGATGCACTGCATTCTTTATCAGAAATTGGAAACAGTTGAATACCCCAATAGGTAACCATCTGGTTTTCCTACCAGTCTCTAAAAATTATATCCTTCTACCGATAAGTTCACATTAAAAAACTGTCAAAACCAAAGTAGGTAGATTTGATTGATAAAACTACACGTTTTCGTTATTAATATTATTACGTACCAATTCACTTGATACATGGAGAATCTACCAATTCATTGAATCGCAAAATTTTCTCAAATCCCTCCGCTGCAGTTGCATCTTCTCCACTTTTCATGATTAGAAGCCACTGTCTACCGTAATTATAATTTTTTTTGTGTGCAAATACTCTATGGCCAATAGACTTATTGTTAAAGATAACGAGCTATCTCCGTAGAAGAAATGTTGGATTTAAAGTTGCTAGTTTTTAAGTGTTATTTGGAATATTACTACATTACATTACAACGTGATAGGTGCGGTCAGGATAAGATCGGAAGGAACGGAGTTAGGGTTCTGAGGGGGAAGATACTACCCCAGCATTTGCCTAAATAGCCGCACGGTAACGGGAATCGAACCCACTACCTCCCGAATGTTAAGCAGATCGTCAGCGTATGGTAAAAGGATGGAAAGGTAACGGTGTAGGTGCAACGTTAAAATACAACGCGATAACGTTAAGTGGACTAAAGATTTGTCAACTGTAAGTACATAGTGAAATTACAGCGCGCCTATACGTTAAGTGGATGCAAACAGAAAATTCTGTCCTTCATTAACATAAAAGCGGATGAGTGAACAATAAATAAGGTTCAAAGCAAATAGTATATTGACAATTCCAGATTATCACTAACTGTTAAACAGTAGGAATTGCTATCTCCCCGGGTAATGTGGGTTAGAATTAAAGTGGAGTTTCGAAGAATGTTTCTTATTGCATGCTATGCACCGGTGAATTGAGAAAGAGACCAAGAGTGTGAGAACTGGAATGATGTAGAGTACGTGTTGAACATATGTAAGTCAAACGAAAGAGTGATGATAGTGGGAGATATGAACGGTTGGGTGGGTTTACAGAGAGAATATACTGAACGCGTTCTAGGAAAGTTCGGAGACCAGAGTCAATGAGAATGGTGAATGCCTGGTGAACATCCACGTGGAGAGAAGCCTGTTTGTATTTTATACGTGGTTTAAACATAAAAATGTGCATATGTATACATGGCAAAGAGGTGAATCTAAAAGATGATTAACTTGTTAGTGTATGATGAACGACTTAGAAATCTGGTGACACAAAAGTAATGCGCGGATCGGAGTGTGGATCGGACCACTTCTTGGTTGTAAGGCAGCAAAAGTGGGTCTCGAACGTTCAGAATTAGGATAGACAAATTAGTGATTGCTGCAAAAAAATGAGAATGGGAAAAAGCGATTGTATGAGGTGTATAGATTAAGAAACAAAGAAGCGAAGGAGGCAGTGAGAATAAGTAAAGAGGAAGTGATGGCTGTGGAAGGAGAGAAAATGTAGAATGATTTTGACGGAAACAAAACTCTTTTGGAAATAGATCAAAAATACAAAACGTGGCTCAAAACAACGCTGCAGGAGTGATGAATACGAGCTGGCAAGAATATTTCGGAAAGCTGTACAGTAGTGAGGAAAGTAAGACTGAAGAGTTAAATAAGGAGAATGTAGAAGGAATGGTGGCTGAAATTGAGACGGATTTGGGATAGATGAGACAAAGAAAGTAGAAAAACGGTAAAAGAGCAGGCGTAGATGAAATCACTGGTGAAATGCTAAAGTATGAAGGTGCCAAGCTTATACGTAGATTGTGTGAATTATTGAATGTATGCCTTAAGTGTGGAAAAGTGCCGAGGGATTGGAAGAGCGCGATCATCATTGTACCATTGCATAAAATCGTTTATAATTTTCTTATTTACCGAGATAAATATATGAAACTATATATTTTCAGAAAGCTAAAAGAAATCTCTAATTAATGGAGTCATAGCCAACTACGGTTACCATTTAAAAAACTTTTTCAGTAGTGTTCCGCTAGCAATTTATCAGTTGCATAAAAATATTACTGTTGTGAGTATACTACGCCAGAATAAGTATGACATTCCGAAATAAATGAGTCTCAAAAGATCATGGTTTTTTTTGCTTTCGAAATAACGTAAACGAACAAATGTGTAATATTACTAAGTACTATGCACCACGACGCATGTATAAATGATGATGCTAAGAGGAAGCCTGAAATCATCACTCATTATAATAAAACAAAGGATGGTGTTGACGTCGTGGATCGAATGGTGTCGATATATACGTGCAAGAGGCAAAGTAAACGATAACCCATGACATTTTTCATCAACAACATTGATGTTGCAGCACAGCGCATATATAGTCTTTACGGAGGAACATCCAAAGTACAATATAGGAACGCAGATTGTTTTTGAAAAATTTTGCGAAGGAACTAGTGATACCACATATGCAAAGAAGATCTACTAACCCTAACCTACGGAGTAGTGTCCGGGAATGTCTAAGCAGATTTATTGATATCTCTGGTCTGCCAGCTGCTCAAACAAATACAACAATTAAGAGAAAGAGATGCTCAGTGTGCCCCACAAATATTTATAGTAAAAGCACAATGATAGGCATTAGTTGTAAAAATAATACCTGTAATGAGCATAGGATTTGAATGTGCACTAAATGCTTCTCTAATCCCAAAAAAAATTTTAAACAATAATGTTCTCTTTCATATTTAATCTCACGTTTGTAATGTATATGTATAAACAAATAAAGTTCAAACTTCAATAACTTTGTTTCTATTCTGTCTACACGTGATTTTATATAACGCATCTCAGAAGCCTGGATTATGTAAATGCTATTTTATTGGTTAAGTATCCTAGGGTTAATATCTAAAAAAAACTGTGAAATTTCAACCAATGTCCTGGATGACAAAAAATGCTACATTAAACCTGAAGAATTCAAAAGAAATAATTAAATATAAGGTGTTTTCCTGCACCACTTGCCTTAATGCACCCTGTATAACTCCAAATATTTTTAAACTATACTTGTTTGCTACCTTTATCCTATCTAAGATATGATTTTAATACAAATAAGATCAGTTAAGCAAAAATCTACTTTTTTCTAGTATTGTGACATGGGTACTGTGTTTCAACACACGCAATAAATGATTAATATTATAGTAATGTTTTAGAGTTTTTCTTAGAAATAATCAGAAATTTGCATTAATTTGGTATCATCACAAAGGTGACTATGAGAGAGAAGCAGCAGCTGTCATTGAATGGATCAGTTGTCCTTTAACTAATTAGTGTTCTAATATTACGCAATCAAATTTTACCTGTGTACAAGTAAGAAAGTACAATTCTAATAACTTTCAGTTGACTGTAAGCTATCGGTCATTTTAACGACAATGTTAAAATAGAATTGAATCATTCTATTGAAAATCGGTAACAAGTTTTACAAGTACATGATCAAACTCACTGAAAGACTGAAGTAAATTTGACTTAATGTACCGATTTACAATTAGAAAGTAACACACAGCAAATTTATTTAAGTTAGGTCCTTGAAACCTTTATAAACATAAACAAAATTCACTTTTTGTTTATTTGCTTAAGCTTAGTTAAACTATAGACAACTGAATGAAAAAACTGAATCGCGACTTAGCTGGTTTTGTCCAACAATTTGATAGTCTAGTATATCATGTAAATATTAATGTTGATATTAGTGATTAGTAAACACATCTTAAAATAAATTGTATACAATTCAGACCAAAGAAAATATGATGTATTTTCATAAACACAAATTATTAAACTTTAGAGACGATTTTATTACAAAAAAATGCTGGGTGCTGTTGATTTTTATTTTTAAATGTGCAACTTTTTAAATAGAATTAATTCATATAGAATGAGTCATAAAGGAGGTATGATGCCATTGTATTTTTAAGACGACTTCAATTTTTATTAGGGAATTTAACAAATATTACAATTATAAATTTATTTATAATACAAAATTCAGCAACTAAATTACATGTTCAAATTATGCGCTGGTCACAACCTGTATTCACTGGCCGATTGATGTAACGTAACCTTAACCACCTCCATAAAGGATCTGGAAGGAAACTTAAATACCCCAACAATTTGCAAAAACCGCATCTAAATAAGCGCCGACGGGTGCTGCATAGTGGGGTAGTGCTCAATCTTGAAATGTACTCCAATACTACAACTGAGACAACTCACACAATTATCGGTCACCATGATATGCACGTACATGCAAACCAACTAACACTTAATTTGTACCTTAAGGCTTATTTCGCACCATATTAAAGGTTTTGTTAACAGTTCTCCTTTATGACTCAACAGACTTCATTTATTATTGTACTGTATATAAAAATCAATTTTTACAAAAAACTGTTTAAATAAATTTTTTTTTAAATAACTTATTTATATATTGTTAATAATAATCTAGAAAAATTAAGAAAATGATATTAGTAAAATTCAAACTCTCCATGGAAAGTATATTATAAAACGTGTTATGAAGAGAACCCTGTCGGAGCTTATGACTCCGTCCTCAACTTCTCGCAACATGTGCACTTTTAGAAACTACCGGAAGTGACAAGTTATTGTAAATAGTGTTCAATGCTTATACTTACACATTATATTTGTAATTGCATAAAGACATGTCACTTACGTACAAAAAGGGACATATTTATATAAAAAAAATATCGCTACAAGAAAAATTTATTGTCCTACGTTTGTGTCTAGTAAATTGAAAAAAATTCAAAAACATGAATTCGAGTCATCGAATCCTGCAAGAAATGAGAATAATTTTGCAAACACAGAAAGGTACGTTAAAAGAAACTCTTTAATATTTAAAGTACTCATTTAATATCTTTTTAGTTCTTTAGTTAGATCACAAAGTTTGTTAACTGAACAACCAAAAATTTAGAAGTAGTTGCTCTTGCAACATCAAGACAGTTAAGTGTATCTATTAGTCCTACTGAGAAATACAAACAGTTATATTTTCTTTTATTCTAGATTTACTGACATGGGGTTACTCGTAGAATAAAACATTGTACTCCTGTAACTTTTGAACGGGTCATTAGATTTTGTTTAAGTTTTGATGGGTTATATTTGAGCCAGTTTGGGATTATTTTACATAAAAAAACAATATGACCGACTTCCGGCTTCACCGGAGATGACACAAAAGCTGAAAATTTAAATGGAACAACCTGTATATTTTTACATGTTTGGATTCTACGACTTCAAATACATACAGTTCATCTGCCAAATGTCAACTCAAACGCCACTTTACTTCGACAGAGCCGGCTTCAGGAGAATGTTGTGTTAATAAAAATTAGAAAATTACTGCTTTATTTAGGAACTAAGGAAATTACTATGCATATCGTTTCACTAGTACTTGAAAGAGCTATTTAATATACAGGGTGGCTCATGTATGTCTCTATTGGGAACAGTGAATTTTGGTTAAAAAACCGTAATTTTTAAATTTGATCCTTAACAAACTTCACAAAAATTAATTATTAGGAAAAATAATATTGTGGGGGTAATTGTACGTCAATTATCTATAATTTAGATCACGTCATAAATTAAAAAATTATTTAAAAAAATAAAATTAAAAAGGCGCCTGAGTTGATATTTGACAGATGAACTGTATGTATTTGAAGTCCTAGAATTCAAATATGAAAAAATATACAGTGCGTTCCATTTACATTTCAGTTTTTGCGTCATTTCCGGTTAAACCGGAAGTCGTCCATATTGTCTTTCTATGTAAAAAATCCTAAACTGGCATTAATATAACCCACCAAAATTTGAACAAAATCTAACCGCCCGTTCAAGTTACAGAGTTGGCCTCCGTTTGATTTACACCCGGTATATGTACATATATATTGCTTATTTCGATGTAAAATGACATTCTGAATGCAATGGCACCACTTTTGGGAATTTTTGACAGATCAAGCAGTTTTTATTTTTAGATCTAGAGCACCCTGGACTGTGTATATCGCTTCATTTTTAAACAACTAGCATAGGAAAAAACAATTGCACCGTAAATGAACTTACAAACGATTTAATAAAAGTAATAGTATAACGTAGAAAAACTTTTTTTTTTGTAATTTGCTTCCATTTGATTCTTGGCAATTTTTAGGTTGGCAAAGCTTGATCCGAAATTATGTCATGCATACTCTTACAAAATGTGTTAAAAACAGGATGCGTCCAGTGGAAAACTTTGATGTAAGCAAACTCGCGACCGTATTTTTGGCAATTTCACGTATTTCAGGGGGCGTACATGCAAGATTATCTTGATTATCTTCCATTTTCGTGTTATGTGACGGAATCTGGATAAAACAAAAGGCGACTAGATCAAATTTTCACTTTTAAAATTAAGACATTACCAATCGCTACAAAAATCCCTAAATCAACTAGTCAAAATCTTTGTTTAAAAAAGGCAAATTACACAAAAAAGTGTTTCATAAGATCTTGAAGCACGAACTATAGTTTAAAAAAGCGAAGTTTTGCCAAATGTCAACTCAAACGCCACTTTACTTCGACAGAGCCGGCTTCAGGAGAATGTTGTGTTAATAAAAATTAGAAAATTACTGCTTTATTTAGGAACTAAGGAAATTACTATGCATATCGTTTCACTAGTACTTGAAAGAGCTATTTAATATACAGGGTGGCTCATGTATGTCTCTATTGGGAACAGTGAATTTTGGTTAAAAAACCGTAATTTTTAAATTTGATCCTTAACAAACTTCACAAAAATTAATTATTAGGAAAAATAATATTGTGGGGTAATTGTACGTCAATTATCTATAATTTAGATCACGTCATAAATTAAAAAATTATTTAAAAAAATAAAATTAAAAAGGCGCCTGAGTTGATATTTGACAGATGAACTGTATGTATTTGAAGTCCTAGAATTCAAATATGAAAAAATATACAGTGCGTTCCATTTACATTTCAGTTTTTGCGTCATTTCCGGTTAAACCGGAAGTCGTCCATATTGTCTTTCTATGTAAAAAATCCTAAACTGGCATTAATATAACCCACCAAAATTTGAACAAAATCTAACCGCCCGTTCAAGTTACAGAGTTGGCCTCCGTTTGATTTACACCGGTATATGTAATATATATTGCTTATTTCGATGTAAAATGACATTCTGAATGCAATGGCACCACTTTTGGGAATTTTGACAGATCAAGCAGTTTTTATTTTTAGATCTAGAGCACCCTGGACTGTGTATATCGCTTCATTTTTAAACAACTAGCATAGGAAAAAACAATTGCACCGTAAATGAACTTACAAACGATTTAATAAAAGTAATAGTATAACGTAGAAAAACTTTTTTTTTTGTAATTTGCTTCCATTTGATTCTTGGCAATTTTTAGGTTGGCAAAGCTTGATCCGAAATTATGTCATGCATACTCTTACAAAATGTGTTAAAAACAGGATGCGTCCAGTGGAAAACTTTGATGTAAGCAAACTCGCGACCGTATTTTTGGCAATTTCACGTATTTCAGGGGGCGTACATGCAAGATTATCTTGATTATCTTCCATTTTCGTGTTATGTGACGGAATCTGGATAAAACAAAAGGCGACTAGATCAAATTTTCACTTTTAAAATTAAGACATTACCAATCGCTACAAAAATCCCTAAATCAACTAGTCAAAATCTTTGTTTAAAAAAGGCAAATTACACAAAAAAGTGTTTCATAAGATCTTGAAGCACGAACTATAGTTTAAAAAAGCGAAGTTTTTTAAAGAATGAGTCAAGACAGGTCTTATGAAACTTGTTTTTAATATACTATTATCAGATACCGTCATGTTGTGAATAATTTGATACTGCACACAATTCTTTAAATAGAAATTAAACTCAATTATGATATAATTTTTTCCATGCTACTTGCAATTTGAATAATTCATGGTGGACTATATCGAGAAATAAAAACGTCATGTCAAAAATTGACAAAAGTGGTTAATGCCATTTTACATTGAAATAAACAAAAAATATGGGATGTCTCATTTAAAAATCTAAAGTAAGGATCATTTCTGCCTGAACCTGAAGTGTTTAAAAACAAACGAAAATGTCAAACAATTAAAATTTCATAGATTTACTAAATTTCGTTTTTTTTTAATCTCTAGTAATAGAAAAATGGGTGACCCACGTGGAAGATCAACCGGTATAGGACAGATACTACAAAAAATATGTTTTTACACCACACCTACAGAACGTCTTATAACAAGATGGATAAGTCAGAGGAAAGGTTATTTTTAATTTATTTATATGTTCGATTATCAACCTATTTAGAGATAGTGAAAAAAATTTCAATTGCATAAACTTTTATACCTATATAGATGTAGAAAGGAAGGTAAATATCAATGGAATAAAAAAAAAAATGGACAACATTATCCATATTTTCGTCCATGGTTGGCCTAAAAGAATTGCAAAATATGCAAAATGTAATAATATACAGAATTTTGAATAAATAGGTTTCCTGTTTCTAGAAATATTTAATATAATATTATTTCTTTCAACTCAAAATCGAAGTTAGTGTGGTCCCACGTTTATATGAATTTTTGGTCATAAAAATTCACCAAGTATTCAATAGTTAAAAGTTTGTCTAAATACTTTATTAACACCCTGTGTTTAAACAGGTGTGTAAAAGTTAATAGATAAACGAACTATTTGATTATTAATATTTAAAAAAATTTGAGTATTTACATAGTTCTGCAAAAATTTTTATAAAGAAAATTATCTTTTTTTGGGAAATTAACAAAAAGCACTGTAGGAGGCCTATAAAGTGCTTTTAAGGACCTATTTAAGACCCTACGGAAAACTTACATTAGATAATTTACATAGAAACGTGAATTATCTATCAAAAAGATCTCTACACCTTTTTCTGTAAATTTAACCGTTTTTGAGATATACACAATATATACTTTAGCGCCCTCTATAAAGTACCTTTATTTGTAAACCGATTTTAATCAAAATTTGATGAAACTGATATTCTAGTGCTAATACTAAATATAGTTTCACTAAAAACAGGTGTGTATTATGGCTACGGACACACAGACGTTATAATTTTTAGCTTTTCTGGGTTTCGTAATGGTATATTTATATTTGACATAAATCTATATATTTCGATAACAATTACAGTTATTATCCTCAGTAGTGATATCTCTAGAATGTGTTACCATAAATTTTTCATATTTCATAAACTTTTTCTAACACCTTAAACAATTCTAAAGATATCACTACTGAGGATGATAACTGTAATTATTATCGAAATGTACAGATTTCTGTAAAATATACTTATAAAAATACACTTCTAAAAAACCCAAAAAAGTTAAGTATTTTAACGACGTGTAATAATGGTAAAAGTTTACACTTTCACATCAACATTATGATCTTAAAAATATTGAAAACATGTTAATATACCTATGGCTTCGCACATAAGAAGGTACAAATTAGAATTTAAAAACAAAAATCAATATGTCACAACATTTTTGGTAAAAGTAAATCTCCGAATGATATCAAATTTATACAATACTTCACAAAAGCACTGTACATTTTCCAGAAATTACTGTTAATTCAAGTTTAGCCTTTTTCGAATGAATTGTCTGTTGTATCGTTCGGTGCATACAGGTATGGAAAAACATTATTGCGGGTCTGATTTATAATAAGCTAGAAAGAAACCCAATAAGCATTATATGAGTGTGAGAGAGACATAACTTTACTGATGTTTCCACTTGTACATATTTGCATGTAGGCATAAAATATGAACTGCGTAAGTCTCCTTCAATCTAGCTTAAACATTTCTAACGAAACCAGAGCAAATAACACGATGTTGAAAAGCAGTGTGTTCTTTGAAACTATTAAGTAGGTACTTTACAATTAAACATTAAATGATAATACCTCAAACATCGAAGTTTATTGTAATTGCGAATTTATGACATGGTTCGATTATTACTCGTAAGAAGAACCAAAAAGAAACTTAAGAACTACAAACAGGAACACTAATATTTACATGGACAGTATAACTTAAGTTTAAGGTTTAACTTTAGCATTATAATTCTTATTGAAAAACCAACTATTTTTAAAAATGAACGGATTACACTTTTTTCAAAACTCTATTTTATAAGATTTTCGAAAAAACTTCCAGCTTGCACAAGGCAGTAACCTAATCTGTGATAAAATTCAATTCGGGGGAGTAAATGCACTTCTCATATCGATTATAATTTTATCTATTATATAATTATATTTAATTAAGTTAATGAACTTGTTCGAGTATACATTTTGAAAATATAATAAAGAGCTTATATGTTCTATTAACTTTACTATAATTAATTAACTAAATAATTTGGACAAAAATATACAATTCGGGACAACACTGATTTTCAATTCTCGTTAACAGTAGCAATTAAATGTGTCATTGATACTAGCCTACTCAAAAGAAGAATGTATGGCATCCGTGCTTTTAGTTTGTTGTGTATTCTATCTCACTTAGCATGTGAACTGATTGTACTGTCTTTGTTTTACTTATAAGTCAAATCCACGATAATATTTTTCCATACCTGTACATTTCTTTGACTCTCAATAGACGTTGGTGTTTTGTCCATTATAATTGATTAGCAATCATTTTCAGATTTCAATAATTTCTTGTTTCACGTAAAATATCCATAGATGCTACAAAATTTAATATTACTTTAAGACAATGATTCATCCCCGGTTGAGATACTTTGATATTGTCTAATTTGCCATTGTTGGATATTTTAGATAATGCTTCATAATCTATTTGCTTATATTGCGTATTACCAGAATCAAATTTTGTGTTGCCTTTGTCTCTCAATAACTTCATTAATAATTTCTTTACATTTTGCAGTATTATGGTCGACTAATTCATCGTACTTACAGGTTAAGTCAGCTATCTGTTTTTCAGATCAGATAATCCCAACCAAATCTCTTAATTGAGCATACATTACAGTGACGATCTACACATTTTTCGTTACGAACTACACACCCTGCACATCAAATAGGGGAGTCCGATATAGACGAAATGTCATATTTGATTTCTTTTTCAGCATTTATAGTATCTTACCAACTACACTTATTGATTAATGGCATATTAACATATTAATCTGTACTGTATTTATCAGGACATATTTGGTTGGAGTGTACACACATACATGAACGATAACCAATCATAATAACAAGAACTTAAAAATACTTAATTGTGCTAACAATTTGTAAACCATATTGCTAGAGACTTTACTCTATGCTCTATACATAGTTAATTTCCGATAACTTCTTCTATCACTTAGCTTTATTTTAACTCTCAACATCCATCCACCGATCAAGTAAACTTACTAGAAAAAAATTAGAATACATGCATTTACTATTCTATTTTATTTAGTGTTGAAAATAATAATAAATTTTCTTTAGAATAAGAGTAAATTACTTCGTTACTTGCATAATTATGATTTGTGAGAATAGCAAATAAATGTATCCTACGTTCCAATAATATTGAATAATCTATACATAAGATCAAATTAATAAAGTTTTACTACACTAATACTTACTTGTAAAGCTTGTAGGCTACCCTGTGTAGTTTGTATAACTGAATTTGGTTTGCCGACAAGAATTACATTTCCTTTACTCAACATAGGCTGTAGATTGGCAGCTGTTTGTATTACCGATTGTTGGTTGGGTTGTATTACTGATTGTACCTTAAAATAGTTATATTTATATTCCTCATTCAGTCATTCATGATTTGTGTTAAATCAATATAAAGTTAAAAATCATGCAAAAATAGAGCATGCACAGAGGGGCCAAGGCCCTACCTGTGCCTGAGTGTGAGTAGGTAAAGTAAGTTGAACTATGTTAGTAGCCGCAACCAGATGAGGTTGAGAATTTGTTACGCCTACCGAAGATGCAATTGAAAGTGGAGGATCCGGTGAAGGAGCCAACGGATCAACTGTCCCGTTCTCTTCCACCATCCCTTCCATCACTTATTGGATGAAACACCTGAAATTAAAACACATTTAATTTTGTATTTTAAAAAAATTACTTATTACCAACGCCATGCTCGTGAGCACTTAATTAGGTGATCGATTAAAAATAGACAAACCAATACAAACTAATTAATTGTAAGTGATTTGTAATCTGGTAGTGTGAGAACTATATCAAACAATAATAAACACAAACAAAATGTTAATGTGCATTAATAATGTTGTATAACTATTACATAAGAGGTTTATTATGATTGAGACTTAAATGTATTGAAGTGAATGTGAAATTGCTACCAGGAGTTTAAAAAAATAAGAAAATACGTGAGTTTTGACGTTTTATCATAACCCCAAACAGTACATAGAAAACAATTCAAAAGGTCATAATCACAATGACAGTGCTACTTAGTGTATTTACGACGTAATAAGGTAAGAGTACATTGAAGAAAAAAAGTGTAGAAACTCGAAATGAAGATGAGTAAAATCTAAATTTAAAACTCGATTGACTAATATGACGCCATATTCAATACCTTTTCCAGTAATCCCACATAAGGAAGGCACGACATTTTAATAGTTCACTATAATTGTAAGTATTTAAATCACTAACCCTCAAGGGGTACCTGGACCATGTCAGATTGTTATTATTCTTCAGCTGGGTACTTACCAGTTACGTATTCCTCTCGTCACCAGCTTTGCAGCGATCGGAGTGGGTAAAGCAGTCTATACGTAGTAGCCACGTCAAAATTTCTGGGCGGTCGTCACTGGACGAGAACACAAGAGAAATGCGCGTCACAGCAATGGCGGATAAGAGCGCGCTTTACATTATCCCTTTACCTCCCACACCCTCTACATTTAAACATTTCATTCGTTTATAAAATCATTTAATTTGTTTATAAATTTTACGCTTTACAAGGTTTTTCTATATGTGCAATCACTTTAATCTTTCTATGACGCATTTGTTTCTATTTTAAATGCACATAGAAACTTTTTATTTGAAATAAACATATCTGTTTTTTTTATTATATTATTTACAGTAGTCCGTCACGCTTTCAAAGTAGAATTTTATTTTCCTACATTTTCAATTATATAAATCATAACGTTTTAAAATGAAACGAATGTGTCATATTTGAGCGACCAGTGGCGGCGCGTTAACTCTATAGGTGAATTAATAAGCAACGTTGAATTGCTACCTTACCAGACAGAAGTGAGCCAAATAGATACAAAAATATTTAAAATATATAATTAAAAATAGATTAGGTGTTTTAATTTAATTAATATTACCCTTGATTAAAGATATATAATCAAGGATATTACTTAAACTTATTTATAGAATTTTATGATTATATTAAATAAAATTTAACAATATTTATGTTGATAAATTTTAATGCTCTACCGCTTTCGATATTATATGGTATTAATAGTCAAGAGTTTTAAAAATTTATGGCATATTACACATTTACGAAAATCATATCACGTTAACCCTATCATTATTAAGTTGCCGTAGCTACAATAGTTTTGGAACAGTTATACAGGGTGTCCCGGGAGGATTTCGCTAAACTTTGCAATGGACTTTTTTCATTATCTTAATAAAAGGAACCTTTTATTAAGATAATGAAAAAAGTCCATTGGCGAAAAATTTCGCCCCAATTTAGTGACCCTGGTGAAATTCGGTCATACTTAATTATTTTGGAGCCAATTATATTCGGTCTGAAAAATAAATAAAAGAAGTCTTGGAACTCTATCTTTAGTAGGTTTAAAGACATCTTACTTAAAACACAAAATATTGATATTAAAAACACGTTTCTTTACGTTTAAACTGCAAAAACATTGCAGAATTTATAATTATGAATCGAATTTTAGTAATGAAATTTGTAAAGAATTTAATGCTAAAAAATTTGATGTAAGTTTAATTAATAATAAACAAATTTTATGAAAGAAATTACGGTAAACTTTAATACAGCACAATACTTTTAAAGAAAAAAATTCGAAATACATAGGACTAAATGCTTGGAATAAACTCAGTAAGAGGTACTAGGAATGTTGAATACTTGAAAAAAAAAAAAAACTTAAAAGAGAACACATTTGAACTGTTCAAAATGTCCAGCCTTAACCGGAATGCATATTTCAGCACGGTGAGTTACCGATAGATAGCATTTTATATCATTCTTGGATTGTAATTATTTCTGTAATTGCCAACGTAATACTTCGTAAAAGTTCATTAGAATTTCCGATTTGTATTCATACAATAAGGTTTTTATATGACCCCACTAAAAGACATCCAAAGGATTCATATTAGGTGACTTGGCTGGCCATGGTTAAGATCTACCTCGACCAATCCAACGGTTAGAAAATGCTTTATTCAAATGTTGAACAACAAGACCATGGAAATGAGCTGGCGCGCCATCATGTTGAAAATACATACCAATTCTTGTTCTGAATGGGACCTCTAAACGTATTGGTAACTAATTTTTAAGGAAGTTCAGTAAGAATTACCTGTGAGTGTACCGTTGAAAAAACGAGGTCCGATAACATTGCCTATTATTCCACGCCAAACATTTAATGACGCTGGAACTAGTTTTAACGGTTTCATAAGTATTAACATCAATCCAAAAATGTGCGATTCTTTTATTGTTCGTTCCATCACGATTAAATGTTGTTTCCTCTTTAAATAATATTTGCGATGGGAGCCGTTGATTATAATTATCTTCTTGAAGGTATTGAACTGTTTGAGGATGATATGGCTACCCAAACGTTAAGATAATCTACGAGTACTAGAAGTTGGACTATGCTCTATAATATTCAAAACCTGTTAATTCGCATTTGTTTGCCGTTCAGATGTAGAATGAAATGTTCCGCGTACTCGTAGTGCCCGTGAGTATCTGCAAATATCTGCCGATTCGGAATTTTTCAATTGGGAAATCTATCATTACAATGAAATCCATATCAGCATATCAGCATATTCCTTTATTTATAATTATAATTTTCCTTTTACTATTTAATAAATCAATTCAGAAAAACTAATTAAACACACATAGTCGACCGCTGATGATGATAGCGTAGCTATCGAAACGCGTTCGGTATTTTTTAGTTTTGTGTGGTACGTGGGTGTATTTTGTTTGTTAAACACAAAATCACAAATACACCTCAAAAAAATAAAATAAATTTTATACAGAAATTTAATTCCTTAAAAAAAATTACAGTAGGCTATACAAAAGTAAGCTTCTGAATTACAATGTAAAATTTTTTTGGGTTAAGGATTGCACTCATTGATACACAGAACATACTAGGGTCGTTTTTAAAGTAAAAATCGCCAGTCCCCCACTACGCCGCCATTACGTTTTACGTCTCTGTTGGTGTTGGTTGTTTGGTTATACTACTTTGTTTGCCACCAACAGGTGGTAGGCATGTATACTCCATGCCAGCCGGGGAGGTACCACCACCCTTACCATGGGCTCCTTAATATTGGGTCTCCGATTTTCTGAGCTCGGTAAGGGCTGCCGGTTACCTTTTCCATCATCCTTAATCTATTCTCATCCTTATTCTTCCTTCTCGCCCTCACTGTCTTTCTATCGGATTTGCAATTCATTATCCCTCTATCCATCCTCCTAAGTGTTCCTGAGTGCTTTAGCACGATAGGCCTAATTTAGCCTGTTCAGGTCCACAATCATAAAAAAAAAAAATGTTGATCGATAATCCCTCCGATTGTGAAGTGCGCTCTGTTATTCCGTTTTAAACGCAAAAAGTCCGTCCTGCTGACATTCACCGGCAGCTTGTTGAAGTTTATGGTGAAGGTGTAATGAATGACGGAAATGTGCGTAAATGGTGTAGGCTTTTTAATGAAAGAAGGACAAATGTTCATGATGAACAACGATCTGGGCGGCCTGCTGTCATGAACGAAGGTTTGACACAAAAAATTGATGAAGAAATTCGTCAAAACAGGCAGAAATTTTCAGAAGTTTCAAAACCAGACTGTTACTAACTGGTTTAATTTTTGCAATAGTTGTCAGATTATCATTAAATTTTTATTTTTGTACGACCGAAATTGAGTTTACAATGGCAAACACGTTGGAAGTGCGTAAATTGATTCTCAAAAAATTTCATGAAAATCCTCTATGGTCAGTTCTTCGAATTGCAAACGAAGCTAAAGTTTGTAGACAAACGGCAGCAAAAGTTATCATAAACTTCAAGAAAGAGCTCATATTCACTCGGAAACCTAGAAGTGACAGACGAGAAGGTTTTCACTCGGCAAAAAGGGTACAGAAATCTGTATCTGAGATGGAGAAGCATCCAAACATCTCAAACCGGAAACTGGCTCAAAAAGTGGGTTTGGTAGAAAAGTTAGCACGCATAATTATAGTTAAGACTAGTACAAAGTGCAAACAATTCCAGACAGAGAAGAACACAGAGGCAAAAAATTTTTCTCAACTACCTGGCCAAGTGTTTTATGCTTCTCGTGTACGAGGAAACGTCTCCAAACATTCTGGACCAAAAAGTTTCTTGTTTGGCAGGCGATCTGCAGCTGTGGACAGAACAGCAAATCCTTTGTGACATCTTGATCTGCAAATTCTAAATTTATATTAAGGAATGTTTCCAAAAGAGATTGTTGTCTTTTCTGACAACACAAGGTCTCTACTTTCTTTTGGCCTTTAGCCTCATGTCACTATTGCAAGACGACCATGAAGTGGTATGAAGACAACAACATCGTTTTGGTGCCCAGAAAGGCTAACCCACCAAATTGCCCAGAACCCCAGCCTATCGAACGCTACTGGGCTTTGATCAAAAGGAACTTAAAGTTAACAAACAAATCAGCAAAAACAATTGAAAATTTCAGGAAAATATGAATCTGGGCAACCATAAAAGTCTCAAATACTACCAAAAAATCCATGATGTTGAGTATACCAGAGAAGCTCAAACAATGTTATCTTCATAAGTCTGATTAAAAAATGTTAATAGTAGATTTAATTTAAAATTGACGCAGCGGTACCAAAGTTATGCCATTTTTTCAATGTTAACGTTTTTTCTGTCACAGTCCTTAAATAAAGTTTCTCTTACTCCCGTACAAAACGGTTCTTAGTTAAAAAGCAACCCTCGTACATAGGAGTGATAACAGGACAGCGTTACAGAGCCCTTAGCGGTCAATTATTGCAACAATAATAAGACGTAACCTAACCAAACTTGTGGTTATTTCGAAACATTCCCTTGTAAAGGTATTGTCCTGTATTGAAGTATACTGTAATTTTTTGCACTAGTATTTGTTTATTATTAATTAAACTTACATCAAATTTTTCAGCATTAAATTCTCTGCAAATTTCATTACTAAATTTGATTGTTTATTAAAAATGCTGCAAGGTTACTGTAGTTTAAACGTAAAGAAACGTGTTTTTTATATCAACTTCTGTTATGTCAGATGTCTTTAAAACTACTGAAGATACAGTTATACGACTTCACAGGAGAAATTTTTCGCTGGCTGTAACTCGCTAATGAAGCGTTCGGATTTATATTTAACACGGCTCAATTCAATTTTATAAACGCCCTTAAGTAACGCGTAACAACTAGGTGTTCTTTTCATCTCCCAACACATTTATTCCCCAGATAAATTCCACACAATGGAATTATTGAGAGATTATTAAAATAACTATAAACTCACTATTAACTATTGGGAGATTATTTAAAGAACGGTACCCAATATTATTAAACTGTCATAAAAATGTATTCCAAAAAAACTTGCTATTCCAACGGATACTAACAGAACAATGCGAGCTATTATTTGATCACCTTTTTTTGTGGCTTTGGAGACATTTATAAATGGAATTTTTATTTGTAAAATTACGTTTCACATACAGGTGATACTGACGTTACTATTAGATTAATGTTAGAAGAGATTTGTGTAAATAAGTATTCTCGTTATTGTAAGCTTTAGGAATGTCGTTAGTTGAAGGAGTGAAATTACGTTTTTTTGTAAGAATTAAAATTGACGTATTGTATTTAAAATACATTTCTTCGATAAAATTCTAGTCAGTTGAAATTGTAATTGTATACATTTTCCATGGTTTGAAATGAAAAAGTATTTTGTTCCTGATAAGTCCACGTGTAATGTCGTTGGAATGTGGTGCCAGCGATTTTCTGAATGTAGTATACCGTATCACTTTTGCTAAATTTTGTCATTATATAATGGGAAGAATTTATTTGAACTACAATAAGAAAAATAATTAAGCGATATCATTTTGTGTCGGTTGCAGGAAACGGGCATTGCAGTTTGCCTCATGATGTAATTTCTTTCTCTCGATTATTTTCGTATTAGAATATCGTTTTACCGCGGAAAAAATTTAAGCGATTATTTTTTATGATAGGCTAATTAAGATTTAAGTAAGATGGAAAGGGCTAGAAGGGAAGATCGCGAGTTCTGAGCGTCTAGGGAGTCAGTTAAGTCCTTGATGTAGGGCTAGATTCACGTCTTTTGTTTGTTTGCGCTTGTCGCAGTATATGCGAAAGGGTTAGTGTAAGAAGGTTGGAACAAGTTATGCATACCGGGGGTGTATCGAACTACCCTGGAGTAATTAATCTCCGTTACCATATATGTGACAATATATAGGTTTACCACACCCTCGGGTTATTTTTTGTGTGTATCGTTTTGTCAAGGGTGACATTTGTTTGGCCATAGAAGAAGTGGTTTTCGTATTTTCTTAAGTGCTTAGCATCTGTTCTGTGAACTTTCTGTGACGCATTTTGTTTGTGCGGATTATTCTGAACGACTTCCTGGCGAAGAGGTAGTTTCACGTATGTCGCGCGTAGCTCAAACAAAAAAAACGCAAACTTGCTGTATATAGCGCCGCTTTAATTCAGTGTATAATAAATAGAACGCTTTGTAAATAACGCAATGTTTGTCAGTATGGTTAAATATTTGCGCATTCACGATAAATCAGATGAAAGATTAGTCACTTGCGTGCTTTTGGTTGAATTAACTGTCGTAAATTTAGTTTGTGTAATTATGAATAGGAAGTTGTCGTTTGTGAAATATTATTTGGAGAACGTTACCGTAGAAATTCAGCTATCGAATTCTGTATCTTGTGGTTCAAAGGAAGAAGTGTATTCTGTTGTTGGTGCTACGTAAATTTTAATTTTTTTAATTTGCTGGTGACGATAACAATGTGTGTGTTTTTCTTTCTCGTGTTTATGTGGGGACTCCATTTGCTTGCTTTCGTATAAATTATTGTAGAAACGCCCGTCAGGCAATTTAGAAACAAGCGTATTCATTCACACGATTTATTTGTTAAGGTGTTGAATCTTTTTTTTATCTGTGTAATGTTGTGCATTGAAAGTTTATTTCATTTATCAAAATGTATGTTACCGATATCTTTATTATTTTCGTTACATTGATTAGAAAGTAGTTATTGTTAATATGACCTTGCAGGGGTGACCGAATTTGATATTTTTTTTTGGGTTCTTGTGTTGAATTGCTAAATTTAATTTATGTAACTGTACTAAAATTTAATATGTAAATATCCCAATATATGGCCATTGTTAATGTTTATAACTGTTTTATTAACAGATTGAAATTTATTGTGACTTCATCCTCTGAGCCCACAATAATAGTGATTAGGGGCCGGTTCTGGACCAATTCAAGGTCACTCGCCCTCTGGTGGTGAGAAATGTAAGCTTTTGGATCTCTTCAAGGTGAAACTTTTGGCGGGAAATTTAAATTGTTGGAGCTCGCTAAAAATATAAATTGCAATGTCATCATCATCATCATAGTACAAAGTCACTCTGCGGTCAAACGTTTTAGCGGGAAATTTGTATGTCAAGGTCAAAACCTAAAAATAGAAATTCCAATGTCATCATCATGTTACAATTCTTAGAAGTCTAAAAATAGAGTGGTCAAGGTCAAAGATTATTGACCTGTAGGGGTATCGTATGACATTTCTTAGTTTATAATAAAAGGCTTTCTTTGCGTGTGCATCATTCAGTAAACTTTTTATAGGCAAACATGACGAAAGTAATGCATGAAGCAGCTGCCCCTAATGTAAAAGCTACCCCTAGTAGGTGATAGAAATATTTTTTAAGCAGATTTTTGTAATCCAGCCTTTTCAAACAAAAAATCAATTTTTGTCGAAAACGGGCCAGAATTTGCCAAAAATAAATTTAAAATACCCCCTAACACCGCCAGTCGACTTTTAAACGTATCTAACACATATATCAAATTGGGGCAGCTATCCCTAATGTACAAGTTACCGCTAGTAGGTGATAGAAATATTTTTTCAACAGCTACCCCTAATGTAAAAGCTACCCCTAGTAGGTGTTAGAAATATTTTTTAAGCAGATTTTTCCCGCCTTTTCAAACAAAAAAAATCAATTTTTCTCGAAAACGGACCAGAATTTTCCAAAAATAAATTAAAAAAAAAACCCAACACCCCGAGTCGACTTTTAAACGTATCTAACACATATATCAAATTGTGGCAGCTACCTCTAATGTAAAAGCTATCCCTAGTAGGTGATAGAAATATTTTTTAGAATCGATTCATGGAAACAAGAAGAATGCGGGTAGACCAACGTCAAATGGTGTTTATATTGACTAAATTGAGTAAATATGAAAATGTAAACTTTCTCCATTATCACAAATAATAAAATAGTTATTTTTTTGGGTTTTTTAATGGTGTATTTTAAATTATACAATCTAAACGTTTTAAACGTTTTAAAGATGTAAACAATTTTGTCAAAGTTGAAAAATTAAAACATAAACATCAGCCTGCTATTAATATAGCAGTTTGAGAAACGTATAAAGCCAACTATAAAATTTAATTTTATGAAGCCAACTATAAAATTTAATTTTATAGTTGGTTTTATACGTTTCTCAAACTGTTATATTAATACAGGCTGATGTTATTTAATTCAACTTGACAAATTTACATCGTAATTTTAACAGATATTACTACTGACGAAGATAACTGTACGTGCTATCGAAACGTTTAGATTGTATAATTTAAAATAAACCATTAAAAAACCAAAAAAAAGATAAGTATTTTATTAAATTGAGTAAAAGTGAAATAATTTTCTAAACTAAAAGTAGGTGGGTATTTAACAAGTTTAAACATGTTGTGATAGGTACTCAAGTCGAGGACACATTTTTGTGTTATAAACAACAGCGAGGTGTGTTGAGATCAGTCAGTTAGCAACTTATAATTGTTAAACATGGAATTAGCAGGGTTAAACTAAAGCACCTATTGCAAACTTTTTAAAAGTGCATGTGGCCTCGAGATATCAAAAAAGTATAAAGTGATTAATGTGGCAGTAATTAATACTAAGTATGGTGAACGTATAGTGATGGAAACGGATGATTTTAAATGTATCTTACCTCAACGCTTTTATGAGTATTTGAAAGAAGAAACTCGAATGGAGGAATTTAAAACGCAGCTAAACACGAGGGATATCTTCATGAGTAGTTTGGGTGCAGTCGGGGAAAACAACAAACATAACATTTTGTTTTTAATAGTAGTTCCACAACCCCACCACATGATTTAACTAAAATCATTTCTTAAACAGCGTTTAGTCCTAGTGCAATTGCAAGCAAGTACAGTTGTTATAATGCAGGCAGCAATAACATCATTTCTGGAACGATCCAAACTCAGAAGTTCACCGTTATATATGGATACCCCACATAGTTGCAGTAACAACATGAATAATAATTTTACGGTGTGTTGTTGGCGCTGTCAAAATAGTGATGGTGGTAGTAGCAGTAAAAATGAAGAGAAACATGATGATGGTTATTCTTCTAACACTGACAGGCAGCCATATGATTTATCTGAAGTGTATAAACAAGCAGCTAATGAATACTTAATCGATTGTATTTATTATAAACTATCGAACGATACTCATCATGCAAAACATATGAAAATTGGATACAGTACGCACCTCAAGCTTGCACCAGCAATGCGTATGGGTGTGCTAACTGTGATCAAAGCAATAATGTAGTGTTGGATATGAAGGAATGGAATGAGCTTCTAAGATGTCATCATATGTAGAATTACAATTTTTCCGATCCCAAGAAATTGAAAATAAAATTGATTAGTCAAATTTAAATGAGGATGAAGATATAATCTATGATCAACATTATGAATCTCTATCTAGCAGTCTTGGTATTTATTACAATTGGGAATTGATTAAAGGATATGACAGAATTTTGAAAACTGTTATGATAGAAAACTGCAACTGCTGTTCTTGCACATTCAATTCACATAGTATAGAAGAACTACTCAATTTAAAGGATATAATAAGCTATAGATTGGAATTTCTTGAATTTTACAATCTGGTGTGTTTTTATGAAAAGTTCATACAAGTTGTTGACTACCGTCGTTTTCGTGAGAAAGAATTCCGTGGTGGTGATGAAGACATTTATAAAGACATTGATGATGTTATAAATGCTAAGTATACTATTAATTCACATAACAGTGTATGTTTAATGGAAATATTGTATTATCGTCCTGCTTATCTAATGTATAGCATTTACTGAATAAAGAAATAACTATGATTTGTTTTTCTCAATTTAGGTATAAATACCCCGTTATATCCATCCAGGTAAACAATATTAGTTAAGAAGCGAAAGAGTGCAGGTGGTGGTTTAGTGAATGCTCTAATCAATAAACTTCCGTTTGAATTGCATTTACCTGGTTACCAGTATTGCGGTCCTGGTACAAAGTTAGAAAAACGACTTGCACGTGGTGACCCCGGTATTAATCAATTAGATGCTCAGTGCAAACTTCACGATATCAGTTACAGAGATTACAGAGATTTAGATAGTAGACATAAAGCGGATAAAATTTTACAAAAAAAAGCTTGGGGACGCAACATTAGGTGAACGAACTGCAGCTTTAGCAGTCAGTGCCGCCATGAAAGCAAAGAGAAAATTAGGAATGGGGTGTAAACGTCGATCTAATCTGAAGAAGAAGAAAAAATGTAATGGCAGAAATTTATTGTATTTACGAAAAATAATAGCTACAAAAATTAAACCTAACGGAAATTTCACAGACACAGTAAATCAGCGCTTTTAACGGCAAAACGTGTGGTGAAAAGTTTGAGAGGAAAGAAAAACATTAAAGTTCCTAGAGTAATTCCCCTACCTAAACAAGGAGGGTTTTTACCATTTATTATTCTGTTATTCGCAGGATTATCAGTAATCGGTGCTTTAGCTGGTGGTGCATCAGGAATTGCTAAAGCAGTCAATGCAAAAAAATTGCAAGAAGAAACATCGCGCCTAATCGCATGATGGAATCGATCGCTATAGGCTCCGTGAATAAGAAAGGCGGTGCACTGTATCTAAAACCAAACATATCTGGTGGTGGTGCATTATACTTAAAACCGTTTCCAAAAAACTGAATAGATTACCCCAAAGACCGTTAACGGATATTGATTTAAATAAATACACCAAAAATGTACCCTATTTTAAGGATATTTTTATGAGAGATAGCATGCCTAAATTACCACGGAAAAATGAATCTGGAATTATTAACTTAGATAGCCAAAGAGGACCAGGTACACATTGGGTTTGCTACAAAAAGCGTGGTAAAAAGGTATGGTATTACGATAGTTTCGATAATCTTCGACCACCAATCGAAGTGATTAACTACTTTCGGGGGTGTAAAATATATTATAATTACCACCAAGATCAAGAGTTTAATACAATTATTTGCGGACAGGATATAAATAATCAGCACATCAAATTTTCTCAGTTATGTCAATAACATTCAGTTTAGAAGGTGTTGGTAACACAGCTATCTACAACTTCTATCCACCGATAGAGCTAGATTTGGGGAAGAAATACGTTATTGGATTGGTTGGATTTTACGGCTGCAACAGCATTAGGAACATTTATACAGGCAACGATAGATTTTATTTTAGAACAAACCCATCTCATTTGCAAGTGATTAATATTCCACACGGTGCATATGAGTTAGATGAAATTAGAGCAAACAACAATACACTTAAATATGAGATAAACAGTTCATTTGAGATCGATTTTACTAAAGAAAATTGCATTGGCCGCATGCTAGGGTTTGAGTCTAAAATATTAGAACCAAATATTTTACATACATCTGCGCTAAACATCCAAATACTTAAACTCACTAATCTACACGTAGAGTGCAACATTATAAAGGGATCTTATCGAAACGGGAAACCTGCTAAAGTATTATGTGAGATTGATGTTTCAGTTCCACCAGGTTATCGTCTACATAAAACTCCAGGCAATTCTCAATATTTAGAAGTAAACACTGACATAATTAGTAATATAACAATTAATTTGACTAATCAAAAGGGTGAGTTAATATACTTTGGTGAAAGTGAACCATTCACAGTACGCTTAGAACTAAAAGAACATGGGTCTGAGAATTAACCCAGGACCAATTCCATCTTTCAAAAATTCATATAAGAGACATCATCCCTACAGTAAGTCATTAATTAGTCATCAACCTTCATTGCGGTTAACATCTGCAGAGAAATACTTTTTAACGTCAATTAGTTTAAAAGTTCTCACCCAAAATGGCAGAATCGTTAAACGTCTTTCAAAACGTACATTTTAATGATACTACAATTAAACTAGATATTCACACTTATCTTCCGTATGGATCTTCTAAATATGGACCTTCCGAAGAAAGACGCATTGTAAGTCAAGATCTAATTACGGTTACTTATGATAGTTTTCTGTACATAGAAGGTAAACTTGAGCTCAAAAAAGGAGATTAAAGAAAAACATGCAGCTTAAGCAACAATTTCCCGAACTTTCTTTTTGAAGAAATTCGTTATGAGTTAGGTGGTCAAAGATGTTTGCAGAAATCCAGGTATAACAACTACGCTTAAGGGATATATTTCTTATACGGCAAGCAAAAGCAAAGCACTAAGCCATTTGGGATGGTCGCCAAAGAATGAAGAATCATTACAAGTAGAATTCGATGAGCAAAATGGAGAAAAATCTTTTACACTTTTATCATTTTTTTGAAATTTCGATGTGATTACTATGGTGAAGATGATAAAGATGCATTATTTAACTATTCCGAATTCAAATCATGTCCAGTATTTGTACTGGACTGCTCTAAACAAAATGAATCCTTAAAAAACTCAACAGTAGACATCAAATTGGAAATGGAATCTCTAACACCTTTCGATAATGGAATCGTTGTCTATGGTCTTATTCTCCATGACGCTATTGTGCAGTACAGCCCACTCACTGGGGAAGTGAAAAAGTTATAGTTATTTTAATGTAGTCTAGTATATAAAAAAAATGTTGTAATTATGCGTTCAGTTTTATTTCATCCACTAACAATGAAAGTAATTGCTCAGAAACAAAAACTTCCAATTCAAAATCATGACTTTGATGAAAAGTCTATTACTTCAAAACATGGCGATTTGCTTCCTAATAGTATACGTGGTATTATATGTGGCCCTTACAATTGTGGTAAAACAAACGCAATGATCAGTCTGATTAGCGAGAAAAATGGCTTGAAATTTAAACATGTATACGTATACTCTGTCATTGAATCAAAACGAGTACAAACTTTTACAGGAAACCTTACTGAGGGATATAGGTTACTATACCTTCAGTGATAATCAAGATGTGACTGAGCCTAATTGTGCAAAATCAAACTTTATTTTTATCTTCGATGATATCGCTTGTGGAAAGCAAAATAACATAAGGGCATATTTTTCTATCGGTAGGCATAACGATATTGACTGTTTCTTATAGTAAAATTCCAAAGCAATTAATTCGTGACAATGCAAATCTAATTATATTATTTGAGCAAGATGAATTAAACCTAAAACATGTGTATGAGGATCATATAAGTCCCACCATAAGCATGAAATTATTTCGGGACATGTCTTCAAAGTGCTGGGTAGATCCTTTTGGTTTCATGGTCATAAACAAGGATGCTGAAGTTAATTATGGTCGCTATAGGAAAAGATTTGATGAATATATAATACCTTAAACTGCGCACAGTAGTTTAGTAGGTACTGATCTGTTTAGGTATTAACAGCTATCTGTTTATGTAAACAGCTATCTGTTCGAGGTAAACCGGTACCTGTTCAGTAAACCCGCTTTACCACAATGGATAACAAGGAAATGGTATTAAAGAAAAAAATTATTCAGGCTCGTAAAATAATACAGCAGAAGTATAACAGTATTAAAACTGCTCACATTGATAATGAAAGAACATTTGAAAGTACTTATAAACCCCTAATAGAACCTCTAACTGAAATAGTAAATAAAATCAGTCCAGATAAAAAAACACCTAAAAATGAGCCCATTGGCGTTAAACCCAAAAAAACATACCTATTCATATTTCCGAGAAAGCACACTACTACCCCCACTAGCCCGCTAGATCAAGTTCAACTCCAGGCTTCACTCCATTAGGTGATTCAAGAAAGGGTGCTACTAGCCCACTAGCTCAGCTTCCGTTTTTTTCAAACAAATCCTCCTCCAGGTCTCGTACACCATCTTTCTTAGATACATCTGTTGTAGGAGAGATTAATACTGAGGAAGAAGAAGAACCTCTTAGGGTCACAGATGATTCTACTACCCGTAACGAACCCACCTCAGAAGAATTTCTCGAGCAGTATCATGAATTACCTCGTATATATGTTGAACGTATTGTGAGGGATCCTGAAGGTGCTATTGATCATACTTATGGAGTCCACTATGATACCAAAACTGACAAATGGACAATTGGTTATACTCCCGTGACACTTCAAGGAAACGATATGATTATTAAATGTGTCACGTATAGGTTTATATGATCTGCTTATTATGAATGAACCCAATTTAAATCTAGTAAAAGGTAGAAAAGATTATAAAAGTATTTTAGAAGCTACTAATGTTGCAAGGCGAGATTATGACGTAAGTGGGCAAATTCGAGAGGGCCCCAGTAAAAAATATTCACAAATAATCAAACCCTTGCTATCATCATCATCACTCACAGCCAAAGGAGGTGAAGCCATGTTTTTTAAGGAATTAACAAACAGGCCGATTGAATGTAAATATTTGAATGATGTACATGAATTAATTCGTGATCTGGAGGTATTGTGGGCAGAAAAATTGGCAGGGAATACAGGTGTCGTGAATGACATAATATCAACTGTAGAAGAACTGCATGAGGATGGGTACATTGAAAAACCAAACAGCCGTTTTTTAAACAGTATAAATGAGAATGCATTGATGTCGACATATAACTAAAATGACCCTTGACAAATTTGGACGTTCACATGTCCAGTATCAATTCAAGAAATTAACCCCTCAGTTTAAACTGGTGATAATCAATTTGATATCGAGAATAGGAGACTCAGCAATGTTGCCAGCCCCATAGATCCTCAAGATGCCATCACTAAGCAATACTATTTATCAACAAGATTCAATTTGGATGGAAACTGTTTGACACAGTTGGCGGACCCGGAAGAAGATGGAGTTGCTATAAGTAAAGGATATCTTGATTTTTGTGTACAAGCAGTTCAGAAAGCTTTTAAAGGAGACTCTAACGCTTATCTAGTGTTGGAGCAAAAACTATATCAACTTAAAGAAATTGTGGATAAATTAGTACCATGTCCAAATTAAAACTCGTCAACGAATTGCATAAACCTGCACGAAAAAATTTTAAATGAAGGCGCTCAATAATTAGAGGTTTTGATGACCTTTGGCAAGCAGATTTGGCTGAATTTAACACATATGCCAAACAAAATAAGGGGCGATAAGTATACATTAGTGGTTATCGACTGTTTTTCGAAATACTTATGGACTAAAGGATTAAAAACGAAAACAGGTCAAGAAGTTACCAAGGCCATGCAAACAATCTTTAAAAAAGGACGAAAACGTACCAATTTGCAGACAGATGCAGGAAAAGAATTCTACAATGAGCACTTTACTAAACTAATGCGGCGTTATGGAGTCAATAATTACTCCACCTATAGCACAAAGAAAGCTGCAATTGCGGAACGTGTTATCAGAACCATTAAGGGTGCTCCATATAAGTCATTTAGCCTACAAAGTAAATACAAATGGATTTATACAATTGATACCATAGCCATGGATTATAACAATCGTAAGCATAGAACTATCAGAATGAAGCCCAAAGATGTCGGTAATCATACAAAGCTAGAGGATTACACTCACATAAAAATATTCGATAGGAAACGATATTCTGTGGGTGACATAGTACGAATCAGTAAATTTAAGGGTATTTTTGCCAAAGGATACACACCCAATTGGTTTAAGATTGTGAAAGTTCGCATTACTAACCGCACTACGTACATGCTGGAAGACATGAAGGGAAAATCTGTACTGGGAGGGTTTTATGAACATGAATTACAGAAAACAGTGTATCCTGATGTGTATCTAGTAAAAAAAGTGCTTCGCTCCAAGAATAATAAGTTATTCGTAAAATGGTGGGGTTTGGATGAATGATCATGGATCAATAAGGATGATATTGTTTTATAACATTTAACTTGTAATTTGTGGAATAAATTACTTATATTAGTTATATAGTTTGTATAAAAGGATGTGGCTCTTAGGTGAAATAAAACGCACAAAAAAATAATAGTATTTTATTTTTTAAATATAAATATTTCATTTGTTTTTAAAATTTCATTATCTTATAAAGTGAACCTAAAGTACTTCTATAATCACTTAAATTACTGGATGGCCATATCCCCGAATCTGGCCCACACCGCCATCCTAAGCAGGAATTTGAATTTATCTCACCTTTATTGATGTTGTCTGGTATCCAGTAATACATTTTGTGGTGCTCATCGTCTTTCCATGGTTGAAACTTATAGTTGATATTTTGTTCTAATAATATTTCAATCAAAATATGGAGGCACTTGTAGTTAGCATAATATGCCGTTTTTTCAATACATTCAGTTATAATAAATAAAGTGTCTTTGTAAGCAATATTTTCTAAGGTAGATTTAACATTTGTTGAATCATCAACCCATAATAAATTGTATAGATACACTTTAAGAGGTATATCACCAAGTACATTCATATCGTCTAAGATCATATCTACTTCATCAAAAGTTAATGAATCGTAGCCTTTATCGGTACACAATTTCATAAAACTTTTAATGGTATTGTCTAATTTAATTTTTTTATCAAATAATGTCTTAATAATAACTTCATTTGCACACTTTGAGTTTATAGCACACCAGTAAAAACACTCATCAGGAATAACAATATATTGTAATATATTCAGTATAAATAAATAGCTTTCGGGGGAGGACTTCCCCATCAAAGAACGCTTCAGGTATTTTCTGTAGATTTTATCACTACTGTACCATAGTTCTTCCTGCAATTTGTTTTCAAGACTGTTCATAATGATAAAATTGTTTTCTGAAACAGAAGACGAATAAAATGCTATGTAAAGTTAAATCCCCAAGGTCTAGTATCAGTGAAGTTGAAATTAATTAAATTAAACTAATCGTTTATCATCACAAGGATTAAGTCCTACTTTATTCTGTTTGATTGTAAACACATCATGTTTCTTTGATCTTATCAGATGCTGATAATGCCTTATTACGTCACCATCAAACAAAACTTGTTTATAATCATTTATCGTGATCTGCTTGACGCTTGCGCGGGTAACCCTTTGATTTTTTTACAACTTTTTCATCAACCATGTATGCATACATTTTTGCACGAAGTCCTACAAATTCCAATATAATTACGCCATGATTTTCATCTTTCATTAAGCCAGGGACTTTTTTATTTACTAATGGAATTCCAAAGATATTGTTGGGACTATAATCAGATGTATCGAATTTATCAATGTCCTCTTTAATGCGTTCATAACCGTAATGAAAATTGTATAAAAAAGTTTTTGAAACGTCTAAACACTGAATTCTGCATATATAGGTTTATTGAAATATGCTTCTAGCTTATTCATTTGAATGATAAGCATATCATTATCAAATATTGAACAACTATGAAAATTTGGTTTTGCTATGTAAGTACAGTCCGCGCGGCCAAAGAATGCCTCACGTCGCGCATGAATGATCGTGCATTCGGCCGCACTCGTTAATGCAATAGCGACTGAAAGCATTATCAGTGGCATCGGTGTCGCGTTTTCAATTATTCGTCACCAAACCACAAGAAATTTTAAAATATTTTATTTATTTGAATTACATATGAACAGTAATAGTTTAAACATTTATAAAATAAAAAAGTAACCATGGTGACAAGTAATAAATTTTATATTTGAATTACAAATGAACACAACAGTTTAATCGTTTATGAAAATCAAAAAAGTATAAGTTCGATTTTTAATTATAGAAACAGAATAGGCTGTATTTTAAGAGTATTATTCAGGATTAAAAAAAATTATGATATTTCTTAGATAATCAATTTTTATATTTCCATACACTTTGGGGAAAAGTTACTTAAACGGCGATAGTGACCTACTATAATAATATTAAATACAACTAACAAATAAGTCACACAATCATTCATCACTAGACCAGCCACTTTCAGTTTCTGAATCGTCCTCCAAATTTATCACCAGTTTTTCGACTTGTACGTCAATCAGTACTTCGTTCTCTAAATATTTTTTTTCCTGGTTGATTACCTTCTTACAGCACTTTTGCCAGTTTTATTGAGTAACAGCCGCTAATTCTTCTTCCAACAATATTCTAACGTGGTTGAAGTTAAAGGTGGTATTTCTCTTTGCAACTTTATTTTTCACTTGAGCCCAAATCAACTCAATCGGGTTTAAGTCCGGGTGATAGGGAGGTAGTCGCAGCACCGTATGTCCTTCATTACTTAATATACAATCAAACTTACGTTGTGTGTTCCTTTTTGTGTAGCTTAATTATTTCATAAAGTTGTGGTCTGTACATTAAAGGAGTGAACGGTATCTTTTTCTCTATTAACCACTTCACCATATCTGCCTTTTTCGAATTACTTGTTGGAGCACGATCCACCCGAACATTATGGTACGGCGCATTATCAATAACCAAAACCGATTGTGGAGGCAAGTTTGGTAAAAGTTTCTCACGTAACCATTTTTCGTAGTTGCTACGATTCATCTCGCCGTGATAGTCTCCACTGCTAGTTCCTGATTTAAATATCAGACTACAATCTGGTAAAAAACCCATTTCACGTCCTGCACAATCATTCTTGGTCCTTTGGAAATTGCAGACAGCAGTCCGTTAGTTGTGCCATGACTCCACGACGTTGATTGTGTGTGTCCACTATGAACATATGTTTCGTTCATGTAGATAATTGGACGATTTAATTCTCGGTAGAATTGAATTTTTTGTAAGTAAGTAATTCTTAGAGTCCTTATATCGTTCTTCTCTATTAAAAGTTTTTTATTATTCTCAGTTCGATGCCATTGAAATCCTAGGTCTTTTAATATAACACGTAAAGATGTAGCACCACCGTGCCAACCTAAGTCATTGTGGAGTTTCTCGCATAGAGCAGGAATTGTCACTCGTGCACCCTCGGTCTTGTGAAAATTATATACTATATTGGGAAAATGGCTCTTTTCGAAATCTTCCAAGTCGGTCACAAGAGACGGACGTGGGCGTTTCTTGCCTGGAGTTGAAAATCTTGGTTTTCCCTCTTCTGTTGGACCTTCACCCTCTTTAATAATATTTGCCACTGATCTAACAGACACTTTTGTTGCTTCAGACACGGTTTCTTTTAATTGTTTCAAGGTATATGTGGGGTGTAAGTTTTTCAAATAACTGTACACATTATATATCGCCTCACGCGTTTGACCAATTATTACTTGGCCACTTTTTCCCAATGTAGAACTCATATTTCTACACTCGCTTTTAAATCACAGTTGAAAACGAACTAACTAATAAAAACATTTTTGAATATTTGCTAATCTGTTGTTAATGATACCAAGGAATGTCAACTATTAGGATTTCTTTAATGAGAATTTAAGCAAATGTCATTAGCATTACATGCGCCGCAAAACTACTTATTTATTTTACTATGTATTTGTTGTTTATACATATTTGTCTAATAAATTTGAGTATTATGAGCTTTAAAATTCACATAGGACACAAAATGGTTCACTGTCGTTTTGTTGCAATAATTGTAATAAATTTAAATTAACAAGTACGTATGTAAATTCATAACAGAACGGAACGCGCTTTTGGTGGCAACGCCACTAACATGCCGCGCTTAAGAGACTTGAAGTTGGACGAATGCGCATCCAACGTTCAGGCATTCTTTGGCCGAGCGGACTGTACGAGCACCATAGCGACCCTCCCATTTCGTTACTAAACGTATATCCTTACGTTTACGTACATTTTCCATCAGTTTCAAAGTCTTCAACTCGATTTGAGTGTGCACAAAATTTCAGACTAGAAGGATATTCACCTTTAGCATCGTTTGACTTAGCATTACTTTAACCTTTCGTGCAAAACTATTGTATCCATTTTGTAAAAAAATAAGAGGGTTCTTGATGATTGCTACATTAACTATAATTCCTGTAAGTACCCTACCATTAAAACATGAATCTAGAGAGTACCAACATAATTTGCGTGTACGCTTTAACACCGTTGATAATTCCACTACCTTTTTTCTCTGAAGCGTTCTTTAACTGTTTAAGTCTAACAATATAGCCCTTTAACAATAATAAATTACTTTCGAGTTTAAGCAAATTTTCACTTGCCTCTAGATGAATTTTATTTTGTATTATATATTGAAATAGCTTAATATTAGTGTTAATTATACGGATGTGCTTTACAAATTCATTTTTGGTTTTCAAGAATGGAGTACGTCTTGTTAAATTAACAATATCACTACTACTTGGTATAACCTTACTCATAGTTACCTTCAAAACTGTATCCAACAATGCAAAAATATAAAGCACACTGCCGATTATGCAGTAATGGACTTGTAGCAAATATTTTATTTATTACAACTGATAATTAAAAATTAATAATTTAAGTAACTATAGAAGTACTTTGGGTTTACAATTACAATTACAATTCTAGTCACGAATGCAATATACTGATAAGATGCTCTTTAATGGCTTATATAGTCATATAAACCCACATTCAAGGTCAAATATCACAAACTTGTTATAACTTGTATTTGACTTTATGCAGCATACAGAAACTCGTCTTATATGAAAATTAAATTTGATACTTTTACAGGCTTTAGATTACGTTGCAATAGTATTCGCAAGAACCTCAGTTCAGACAGATGCACACATTGCACTTTGTTCATTATTATTACTGGTCATGAAATACTTTCACACGCTTTAGTTCATTACCTTTAGATTGTGTTGCAATAGTATTCGCAAGAACTTTAGTTCAGACAGACGCACACATTGCACTTTATTCATTATTATTACCGGTCTTTACTGAGAATATCTATTAACACCTATCTTTAATCTTGCTCATATTGCATGAAATACTTTCACACGCTTTAGTTCATTGCATTTAGATTACGTTGCAATTGTATTCGCAAGAGTATCAGTTCAGACATTTATTATCTTCAGTGAGCGTTTACTGGGAATATCTATTAACTTAACCTTGACATCATATGAAATACTTTCTCATGCGTAGATTATGATGCATTCATTACATATCATCACCCTTCGCTTGCATAGGTCAGTTCATTCTACTAACCACTTCCACTTGTTAGCAATTTTGATAACGTTAACACATTTACATGTATATAGTGTTAAAGTTTTATGTGAATACTTATTCATTACCTAGTAGTCACGATGGCTTCAATAAGCAAGAAAAGTAAACTAGCAATGAAAAAAAGACAAATATTTTACAAGATATCTTGGTGCAACCATGTTTTAGTTACCAGCCTGCAGAACCATTCCCGACACCTTCAAATGAAAATATTCCGGTCATATCTATGAGAGACAGTGATGTGGAGGATGATTTTTCATGATATTTTGAAAAGTAAGTATACGTTACTTAAATGAGTTTTCATTTACTGATTTATGTATTGACTAACACATCACTAATGTAATTTATTATTTTTCTAGTATTACACCCGCAACAACAGTTGTTACCACACCGCAACAACCAATATTACCATCGTCACTTCGGCAAATCCAATATGGAGGGAAGAATCTATCCCTCATGCAACGGGATGATGACCAGGAGGACCTTGCAACATCTCCACCAACACATCTTACGCAAGGCCCTTCGACATTGCGAGAATTTAGGGCGAAGAGCGTGAGATGGTTACATCAAATTTTGGCAGAATACACAAACAGTGAGGTGCCGGGATTCGCACGCGTTCAGCAACTAACTGTGGAGTTAGCTGAGGCTAACCAGCAGTTAGAAAAAATGAAAATAACTATAGCAAAAACAGAAAACGTGCTGCGTACCTTAGAGGACCTAGATGTAAATATTTAAATTAGTGTGTATAGTGTAGTTTAGTCAATTTGTTTTAGATGTGTGAATAGGTTTAAATTAGTATATGTAAGTAAGAAGTTTTTGCATAATTTGTTTAGTATAGTATTTTTTTTGTAGAATTTATTGAAGTTATAAGTATTTTTTTATGTTTTAATAAATAAATGTTAAACCTTTTTGGTTTATTATTTATCCTAAAAATTTTACTATAGCTAAAAACATCCTTGTATTATTATTTATTGGAAATACACATACATATTATCCATATTTCGAGTTAAAAAAAGTTAAAAACATCTGGAAGGCTGACTTACTCATGTACTCATGTATAAATTTCTACATCAAAGCAAAGCAGTAATTTTTTGCAAATTTTAAGTGCATGTTGCGTTACAAATTTATTTATTGTAAAATATCATGCATATAAAGAAAATGTGAAAATATAGTACAGTTAAAAGTGAAAAAAAGCTTGCGTTAAATTAAAGTCAAAGCAGTCCCCAAAAGCATGTAAATCTGAAAACTTTACGCCATGTATTTACGCAATACAAATGACTCAATTGCATTCATACATTTGCAAATCCCGTTTCAAAATTGTAATGTGAATTGGCGACTAAGATAAATATAGAATGTTCGCATTCACCTGCATACAATGCTTTCAAAGCAAAATAACTGCGTTCATTATCCTACAATTCTTGAAGTAATATCCACGCTCTACCGAAAATTGTAAAATTGGTGTCCTAATCAAACTAAATTAAAAAGCAAGTCATGTTTTAAGTGCGGTTTGTTGTTTCAAAATTGAATTGGTTAATTTAAGGACCATTTTGATACATTTATACATGAAATGGATAAATTGCATGCATGTGTTTCTTCTGAGCTTACGTAAGTACAAAAAGTTGTGTTTTAAATGTTCTTTGTTGTTTCAAAATGGAATTGGTTATTTAAGAGTCATTTTTCCATATTTTGTTAAATTTATACATGAAATTGATAAATTGCCACTTATAAAACACAACTGCATTGAAATAATTTTTTTCTCTGAGAATTAGGTGCAAATTTTAAATTTTCCGGAGCGCATCTTTTGTAGGACTTTATTTATGCCCTCCCCCGTACCCCACCTAGACCCTGAGAAAACGGACAGTCGTCTTTTGTCTCTTTCCATAGATGTGCACATTTTTCTTTACTTACATCACACACCTTCAAACATACATCACTTTTGTAGTTCAAGTACACGTCTATCGTTTACATAACAATAATTGTAATTATACATTCCATTCTAGAACAATACTTGTATTTCAAGTTAAATATAATATTACAAATTATACTGATAATACTATATGGGCAATGTATTTTACAATTGCAAGCATTTTACTCATTACGAGTACAATCCATTTAAAATGGGTTGTAATTGCATATATAAATGTAAAATGTCCAAAGATATATCGTGAGAGTTAGTATTACTTTATTTAAAAAAATCGTTAGAATTTTTTTTAGAAAAAAAAACATTACAAATACATTAAAGATTTATTATATTACGTCATATTTCCTATTGATACTCAATTAATTTGGAAAATATTAAAAATGTAAAGATACGTTTTATATCGAATTGTGATGTGTAATATTTCACAGTTAAGGAAGGCTTTCTTTAATAAAAAAATCGTTAGAATTTTTTTAGATGAACAACATATTACAAATATTTCCAAAATAAATAAAGGATTTTATTTTACATCAATATTTATCTTAAAGATTTATTGATTTTTTACAGTTTTAAAATGTTTCAGGGTTAAAACTTTATTATTATGCTCTTCTTATCTTATGCATACTACCGTTTTCATAATTACACTTAAGAGCTTTTTCTAATGTTACAATTTTTATTCATACCTAATTATTCACTATTGCATATCAATGTACAACATTTATTTCATTTAAAGTTAAATACAAGATTTCACTTCATCACTTTATGTATGGCACATTTTAAAATTAAAAGCTTTTCCTAACGTCACAATTTTTATTATTTCTTACATATAAATACAATAACCTACTAGGGGTAGCTTTTACATTAGGGGTAGCTGCCCCAATTTGATATATGAGTTAGATACGTTTAAAAGTCGACGTGCGGTATTGGGGTTTTTAAATTTTATTTTTGGCAAATTCTGGCCAGTTTTCGAGAAAAATTGATTTTTTTGTTTGAAAAGGCTGGATCTGCTTCAAAAATATTTCTATCACCTACTAGGGGTAGCTTTTACATTAGGGGTAGCTGATTCATGCATTACTTTCGTCATGTTTGCCTATAAAAAGTTTACTGAATCATGCACACGCAAAGACAGCCTTTTATTATAAGAAATGTCAAACGATACTCCTACAGGTCAATAATCTTAGACCTTGACCACTCTATTTTTAGACTTCTAAGAATTGTAATATCATGATGACATTGGGATTTCTATTTTTAGCTTTTGAGCTTGACATACAAATTTCCCGCCAAAACGTTTGACCGCAGAGTGGCTTTGTAATATGATGATGACATTGCAATTTATATTTTTAGCGAGCTCCAAAAATTTAAATTTTACGCCAAAAGTTTGATCTCGAAGAGATCCAAAAGCTTACATTTCTCACCACCAGAGGGCGGGTGACCTTGAATTGGTCTAGAACCGGCCCCTAACCACTACTCACAATTTTGCCAACGTAAAGTAATACATTGAAAGATTAGATATTTTTGAAGATTTGTAGTAGTAGTATTTTATGAGAAATTGCGAGTTAAATAATTTTACAGCGACAAGATCCATTTATCATTCGTAATCAAATTTTATTGAAGTTATGCAAGTTTTTTAAGTAATCTGTTGAAGTGTCAGTAAGCTTTAATTTAATGATTAATGAGAATTTCTCGATTAGAGCGTTTCTTTTTTTTTGATTTTGGTAATAAGTCACTTTAAAAGAAATTTTAGATTATAAAGTATCGTAATTATGAAATGAGTCGGTGGTTGACCGAACAGCTGTTTATTTTTGTATAGGAGGGCTTTGCAAATAGTCGCAACATATTTTGAAGTAGTTTTTTTTTATAGAAATCGACCTACCGATAGTAGACATCATTGATTGGCCTGATTTGCCAAAAAGTATGCAGTTTGTTATTTGATTAAAAATGGGCTGTATTTTTCGACGAATTTAGGTATTACATCCCGATATCGACGTTTCGTAAATTTTAGGAGTATATAAATTTTCCATCACGCTTAATTTTCTTGTAGGGACGTATTTTACCGAAAGACAATTAAATTTCACAGGAAGAGAAAAAAATTGTCAGGAATATTCCGCTAGCGGAATTGTCGCACAATTGTGCTCTGATTGGTCCAAATATAAAAAATACTAAATTATAATTGGTTGATAGTTGACATGGAGAGGGTGAGTTGAATAGTCTGCAAAATTTTTGGTCAATTCTTTAAATCGTATTACGGAAAAATGTTACAGAAACAGTGCATGACCGATAAATTTGATTTATTTTGAGGTTCAATAGATTTCAAAGATTTTCAGAAACCAAAAACCTTTTATAAGAAAAGATAAGCAAATAAAACAACCAAAACTAATAAACAGGAACTACATTATTTTTAAATTAAAGTAATAATATAAGATTTGTCAGCAATTGCTGCAGTATGTATTCTGCAACTTCGCAGTTATTAAAATAACTTAACCTGTTATAATATTTTGTTTTTCGCTACACTATCGTAATCTATGCGAAAAATTACATAAATAGTATTTTTTTTCAGTATTTTGTTAAAAACTGTTGTCAAAATTATTTTATTACTTATTTCACCTATCATGTGATTTTACAGAAACATATGGATAGGTACATAAATGTATCTAGAAATACGTTATGTATTAAATCCATATATATATATATATATATATATATATATATATATATATATATATTCCCAAACTGATTTGACCACCCTATAACTTGAGAACGAATAAAGGTATTTGAATAAAACAAAAACTATTCTTTACAGCTGCCAATGTACTTTAATATTGGCTGTTAAAATTACCCCCACTTGAACTACCCTTGAAAAGATAACCCCCTTCCTTAAAATTTTAAATAGCACCCCCTATACTTTTTTATAAATTATGATGCATGTTATGTCCACGAATGTGACAATTTTTACAGAATTAAAATCGATCACTAATTACGGAAGAAAATGAAATTTTTATTTATACATTTATTTATATGTTTATAACTTTTACCGGTCAGAGATACTTGCATGGAAATAAACGTCAAAAAGCAAAATTTGATAAATTATTCAAACAGCAATATACTAGACAACCTTTTGATAATAAAAAAAAATAGTTACAAACCTTTCTGATAATATTTTTTCAGATGATGGTATTGAAGCGCTTCTTAAGGGCGGACATTTTACGATAACACTTTAAAGAAATAATTTCCACTGTTGAGAATTCTATTAAATTGTAACCTTTTGATGCTCCGGATGAAGTTATACATAAAACCATTAACATATTACGTAAAGAAAAACCGCCAAAGAGCAATTCATCATTTCGTTAATGCAGTGTTTTATTTGATTTTAAACATAATGAAAATATAATAGTATTACCACCAGATATACGTAATGTGACTGTTATATTAAGTATGAACGACTACAACATTAAAATAGAACTGTTGGAACCATATACTTATCGTGAACTACCAACAGATGCAAAAAAAAAATTTCTTTTGAAAACGAAAGAACTCAATTAAATTATCATCTGTTTCTGAAAAAATAAAATATAAACTAGTTATCTCTGAAGCTCTTTCACCAAAAGTATATGGTCTACCAAAAAATCTATAAACCTAATGTTCCTTTAAGGCCTATTGTTAGTGCAGTTGGTTCTCCTATATACAATCTTACATAATATCTTACATTTTTATTATAACCTCATATAAGTAAAACACCCCGTTATAATAAAATTCCGCCGACTTCATTGAAAAAATACATAATTTCAAAATTGAAGAGGGTGATATAATGGCCAGTTTTGATGTTGTTTAACTTTTTACAAAGGTCTCTTTAAAAGAAACTATTGAATATATCTTTTCCAAAGGATATAATAATTCCTTTTCAGCACTGTCTTGCAACGACTTATTTTCAGAGGAACAAAATTCTAAGAACCGCTTGATGGTGGAGCAATGGATAGCCCTCCTAGCTCTGTTATATCTAATTTTTATATGGGAAAATTTGAAACATTCATGTTACAAAATGCACCTACAAAACTTTTAGTTTGTTATAGGTGTGAAGATGACACATTTGTTATTTGGAGACACACAGAATGTTTAATTTTTATATGGTATTAATACTAATATCCAAATTAATAATTCACTATTTTTTAAGGTTTACCGAAAGCCGACACACATAGATAGATACGTTCATAAATGAGCAAACCACCATCCACGTCAAAAAATTGGTGTAATTAAATCTTTAGTTGATCGAGCAAAACGAATTTGTGATCCTGAATTTTTGAAAGATGAATATAAATATTTATCAAAATCACTACAAGGTAATGAATATTCACTTAAAGATATTAATAACACGTGCTAGTAGATATTATCATAAAGAGAAACTAGTACTTCACGTTGGTGCTGCTTTTCTTTCTTTTAGAACTAATGTTAGAGCTAGAAGAAAAAATCCTAATTAATCATGGCATTATGACTGTTTTTAAACCTACAAGAACAATTAAAGAACATTTAAGGTCACCTAAAGATTTTTTAAACCCATTATCACCTTCCGGAGTGTATTAGTTATCTTGTTGTGGAACAGTATACATTGGAACCACAAAACGTAGTTTTGATATAAGACGTAAAAAACATAATATTTTGTAGAATAGGTCAAATTGAGAAATCTGCGGTAGCCGAGCATGCTTTAAATAATTTAAATCATGATATTCAATTTGATAGTATGGAAATATTGTCAAGATAAACTCGTTATTAAGTTCGTTTACAACGTGGAGCTATTGAGATATAGAAACACTAATAACTTCAATGGGCAAGAAGAAGGTCTCTGTTTAAGTAGGTTTTGGCTAAATTTTTGGCTGTGTTTTTCCGAGACATTGAAGTAAATACTTTACCAATTGTATGTTAAGTTACCACAGCTCTATAATAATGTAACATATGTAGTTAAAATTAAAATCAAAATTAAAAATCATATTAAACGTACTACATTGTGTTTTCACTGCAAAATGATTATTAACAAAAAACTATTTCTTTGTTAGATTTGACTAAATTTTTAGTTGATATGTCAACTTTCTGTTTGTAAATGCTTTCATCAATTTAAAATTGAAGTTTTTCACAACTTTACACTTACATCATAATTTGATTAAATTTTGTTAAATTTGCTCTTTGATTACGACATTTTTCACTGTTAGTCTTTGACGTCAGAAGATGTTCTGATCTGTCATCTTCTAGGCAGTTTAATAATATTGGCTTTATACGTTTATGTTACTGTTATGTTAAAAGCTGGCTTATGTGTGCGTTTTCCTATATTATATTTTCTAAATTTATTCTAAAATCTTTAATATATTACAACTACCGAAGACGATAACTGTAATTGTTATCAACACGTATAGATTTATGTAAAATATAAATATAAAATACACCATTACAAAACCCCAAAAAAACATAATTTTCCAAATATACACTACGTTTCAAATGAAATGCACCACTTTGAAATAATAATGCTATGAACTTGAAAGTATGGTAAAATAATGCTTTATTAACATGTATAAGATGATGAAATTTTGAAGGCAAAATATTAACAGTTAACAAGAAAATGTTAATAGTGTGTAGCATCGCCACGCACAGCAATGCAGGCGTTCACTCTCCGAGGCATGCTTTCTATGAGATGGTCTATATCCTCCTGAGGCATTTCATCCCTGGCTACCTGGAGATGGTGTCGTAATTCATCCAAGTTGTTTGGGGCATTGGTAGTTGCTTTAGTCTTCAACCCATCATGTCCCATACATGTTCAATAGGCGAAAGATCTGGCGATCGCGCAGGCCACGACAATACTAGTAGCTGCACTTGAACCAGAAACCTTCTTGTAACATGTGCGGTACGTGGTCTAGCATTATCTTGTTGCAAAATATCATTTGACAACGTCTGCATTAACGGTACTACCACTGGCTCCAAAACATTATCAATGTAACGCTGAGCACTTAATGTGCCTAGAATGAACACAAGAGGAGATCTTCCACCAACACGTATGGCGCCCCAAACCATGACTCCAGGTGTTAAGCCTGTCGGTCGTTTTTCAACAAACTCTAAATTTCGATGTTCTTCTCGAAACCGTCGCACCTTCTGACGACCATCGTTTCGCCACAAATAAAAACGCAATTCGTCGCTGAATACGATATAATTCCATTGAAGGCTCCAGTCCTGCCGCTCTTGACACCATGGGTCGCCGGTACGGACGATACGAACGTAAGCCAAAAGACTTAATTCTCCTGTAGATTGTTGACATTGATAGGTGACGACCAATAGTTCCGCAACAGACCTTGTTGACTGAAACCGATCTCTTGTGGCCATCCGCATAAGAAGTCGTTCTTCACGATCATTGGTGCTGCGTGGTGGTCTTCCACTGGGACGAGGCCGTTGAATGCCTTCTTCAGACCAAGAAGACTAAATGCGGGCCACCGTGGTGTGGTCTCGATTAAGTCTTCTGCCGATTTCTCGAAATGACAAACCTGATTCTTTCATGCCGATAATTCTACCCCTGTCAAAATCTGAAACTTGGGCAAAGGTTCGTTGTTGTCTTACTGGGGGCATTTTTGAGAATAAATGTGTCAGTTA